>OX104125.1:13299966-13899966 GCA_944474755.1 Limnoperna fortunei | reverse complement strand
CTAACCATTGTTCAAGTTGAATAAAAAGCTACACATATATTTGTCATACACCTTGCCTCTTCTGTCAGCCTCATCTTGGGAAATTATCTACAATACAAAGCAATGACACTGAAACATGAATTTATTTTGTTCAAATTTAGAATACAATTTCTGAGCCACCATTAAACCTAAGGATCAGACAGTGTGATAATCTAAAACATATGGCACTCTGCCATTACTACTAACAGAATTCTCTTCAATTGTTTTTTTTTTCTTATTCGTTTGTATTTAATTCGAGCTGAAATCAACTAGAGCAGATGGTAATAGTCTTATGACATAATTCCGACTATATGTTGTTCAGCATACACAACCAAAAGAAAACGATACATGTTAAGAAATTTCCCACTGTAGATGGCCACTTAATTGCTTTCTGCTGATTTTTACAAAGTATGGTGTTCATTCTTATGATAAACAAAATAGTGTCTGTGTGTTTGCTGGGAATTGTACAAAACATAGTGTAAGAGCCATCAAAACGGTGCCAAGATGCATACGCAGAAAGACTTACATTTTAAAGGTCACAGATACACAGACATATGTACATTTTCAAGGTCAGAGAGATGACAGGACACACAGGCAGACTTACATTTCTAAGGTAAGAGACGCACAGACAAATGTACATTTCCAAGGTCAAATAGAGGATAGGACACAGACAGATGTAAATTTCTGAGGTCAGAGAGATGAAAGGACACACAGACAGACTTACATTTCCAAGGTCAAAGAGATGAAAGGACGCACGGACAGAATTACATGTACCTACCTCTCCACAGTATTCTGATATGAAATCATTCTTCTCTACTGCAACTTTTGTGTAAATTCCCCAACCAGCAACTTCTGAGGGAGCAAGCAGCAGATGCTGTAAAAATAGTAAACAATCAAAATTGAAATATTTCTGGAAATCATCTGGAAGGATACTGTATATAGCAGACTATTGTCCACTAAGATAACAGTGTTAATAATACCAAGTGGAACACATTGATGGGAAACCAAGACATGAGAGAATTTATAATTATCGCTATTTTCCTTTGATCATACAAGCTGAGAAAATACCCATAGCACTCTTCTATCATGATATATCATCAGTTTCTAAGGGAAACATCAAATCACATTGTGACAAAACAGCAATAAAAAGAGAAATGTTGGGTTTTATTTCCTAAATCTCATTATCCATCTCTCTGCAAGCAGCTTTGAAGGATAAATTTTGATCTTAGAAATAATACCTGTATTAATCTATATTTATCTACCTTACACATAGCATTAACAGACATGGCTAAATAAGAATTGTTACTTTCAGACATATATTTAAATAAGTGACTTAGATTAAAATATTCTTGTCAGACTAATTTTCTAATATTTTTCAACTAAAAATATATTTGTTATAAATAAGCATTAAGATTTGACTCCAGCTCAACTGCAATCTTGCAACAAATTTTCATTCTGACCAATCTTAATGCTTGAAATTATAAATGTAGCTAAAAACTCTTTTCTTTTACCCTTGATTGTTATTTTGAGGTTTTATGTAACTTTCAGCAACTCAAGCTATTTCATGGCATCCTGTTTTTATTGGATGAAATTGTGAGAACACAAATCTCCTTTATGGTATTAATATTAATTTTTTGGTCACTTTCAGCAATTTGTCAGCTATTAGGTTTTACCTTTTACTGGAGGAGGTATCACAAGTGCCCTGTGAGAATCCTGACCTGTGATTGGATGGAAAAAAAGCTACAATGTCACCATGCATGCTACATAACTTACTTTGCCCAGACCTCTTTGTACACTGACATTCTTACATGATATTTTATTTGTATCAAACTGATCTAAAACAAAAATATACATCAAATTAATGGATATGTAACATTATAAGATATTGACATATTTAAAGAAAATCCTTTTGTCAAATGAAAAGTATTTTATGGTAGTGAAAGGGAAAGATGGATTTCTATTTAAATGATTTGACACTTTTTCATTGCTATAGAGTTATGGGCCTTTTTTATTAAAAACACAGTAAACAAGTGTTGACTGTGAGCACGCGCACAAAGGGAGACTCCCCCTTCGCTTTCAAATCTAATTATCTCCCCTTAATGATATACGAGGTCAATAAAAATCCTTCATGCACATCTCCATACAATGTACTTTCTTTATGCTAAGTTTCACTAAATTTCATCAAGTGGTTTAGGAGGAGTTGCGCTTACCAGGGATGTGGACAGACAGACAGACAGAAAGGGTGATTCCTATATACCCCCCCAAACAAGTTTGCGGGAGGTATAATTAAGGAGATAGCTAGTGGTGATATTTTTTACTTGTTAGCTGATTTATAGTCTTCCCTATATAGATTTTAACTTATTTACAGCTTTTAAAAATATTTAATCAACAAAAACATGTATATTCACGATTTTAGGATTATAACCAATAAATACACAAGTCCTGAACAAGGAATTTTTTTAAACCAGAAATTGTTTAAATCTTGCACGCTAAATTACCTGCACCACACATCTGACAAAGGTCAGGGTCACATTCTCTAACTGCCAGAAAACAAGGACATTGTTTAGTGTTACACTGGGCTTTACATCGACATCCTGGGAATCGATTTTCACCTAAAATGAACAGTTAGTCACATGTTATTCAACATTTCGCATGTGAGTGGTTGGTCTTTTTCACATAAAACCTTCTTAGTGCTAGAAATCTGTAAAAACAATTCAATGTAAATATGAAGCTCATATAACAACATATACATGTATTTAATATAAAGTACTAAAAGGAATGTCGTTTCATCTGCAGTATGTTGAAATAGAATATTGTGTTGCTGTATGTAAATGTTACCTACTAGTACTAAATGGTCTTCTATGTAGACTGTTAGCAAACTGGAATTTTTTTTTTTCGTTTTTGGCACTGAGATGATACTTGGAGGGTTCCTAATGCTCCACCCACAGAGCTGCCAAATGCATCACCATATGGTGGATAGGGAAAACTCTCAAGTTTGGTGGTGTTTGTCATAGTGAAGTCATAAACACTGACAATAGTGCCACACCACAATCATGATAAAGACCCTTTTAGTATATTTTGGAAAAATGTGCAAGATTTGAAATCATTGTAGCCAATACAAAAGGCTAATTTCCATGCCCTAAACCAATGCTCCATACTTTTCCAGTAGCAGTTGAAATTTTGTTTCTGATGTCCAACCCTTTTCACCCATTAATTCTTATTTGTTCCCTTGTTCTCATCCTGAATACAGCTGAAATTGTGCTTGCTAGATGTTAAGCAAACATTCAATCAATCAACAATATTTAGCATTGTACATTTTGTTACTTGTGATACTCTTTAGAATGTTGCAAAGAATCAAACCGACATAAGGCATACTTTAAAGGAAGGAGAAACATTTTGGAAAAATTACCAATAGTCCATAAAACACAAGGCAAACAAAACTGCCAATTGGACTTGGATTTGTTATACTTACAGTCACTACTACACTGACAAAATTTTTCACAGAAATTTTGTGCAAGTATACAAGAACAAGTTTCGTCACAACGCTGACCAGGGTGGTCACATGGCTGATAATTATACACAGTCTTTGATGAACTGTCCTTCTTAAGCTGAATCTTTCGACAATGCATTGACCACAATCTGAAGAAATCACTGTAAAAAAATGAAAATCATTCTTATTTTATTTGCTGGAATAGTTTCAAGTCATTTTTAGCCTTTTTTATCTATGTTATAGTATCCAGCTTGTATTGGGGTAAGTAGCAAGAGTAACTGAGTAAGAACTCGCAATCAGTAATCATTTTGGCAGAACAAACCACAGACTTTTAACTGCTTGTATTGCTCTGCTGATTTATAATGCATCATGATTTATAATGTAGAAGGCATTTTCTCTATGTTTAACTAAGTCATTCCAACCTTGTTGAGTACCATACAAAAAATATTGCTAATAAGCTTGAATTTAACTTATTCAAGAGTTTCAGATAAGATACTCAAAACATTTTTTTTCCATTTGTTTCTATGTTACACTAAGTAAACCTTGTAGTGGCAGCCATATTGGAAATTCATAAAATTTGTTGAGGACAATTCAAATCAAATTCATAATGTATACAATATGGCTTCAAATTAACTTTGAAGTTGTAAACTAAAATTCTAAAAAAGCAGGCATTTTTAATTTCTGAATGACATAAAAAAATTAACTTTATAGAGAACCATCCTAAAAATTACTGCAAATTTATTTCCAATGAGTCACCAGTTTCAAAGTAGAAAGACTTGTAAACATTATTTCCTAGGTTAAAATAAGTTTTGTTGTTAGGGCCATCTTGTAACTTTGTAGAGGACTATAATTATAAATATTCCCATACAATTGGTCTTCTAAAGCGATCCCGATGTTCTGACAATTTCAGTCATTTTTCACCAGTACAGAAATGGCCAAATTCCAGGGTAGTTGATGTTAGTTCTTATTTTTTGAAGGGTTGCTATGATATTTGCGTGAAAAACAAACTATACATAGGATAACATTCTTTAGACCAAAACTAATTTATTATGAGGTGACACATTGTGCATGCAAGAAAATTATGAAAAACAACATTTATTTGTTGGACATACACGAGACATTTCCATCAACCGGAAGAAGGAAGTGCTACTTAATTGCCACAATTTCCGATACAATATTCGTTTATGCAATCAGCCACACTTTAAAAATTTTTTTGTTTATACAATGAAATTATTATTGTTTAAATCTTTTCAATAGAATTTATCCTGAATTTGTTTTTCATTTATGTTTTCACATTTTTCAAATTTCTTAGAAATAATACATGCAAACTATTTATAATATTCAATATCAATTTTTAAATTCTTGCAATAGTATGTTCTATAAAATGGAGGAAACAGATAGACTGACACTGGTTGACCTTGTTACATTATATAAGCATCTGTGTAAGAAGCAATTTTCATGATCATGCAACTCAATAAACACATGCAAAAGTAACAGGAAATGGTCTTGATGATTTTTTTATAAACATGTTTCTACCTTGTGCAAATTAAAGCATTAAAACAAATATAATTATTTCTATATAATTTACCATGTGAAACATGCGTTTTTTGGATGTCTTATTTGACCAAAAGTTTGTCATATATTTTAGTGTAAATTTTTGTCATGTTTGGCAAATATGACCATTACTGAACCCTTCTAACAGCCAAGTCATGCATTGGTGCCTATTTTTCAGGGAACAAAACAATTCTATAAATATTTCTGATAAGGCCATCTGGTTTTCAGTACCATTTACAAGGTATGGAAGGAATTTATTTTTTACTTATTGCCTATCAGAAAATGGAAATGAATTTTTAGTGAGTTCATTTCTACCCATAAAAATGTTTTACATGCGTCACTCATGGGATGTATGGCAAACAGAGAAAGCATGTCCATCAAAATCCTTTAATAATCGCAAACCTGTTTATATGTATAAATAGTATCCCCCATATTTTAAGCACTGCTGCTAATGGAACCGGCAGTTTAGACGAAAATTCACTGCCACACTAACAAGAATCCTGTTTGTGTTTGCTTAAATAATTTAAAATAGATGTATGAAATCTGGTTTGGGATATGCTTGTTAAGTGCATTTGTCGTCTTATTTTAAAGTTATAAAAAAAACATGGCAAGGGTGATTTTTTCCGAAAATCACAAAATATGTTTTGTTCAAATTTTTAAAGTAGCAGCATTGTCTAAGATATTTAAATTTTATTTGGCATAAAGATGGTTTTAATTAGTGCAACTGGTTTTTTTTAGTATTTCCTGGAACAGTGCTCATTTGATTACATAATACCTATGTTTCTTTTTAGATTTCTTCCTTGGTGGAGTCTGCATCTTGTCTTCACTCATATCTAACAAGTGGGCAGCTTCTTTGACAGCGAAGTCCCTCACCTAAACAGATAAATCAAGGTGTACATAAACCTGTGTTCTTTATGTTTTTTTTTAAACCTACACTTTAAAATTAAAATTCTTCATTTTTCTTCTTTTGCTTCTTTGGACCTTAACTGACACTAGTTACTATAAATTGAGATGGGTTTTTCTGTAATACGAGAAAAAAAACAAAATTCACAATTTTTGGTCCGTTTTTGAAGAAGATTCACAATTCTACTTCATTATTAATTACACATTTTTTTATTTCAACAGTTATTGTGGTATCTGGAATCAAAATATGCGCAGCAAATATGTAAATGTTTTGAGACCGTTCTCATCTAGACCTACTCTTCTTCTCTGGGCCTGTGAGGTTATTTACCTGTACATACAAAATCACCATTTATAGAATGGCTAAATCCCAGACCCTACAACTACTGTAGATATCTGATATAGCTCCTGTGGTTCTTTCAATTATAACATTTAAGTGATAAAATCATATATATATATTTTTTTTTTCAATAGTGTTTTATGCCACTTTTAGCAGTTTTTCAGCTATATCATGGCATACAGTTTTTAATGGAGTAGGAGGCCAGAGTACAAGGAGAAAACTCCTCAAACCTTTGGTAAGAATACTGGTAATCCTTGTCAAGTAAGAGTCGATCAAAACCTGCCCAAAATGAAACTGGAACAGGCAACCTTAGTATTGACAGACCATGTGATCACTAGTAGACAAAGACAAAAATAGAAACCTAATGTCTGGATAATCTGAATCCTGTGGAAACTTTATTAAGTAAAAATATTGTGTTTCCAAGTTAATAACTGACAATTGCTTTCAAACAAAAATTTCAGATATGCAGAGGTTTCACATTCTGCTGTATGGTGCCATAAATGTCTACTGTTGATCAAATCAAGAAATATGATCTGAATCTTTCTTCTCAGTTTTTGGAGGAACCTAATAATTTCTAAGGGTACCTGTTTACATGTCTTTGTACCGATTACTCGGGCAATGCTACAATGGTTATTTCTGTACATATCCAGTAAGACACGGAACAATGACTCCTCTGCACCATTCCATTCTGTGTTGTCTGTAATAATAACGCTCTAGATTACAATCTTAATTCTTCATCCTGTTCTTTGTGAACCAGATTACTTTTTCAAGGATGCTAATACACCTTAAAATTATAATTTTTTGTGTTTCCATTTGAAAAACACTTACCAGTTAAAAGTAGCATTTGTTTTCATTATTTACTGCCAAAAAAATTTATGTTTGTAATTGCAATTAAAACAAACTTTTATAACTAAAATACTTCTTTAACTTTAAACTCAATTTGAATGTTAATTAAAATAAACCTATAAATCTAACAAACCTGGGTCCTGTTTAACTGTTTCAGCTGTGCTTCCATCATCTGCTAACTTCTAAATTTTCACATAAAATTAAAAAAAATTACATGAACACTTAAGCAGCTGTTTTTATTAAAACTTTAAAATTAGCAACTAGACAAAGTCGATCAGCCATCACGGATACCCCCACTTTTGTAAAAATATCTAAGGTTTTTTGTTGACTGTGACCTTGAAATTTGACAGATTTCCCCTGAAATCAATAGGCTTCTTAACAACCTGATATATAAAAATATCCCACAGTGTCATTCAAATAGGATGCAAACTTTTTGAATTATCATCAGGAAACCAAATGTGGAGGGATGAACGGACGAATGGGCATGAGGACCACTATATACCCCTGACTCTGTCGAGCGGGGTTTAAAGCACACTGAATTTAGTTAAAAACTAGAAAAATGAACCCGTCTTAATACTAAGTTTAGCCTTTTTGAAGCATTACTATTTTGAGTAACTGTTGTTAAGGCCTGCAAAATATAACTCGGAAGGGTAATATTCAGACCAAGTTCGGGTCAAATAAATCCAACATTTAAACAAATAAACACCAAAATACATCTAAATTAAATAGTCTATAATAATGCAATTTTCAGTTAAGGGAAAAACATATACAAATTTTAAGTGAGATATAGACAGAAAACAATTCACCAAAAACAAAATATATAAACTGATACTGTCTGTAACATTCTTCAATGCTTCTGAGAACAAATCACACTCAGATAAGGGTCTGGACTATTTCTAGCCCTGTCAGTTAAAAATCAGCCCAAAAAAGCTAATTATATTTTAAATAATGTGCCTTCATAATTGTCTACTGTAAGGTAACCTGTACTTAACATGTCCATTTATGCTGAGGATTTTGTTTGGCGAGAGTTATCTACCATGTACAAGATATTGAAGGTTGTGCAAGTTTAATTGAACTATGTGGTGCCTATTTCTAACTGGTGGGTATATCCTTGTCTCAAGCTATTGGTGAGATAAGAATTTTACTGTCCTTTTCCAGTAAAAATCACAAAAGTTTGAAATGGTCAGGTTGAAAAGCAAGTGCAATAATAAATAGGGAATGGTTTACATTTTGTTGGGGCTGTGTAAAAAAATTGAAGAATGTGTCCATGGGACACAGATGCCCCCGCTAAAGTCCCAAACAGGAAGTAGTTGTCCAACAGGTCTGAAAGTCGCTTAGGACGTACAACTTGTGATACTGAACCACCCTGCCAAATTTCAAATTGTTCTAATGTACGGTTTCTGAGAAAAGCTTGACGTAAATTTTCATACTGGTGTTAACACATTTTCATATCGGCCCAGTTGAAAACAGGAACTAGTTGTCTGACAGGTCTGAAAGTTGCTTAGGACGTACAACTTGTGATACTGAACCACCCTGCCAAATTTCAAATTGTTCTTGTGTAGGGTTTCTGAGAAAAGCTTGACGGAAAATTTCATACTCATGTTAACACATTTTCATATCGGCCCAGTCGCAAACAGGAAGTAGTTTTCCGACAGGTCTGAAAGTCGCTAAGGACGTACAACTTGTGATACTGAACCACCCTGCCAAATTTCAAATTGTTCTAATGTACAGTTTCTGAGAAAAGCTTGACGGAAATTTTCATACTCATGTTAACACATTTTCATATTGGCCCAGTTGCAAACAGGAAGTAGTTGTGCGACAGGTCTGAAAGTCGCTTAGGACATACAACTTGTGATACTGAACCACCCTGCTAAATTTCAAATTGTTCTCATGTACGGTTACTGAGAAAAGCTTGACGGAAATTTTCATACTTGTGTTAACACATTTTCATATCGGCCCAGTCCCAAACAGGAAGTAGTTGTCCGACAGGTCTGAAAGTCGCTTAGGACATGGAACTTGTGATACTGAACAACCCTGCCAAATTTCAAATTGTTCTCATGTACGGTTTCTGAGAAAAGCTTGACGGAAATTTGTACATACAGACGGACGTATTTCCGTACAAATGAAGTCCCAAACAGGAAGTAGTTGTCCGACAGGTCTGAAATTCGCTTAGGACGTACAACTTGTGATACTGAATCACTCTCCCAAATTTAAAATTGTTCTCATGTACGGTTTCTGAGAAAAGCTTGACGGAAATTTGTTCAGACGTACGGACAGACGGACGGACATGAGTAAAACTTAATGCCCCCCGACATGTCGTCGCGGGGGCATAAAAATGACGGAATAGTACTGTCTTCTGCATAATGTTCTGAAAGTCTTCACTACAGGTGCAATCTTTCTGTGAGGTTTCACAGATCTGGATTGAAAACTGTACGAGAAATCGATTGCACAAATTATAGACACCGTATTTCCCTTGCCTGCCAGACTTCACTATACTATAACCCATGTTTGCACTTTCTGCAACCCGGCCAAAAGTTAATGTGATGTCACTTTAGCCATGAAGATAATAACATATTTGCTTTTGTTGTGTTTGTTTACTTTGCCACTTTAAAATTAACATAAAAACAACATATCAGAGTTCCACGACCTAATTTAAGCAACAATATGATGATAGAAAGTACACATAAAAACAAACATGTTTTACAGGAGATTACTTTATGTGAACAGATATCTCTATTTGTTCACACCCTCCAACATAGCAGTATTTAAACAAATTAGTGAGAAAAAGAATCAAACAATGGTTGGAGGGCAAGATGAGAAAATCTTAAACCAGTGTGAAAGATTTCTTTTGTCTCCTATTTGGCAGAGCCTCGTTGGAGACCAGAAATCTTTTAACTTCGACACTTGGCTGTCTAAAAATTGTCTGCCTGTCCCTCCTACCAGTGTTCATATCTTTTTGGCTAGCATGACTTACTCTCTAGTTATAATTTACATGTATTATTCCAGTTGTACATAGTGCAGCATCTTTTGGTGTTAAATTTAAGTTTTATTTCTTAAATACAAACAGAATTGCTGATAAATATTCTTCTACTTAAATAATAATATTTTCTTTTATTATTATCAACAACTGGGGATCCAATTAATTGGTCAAAAGTTTTATAGATTGTTCCCATTTAATATTTGATGCCCTTGTATTTATTCCTTCTGTTTTTTCATTTTTGTTTAAATTTTATTTGGTGATTTATTGTTGTTCTGTTTTTAGTGATGGTTTGGGTTTACAAATAAAAATTTTACTGTTGTCATTATTTATCTTCACATCAGGGTCTGTTGGAAATTTAACTAAACCACATAACAGTCTTAATGTATAATATGACTCAATTCTCCTGCTGAGACATGACTATGCATGAATAGATATGAGATAAAACTAACAGTCTTATACCTGTATAATACATTCCAACAAAACATTGTCATACCTCTTTCAAATAACAGTTTGGTCCACACGGTTCCGTTTCCACTTTTGTGTCTGGCATTTTCCGTGTAAGCATACTAGGAGTTGGATGGTAGGCTGCAATAAGGAATAAGTTTTTAATGATTTATTCTGAAATGAAGTTTCATTTTACAATAACATGTTAAAGACTTCAACTTTTCTATCTGGTCTGCAAATAAAGACGACCTTGGTATCTGGTAACAGATTTAAGAAATAACTGTCATTTTTATATTTTGTAATTGTATTGTTAAATAAAATTTGAGGTGTACACACTGTATAATCCATATGAATTTCCAGAATTTCTCTAGGGACCATTTAAAACATGAAAACTTGATGCCACTAGAGCTGCCCAGTAGATCATTTCTATTCTGCCAGTATGATGGCAGGAATGTGCGCTCTAGATTGAACATAGCACTTTTTTGGTGTATTTGTCTTTTTCAAAAATAAAAATTGATATGCACAGGGGTGCAAAAGCCGAGTTGCCGTATTTTATTAACCAAAAGTTTCATTAAAATCGGTTGAGAACTTTTTGAGTTATGATCTTGAAACCACTAATTCAAGAAATTTTTTAACGTTTTTCTGTTGCTGTGACCTTGACCTTGAGCAGATTTACCCTAAAATCAATAAGGTTCCTCCTCTTATGGTATGTAACAATATACCAAAGTTTTATTAAAATCTGTTGAGAACTTTTTTAATTATGGTCCGGAAACCACTAATTCAAGAAATTTTCTAACGTTTTTCTGTTGCTGTGACCTTGACCTTGAACGGATTTACCCCAAAATCAATAGGGCTCCTCTTCTTATGGTATGTAGCGATATACCAAAGTTTCAATAAAATTGGTTAAGAACTTTTTGAGTTATGGTCGGGAAACCACTAATTCAAGAAATTTTCTAACGTTTTTCTGTCGCTGTGACCTTGACCTTGAACGGATTTACCCCAAAATCAATAGGGTTCCTCCTCTTATGGTATGTAACAATATCCTAAAGTTTCATTCAAATCGGTTAACAACTTTCTGAATTATGGTCCCGAAACCAATTGTTGACAGCCGCCCGCCATCATCATAACAATAGCCGAGTTCAACTGCATTGCAACTCGGCTAATAAAACAGAAATAATACATGGTTTTTTGTCAAATGTGAGCAAAACCACCATAACCTTGCAAATAAAATAGTGCAGAGTTCTTCTTTGAAGTACAAATAATCTAATGCTGTGAGACAATGATTTTAGCCAAAAATTTAAAAAAAAACCAAACTAATGACTGTTATGTACTTATTATGAAGAATACAGTCATATTGATAACATCTATAGGGAGTGCAATATATTCACAATGAAGAAAACAGTCATATTTATAACATCTGATAGAGTGGATGCTATGTACTTACGATGAAGAAAACAGTCATATTTATAACATTTGATACAGTGGGTGCTATGAACTTACGATGAAGAAAACAGTCATATTTATAACATCTGATACAGTGGGTGCTATGTACTTACGATGAAGAAAACAGTTATATTTATAACATCTGATACAGTGGGTGCTATGTACTTACGATGAAGAAAACAGTTATATTTATAACATCTGATACAGAGGGTGCTATGTACTTACGATGAAGAAAACAGTCATATTTATAACATCGTCTACAGAACAGTGTATGGAAGGAATGCATTGTTTGTTCTCTGGGTACAGACTGTGCTTTAGGTCCATCTATGTTAGGGGTACATTCTGCTGGAGTTGGATTGTCTCTAGATTCTATTATTTCTTTATACCTGAGAAAATGTCTAAATTTAAACATTATGATAGCGAGTGAAGACTTTTCCGTGACTGTTCTCTTTACTGAAATATTATAATTAGTGTCAACTTTTCCTAAAAAAAATGCACTGTTTTAAATGCAAATGTGTGATTTTTGTTACAAAATAATAGCATATAGTTAATTGGGCATTTATTGGAAATTTCCCAAATTTATAAGCACACTCAACAGTCGGGGTATATAGTGGTCCTTATGTAAATCCATCTGTCCGTGGCACCATCCTTTTGAATGTACAAATTTGGTTTCTGGATTATAATTCAAAAAGCTTGCATCTGATTAAAATGACACCGTGGGTATTCTTACATATCAGTTAGTAAGAAGCTGATCAATTTTGGAGTAAATTTGTCATATTTAAAGGTCACAGTTGCCAAAAAACTTCACAAAAATTTTCCCAAAAAGATGTTCCAGACAATAAGTAAAACATTTTAATTTAATTTCAATGAAACTTTGGTATATATTTTCATATTAGGTGGATTTAATTCAAGGTCACATTTGGATAAAAATGGACAAACATGACGACAACTATATACCCTGGACTATGTAGACCAGGAGTATTAAAAGTAGAGTAGAATGACCCTAAATGACAAATTTTTTTGCATGTTGGGATTCAAGTGATGAAATTGACAGAAGAATCTATTGTCAGTTTTCAAATGCTTTCATCAAATACAAAAGTGGCAATTGCTAAAAAATTCACTGCATTATCTATCACCAGAACAAATGTTGTTTTATTTCAGAGCAGATGCATACTTACAGCGACTGTAAAAGTGACTATATATCTCAAATCCTGGAAAATCCCCTGCATTGTAGGTACTTTGGGGTAAGGACTACTACCTCTTTTTGACCCTTAGCAATATACTTTTACTACTACCGTAAAAACGGTGCGTATAGTCTGCATTTACGTATATTGTCCGCACCCCTTTCTTGGACCAGAAAATCGCGGAAAAATGCTTAAATGCATGTACAATCCGCATGACAAGTTTTTACAAAACGCGTCAAGATGAAGACATCCGAGTCCGACTTGGGCGCGCTTTTTAAAAAGTTTTTACTGTAATATGTAATTGATTCTCTTCTAAAATATCATTAAAATGCTTATAGTTTTATTTATTTCGTAAGATTGTAATAAATAAAATAAAAAATGGTGCAACTCTACCGAGTTTGTATTTATGTATAATCCGCACCATTCCTTTCCGACTTAGATTAAAGAAAAAAAACGCGGACAATACGACCCTCTTTACTGTACTCACAATTTGATTAAAAATATCAACTAATCAAATAATTTTGGTGGCTATAATACTGCTCCCAGTTAGGTAACGGCATACATACAAAACAAGTCACAAAAACCTAAAGAAAATAATAAACTTACTTTTCTTTTAGGTCATCAACAGTGCCTTTTTCTTTAAACTGGTTAGAAATGGCTTCAAATATTGTATCGCTTGGAAAAATGCTCTTCTTAGCATCATCATTAGAGTTACAGGTGGTTATATCAGAACCTATAAACAGATAAAAAAGAAATATCATAGGTTTATATATTAGAAACAATCATATGAAATATTATTTATTAAATCCTATGACAGTTCTGACATTCTCCATGCATAATTGTGTTTGATATTTTTTTTTGCAAATTTTACATTAGAAATTTTTAATACCATCAAGGAGTCCAGTGGTAGAGGAAGCTGGAGCGCTTGGGAAAAAACTGTGACCTTTCGACAACTAAACATTGTTGTCAATTACAGTTGAAACTAGATATCAGCGAGATGGTACCCATCTCTGTGGGCCCCGCTGACCTTGAGGTCAAGGTTAAAAACCATGGTATTACATACCCACATACTAAATATCAAAAGCCTACCTCAAAAGATAAAAAAGTTATAGCTCAGACAAGATAAGCTTCAGACGGACAGAGAGACTCATCACAGTAAGGCATTCGCCACCAAGTGGCAGGGCCCTAATAAAATCTGCCACATCCCACCTGTTGCCTTTATAAAGTAAGTGGCAGGGCCCTAATACAATATATCTGCCACATCCCACCTGTTGCCTTTATAAAGTAAGTGGCAGGGCCCTAATACAATATATCTGCCACATCCCACCTGTTGCCTTTATAAAGTAAGTGGCAGGGCCCTAATACAATATATCTGCCACATCCCACCTGTTGCCTTTATAAAGTAAGTGGCAGGGCCCTAATACAATATATCTGCCACATCCCACCTGTTGCCTTTATAAAGTAAGTGGCAGGGCCCTAATACAATATATCTGCCTCATCCCACCTGTTGCCATTATAAAGTAAGTAATCTTTTAAGTAAATGAAGACAATGTAATATCAGCTTAAAACAAGACCCCCAAAACAAATGAACTATGCAATTCTTTGAGATTTATTTTGATGATGTGTCACAGGATTTTTAACAAACTATTGACAAAGAGGTAATTTATGTCAACACAAAAGTGGCCCAAAAGTCCCATGCACAGTAATTTAATGAAATCCGTACATTAAAATATGCCTAGAAATCCAATTTTATTGAAATCAGACAAAGTTGACATTTTTATTTTTTTTGCTTAAATACTTAGTTAAGTCAACATTATCAGTATACCAATTTCTATTGATATGACTTCAGAGATCTGAGAAATGTACTAACAGCGGCCATATTGAAAATTAAAACACTTGAGTGACCCATCATCATTTCATCAAGTTTTAAATTGATCAGTTGAAGTGTTTGCTCATGGTCAGTCAGACAAGTTGGTTTTAGAAGTAGAGGATTAATAATAAAGAAGAAAAAGACAAAACTGTTTTGTTTTGGGTGACTTCCACAACACTTCATTTTAGGCAACATAATTCATGTTATTTATTTTTTAATTCTTTTAATTGTTAAAACCACGAAATGAAGAATGTAGAAAAAACATTCTTTATTAAACAAAGTAGTAAAGCCTATTGTTAGTGACCACCTGAAGAACAGAGGTAAAAAAATAACTGTTGTATTGACTTACACCAGAACATGTATTCACCAACACTTTACATTAATATAACCCCCCTTGAAAGGTCACATAAGACAGGATTACTGAATGATAAAGTAAATACCTTCAGATTTTGTATTAAAGGGGGAATAACTCACTATTTTCATCATCTTCAAGGTCAGGGTCAGGATAATTCAGCCAAAGTGAGTTAACAAGTTCAACAAATGTTTCATCATCTAAAACAGTGCTAGTCTTTTCACCATGGACTTTTCCTTCATAATTTTTCAGTAGTTCTTCTATAAATGAACCATCTTGTTCCAAGATGTCATCACCCATATAAGGAATGTTGTGTAAAACTGTCTCATCTTCGACCTGTTGAAACAAACATTAACAATTAATGACTACAAAATGACTGTTTGTATTATTTTATATGTACATGTAAAAACAGATGTTTCATGATTGTGTTAGCATATATGGTCACGAAATGTACCGTAACCAACTTGTTCTTTGCGTCCTCCATTACCATGGAGACAAGTAGTCCTAACATCCACCAACAGACATGAAAACATCAGGAAGACATTATACTGTTCAAATGCATCATCCGCCATCATAGCTTTTCGACCACAACTTCTCACCCCCATCCTTCACCAAACATTTGTAGAAAATCCCTCACCCAAGCTTCATTGAATATCTGTCATATTTACCATATAATTTTGCTGTATGACCATGTGAACATGGTAGGGATATCGCAGGATGGTCCTTTGTGTGGACTATCTGTTATATTTAACATATAATTTTGCTGTGTGACCATGTGAACATGGTAGGGATATCTCAGGATGGTCCTTTGTGTGGACTATCTGTTATTTTTAACATATAATTTTGCTGTGTGACCATGTGTACATGGTAGGGATATTGCAGGATGGTCCTTTGTGTGGACTATCTGTTATATTCACCATATAATTTAGCTGTAAGTGTGACATAGGCAGAATTTTACAACTGTTATAATTAGTTTTGTGATTTGTCGGATGAACGGAAGAATTCAGTCCTACTGCTCGTAATGTAGCAAATAAAAAATTATAACTTCAGTCTATTTATACAAAATTCAAACATAATATTCATCTTTTTTACCTTATTAAAGCTTCAGACATTGCAACATTAACGGTAAACATTCTTTATTGAAGAAATTTCTTTTTTCCTCTTTGACGATGCACGTGGAAAATTCTATGTTTCATTTTTCCATATATGGATAATGTGACCTAATTTGATTATAAACTTGCTAATTTGCATACTATAACAACCATTTCGTAGTAAGAATCCAGTAATTTACATATACCTCCCAAGATGCAACACACCATTCAGTTTCGGGTTTCTCGATGTTTTTCATGTAGTAATCGTAATTAAAAAGAGACACGAATGTCAAATAATACACAACACACAGCCAGTAATTAAAAACGGCAATAACTATCATCACGTATTTATAATGATCGATTTTAAACACGAAACCGATAAAAAAATGGTGACAATGTCAAAAGATATCAAGATTGACCACGTTTTATTATATATATATGCAACTTCTTTTGGACATCTAAGTGCTGGGAGTGATCCCACTCTGCTACATTAAGAATAATGGGATTAATTTGTACCCTCACCAAAAGTGTGACCATGTGTACATGCTAGGGATAGCCTTTACAGAGTTCATCCATCGCAGGATGGTCATTTGTGTGAACTATCATATTTACCATATAATTTTGCTGCAAGTGTGACCATGTGTACATGGTAGGGATAGCCTTTACAGAGTTCATCCATCGCAGGACCGTCATTTGTGTGGACTATCATATTTACCATATAATTTTGCTGCAAGTGTGACCATGTGTACATGGTAGGGATAGCCTTTACAGAGTTCATCAATCGCAGGACTATAATTTGTGTGGACTATCATATTTACCATATAATTTTGCTCCAAGTGTGACCATGTGTACATGGTAGGGATAGCCTTTACAGAGTTCATCCATTGCAGGACGGTCATTTGTGTGGACTATCATATTTACCATATAATTTTGCTGCAAGTGTGACCATGTGTACATGGTAGGGATAGCCTTTACAGAGTTCATCAATCGCAGGACGGTCATTTGTGTTCTTCCTCCTCCTTTCACTTCACACTGAAATCATGAAAGGCAATAAATCATTCACATATATCTGCATTTTATACATATAGTCCTTTACTCACACTGAACAGAAAAAAATGTCAACTTTTTTCAAACAAAACTGCCGTCCAACACTTTTTTAAAACTTGAAGGCAGCATGAGTCTTTCACACTCCCATCAAAATCTAACAAAGCATTGGAATGCAAAAAATTACCTTAACTAAACACTATACCAAGCTGTTGAGAGGATTTTTCATGCAAAAAGGTAGATTTTATAAACTTATAACAGTGCTTAATTTAGTAAGTTTTAATATATTCAGTATAGTAAATAAAGACATAAAAAGTGTTTTAGGGGATAAGTATTAGTTCACATTGTCCCAAATGTTACCTTTCTTTTAACTGGTGCATCAACAAGGGTTTCAGGGAGCAGGATTGGTTGAACTGTCTGTTGTTTCAGCCAACCATAGTGTTGTTCAACTTCTTTGGCCAATGCCTCTCTGTTGGCATCAAAGGCTGCCTAAAATGAACAGCTGGTGCATCAGGATTATTTGAATACATGGATAAAAAATGTATACTTTCTGTCAATATAAACATGACAACTAACAGTATTCAGTACTTGTCCGTCGGTAGGAATTGTTGTTATAGATTGTAAGGACAGGAACCTATTTTGGAACCAAAGTCCACCAGTAATGCTGTGTATGTATTGCATGCAGTAAAACCTAGTTATCGATTACCATGTATGTACACTAAAATCTTTTGATTGAGATAAATGGATGGGTGGAGCCTTGAATTAATTAAAGGACCAGTGGAGCCTCAGATAACTGGATAATGGTGGAGCCTTGGGATAACTGGATGATGGGTGGAGCCTTCGGTAAATTGGATGATGGTGGAGCCTTTGGTTAATTGGATGATGGTTGAGCCCTGGGATAATTGGATGATGGGTGGAGCCTTCGGTTAATTGGATGATGGTGGAGCCTTTGGTTAATTGGATGGTTGAGCCCTGGGATAATTGGATGATGGGTGGAGCCTTCGGTGAATTGGATGATGGTAGAGCCTTGGGATAACTGGATGATGGTGGAGCCTTCGGTTAACTGGATGATGGTGGAGCCTATGGTTAACTGGATGATGGTGGAGATTTTGGTTAATTGGATGATGGTGGAGCCTTCAGTTAATTGGATGATGGTTGAGCCTTGGGATAATTGGATGATGGGTGGAGCCTTGGTTTAATTGGATGATGGACGACAAGTCAGTTGATAACTTATTATATTCCTGGCATCTCATGAGATTACACTGTTTATATTCTTACTCCTTTTCTTTAGTTCTATGGTCAGATACTTGAATTTATTACAAATTACTGAAATTTCTTACTAGCGCTGGTACATACATAGAAAAACAATGCTTTTTTATTTTTTAAAAACAATTTAAATTAATGAGACATTTTTGGACTTTGAAAACTGGATGCCATGATATTGCTAAAAAAAATAGCTAAAAGCGGCATTAAACCACACTTTTAACACATTTAAACAAACAAAAAAATCTATGACATGAAATATGGGATTATAAATCAAACAAATTCTAACTAAGTTACCAAGGTAACCAATATGAAGACATACATTTACTTCATCTGCTCTCTTATAACGCTTTAAATTATGAATTCGCAGAAATTCTGACTTCACACGTTTATTCCAATCTATTTTCCTTGACTTTTTCATAGAGTCTCTAGAAACCGTTTTTTCTGGAATTTCAGAATCAGCAGCTTCTGTCTTAACAACAGCACATTCTTCCATTGTCGATACTCTTAAATAAAAAGAACAAAATTTGTTAGAAGTTATTCAGATGAAGTCACTGTATTTTCACAAATAATTTGGAGTATCACATTCTTAAAAATGGGTTGTTAAAAAGTAATGGGCATTCAAATCTATTTAGTAACAATTGGAGAGGCATTCTGCAGGGTTCACCACATTTAACCAAACAGAAACTTTTGGGAGACACTAGTCAGAAGTACAAACTATAAATATAGATAAAGTCAAACCTGTCATTTTCAACCTTGAAGGGAAATTGTAAAAAAGGTCACATAAGACAGGGGGTCTTTATACAGAGGCCATGATGTTTACATACCAGTTACTAAGTATGTTGTCAGCTTGTGAAGGGTGAATTTTAGAACTGTATTGTGTATTATGTAGACCTATATTGTTTCTTTTAATAATTAAAAAGTAAACATTACATCTGGTATGTTGTATGTTTTTAACGTCCTGAATATAGCTAAAATATTGCTCAGACATTAAACAAAAATCAGTAAATCAATCAATCAATGTATGTTTTATGAAAGGATAAAATATACAACAATCACGAGTGTTTTGATTTCCAATTGTATTAATGCATTGAAATTTATTCCCCATTCAGCGGTTGTATTTTCCTTTGTACTGGTTTTACTGGTATCCTTGTGTTGTAACAATATGCACTATAAAGTGCAAATCCGGCTGAGAACCGGTGTACGTACACCGGTTCATATTTATTATCCATATTGTAAAAAAATGGTGTGAACCTTATAACAAACATAATGTTGTGAAAGGCATCACTATTTCCAACCCAATGTGCTGAATGGCAATTACAAATCAAATGGCAATTTTTACCAATATTCAAAATTACATGACAATATAAACTTCGCTTCTAAAATGATAAAATTATTTAACTTTAGTTTTACATTTTGAAGAAGCTTGACAATTGACAATGGTTTACAAATCTTCATTTGTCTGAATGTGTTTATTTATTGTTTGAAATTTACAGTACGCCAAGATAGAATATGGTCACTCAAACTCCAATGAGAGAAAATTTTGGTGTTACACTGAAATTTTAACAAAGAATCGCCTTGTTTCAGTGTTGCTAACCTATCACCTATCAATTGTTCGTTGGAAGTGAATAACCAACTAAATGTCTTGCTTTTCTCATCACTACAAAATTAAAATGTGTTCAATCTTTAAACTTCACAGTTTTCTTTTGTTTTGCATTCTGAAATAACTTGTCTTACTTGATCTAATAGTAAATGTCTATCTATATTTCAAATTCATTAAATAATTAGGGTCTTTTGTGGTTTCAACAAGGTTGAAAATTGTTTTATTCTATTTATTGCAATTTATTTATTTTATTTTTGTGATAATGTGCATGCCTGGAAAAACTATTCAGTCCAACTATTTTACATGCAACAGATCTTAAGTTTTAGCTTTGGGTTATGATGTAAATCTTTTATATCAAATACTAGTACTTTCTACAAACATGTGGTTTAACAGTTGTGTATTTATGTACATATGTCACACATGCCTCTAAGTAAGGATACAGTGTAAAGTGTATTGTCAACTGGTCAAAGCAAAATAAATTTGCTTTTAATTTCAACGAAAAACCATTAGGATAAACACAACAATCTTCATTATATACCTGTAACAGTTATTTGAGCAATAAACTTATCATCTTTTTTTATCCATAAATAGGTCAATTTCATTCTGACAAATTTTAACACTTTTTTATGTGCACAATACTTGTTTTTTTTAAATGAAACAAAAAATCTATAAATTTTATTACAGGTTTTGATTACTGATACATTATTGAAGATGTAAACATACATGTAATATATTATTCATCTTTGACCTGAATAACTTTCTGCTGACTGTGTGGTTAAACAGATGTCTATTTATTTATGTTATGTGTAACTTGTCTATAGAAAACGTTAATGTTTCTGTATTGCTAAATCAAAGTGCAGACTGCACTGAGGGAAAGGTTGCTTTGCAAGTATTAAATGAGATTCCTGCTTCATGTTTGATGGTAAAAAAAACAAACCAATGCAATATATATCTTTGCAATCCTCATAATTGATAACCCCATCTCACCTACAGTACGTATACTAGTATGTCTTAAATGGCAATGTCCAGGGCTTTGCTGCTGGAAACTCCAAAAATCATTCCGGTAAAAATGTAAAATATCAGGTGCACAATTCCACCATGTGGTGACAAAGAGTTCTGCAGAAGTTTCATCAAATTCCATTCAGTGGGGCAAGTACTAGTAGTTGAGGATACGATGTGTATCCCTATGTCAAAGAATGGCAAGTCTATGTTTCGCTATGGGCAATCCTAAATATCATTCCAATCAATGTATAAAATATCAGGTGTACAATGGGACTGTGTGACCAAGATTCCATTAAAATTGCATCAAAATCCATTCAGCGCTGATGGTGGAGAGGAGAATAAGAGATGGGTACCACCCAAAGTGTAATGAATGGAAAGACAGACACCATCACCCCCAATTTAAATTGTGGCATAAACATACAATCCTATATGTCTAATAAATGCTTAATGACCTACTTAGAAACAGTGGCATATATATAAATCTAGAGGATTATGCAACGATACAATTGAAGATGTTTCTATCATAAATCAATAAATATATTATTAAAAAGACAAAATTGGTAAGTTTGTCTATTGCAGCCATATAACTTGCATCAAATACATGTACATATTTGTAAATTTCTCCTTATAAATATAAAAGATGACATAAGCTTATAAAAGATTCAAATGTAAAATAATTTCTTTTCTGTAATACTCAATGGCTTCAGTGGCTGAGTGTTTAAGGTAGAATTATTGAAATCTTAACAAAACTTAGATCCAATTTGAAGTTTTAACAGTTGAGCTTATTATGAATAGATTTATAATTCTATGACATCACAAAAGAGGAATGGTGCCACTTTAAAATTATCAATCAGTTACAATTTTTATAACTCTACTTTTGTCTAATTGATCAATATCTGAAATTAGTTGTATCCTATTTGTAAACAAATGGATATCTAATATCTATTTAAAACATAAAAGAATTAAACAAATTTGATAAACATGCAAAATCTTTGCAGTTTTGATTGGTACCCATTACATATTTTTATAAAAGTGTTGTATGGGTGAATCAGTACCACCACAAACAGTATACAAGAATCTTATGTGAACCATGAAAGCAGAATAGGATGACTTGAAAATTACTTTTTAAGTGCCATTGGCACCAGAAGGACAATTTGTCGCACTGTGCATAGTATGATGACCATTGTGTCAGAATCCATTATTAAATCAATTGACTAATTTCCAGTTTTAAATGATTTATCTCCCCTTTTACTTCTTGTACAAAAAATTCCGGCTGTCATTACTAAAAGACTACATGTATGCATTGTTTTTGTATTGTTTGTCTATGCAAATTAAATTATGATCTAATTAACCTCATTAGTAGATGTTACTATAGCCATAGGCAACAGGTGAGTTTGAATATTAGAAACGGATGTCACTGGTAAGCTTGCATTGTTTAATAAAGCTACAGTATAAAACAGCTGGGGTTCTACCTCAGATTAGAATCAGGTAAATGGGGGAAGAAACATCATTAATTTATTAATTATACAGCAGGGTTTTTAACAACATCCTCACTCAGATATTGACACCTGTCATTCAACTGAAGCGTGGAAATTTATCAAAGACAATATACCCTTTTCACAACGTGTTTATTCCGATTTGGTTAGGATTGTAGAACATACCGGAAGTTTAGCGAGATCGAGGCTAAGGGTGTATCAGTCCGATCAGTCGTAGAGAAACAGATGTATAAATATTTGGGTTTTTTTAATGTATCATAAATAAATTGCTTTACTTTCTAAGTTTCTGTAATTATTTCAACGTTAATTTAGTTTAAAAATCTATAATTTATTATTGAGTTTAATCATTTGAAATAAACATGATAAATGCCACGATAAATGCAATATATTTTAATTTTAAAGTAGTTTGTTTCGCATTGAATTTGTTGTTTACAATGCTGAATAAAGGAAAATCCTGGAAATTCGAGTAGGTGGCCACATATAAGGGTCGGGACGCCAGGGTTGGGCATCTGTTTTAACGGGAATTCGGTATTTGGTTAAAATTTGACCGGGAATTGAATAATAAAATAATAAAATAGTATTAAATTATGTCAAATTAGTATAGCAACTTCAGGTTGATCTACTTTTCAATATTGGCCAAATTGACAACATCTGGATAATTTTTTTATCAACATTCTGAATTTTTCGGGAATTCGGGAAAATGTCAATAGTATGACCAGGAATTCGGGATTTTCTAATATTGTGATCGGAAATTCGGGATGACCTCCTCCTTCCTTATATATTTCAAAGTCATATTTTCTTTGGTATTTATAACATTTGGCTAGATATCTTATGATTAATTATTCATGTTATTGTTTTTCAAAATGTTCACTTTGGGAATGGAAGTATACAAATTGTAGGTTTAGATATTGAATATATAATTGTGTCTTTGGAGTAACTTTTTTATAAGTTTAACTTTGATTATACATGTACATGTTGGGGTAACACTATCTTTTTGGGAAAAAAAATGTAGGATTTTATCTTTTTATATGTGCCACCTTTTTTTATAACTAAGTCACCGTATTTTTTAGTCCTATTAATTTACTAGGTATTTATAACCCTAATGAAAATTGCAGGGCGAAAATTGTCTAATGTCTGTATGACATACAAATGTAGTCGCTCTGGCTGTTAAATTAAGGTCTTTAAATCCTATTTCCTTGATAGAATTTAAATTAAGAAGAGGACTGAAATTGTCCACAATGACCCGAGTCCTCGTTTGACCTATCATCAGAAGTTGCATTCTTTCTATCGTCTACAGCTGATTAAATGATAACACCTGGCAACTAAAATCTGCCTTGTGACAAACATGCTTAAATTGCCATTTTCTCTTAAAATTTCTTTTAACACATCTCATGATCCATGATAATTGATCTAATTTGTGTAATGTTTACATTTAATGCCATTGTCAGTTACAGAAGCTATAGAGATCTATACACCCTTAGCCTCATTATGAACTGATAAGAGCGATCTGTTTTTAAAAACAAAGATATTATGAAACACGTATATTGTCCATTTCAAAAGTTTTAAACGGGACAAACTGAATCTGTAAGCCACAGTTTTTAGTATCGGAAGTCATCAAGTAATCAGATTGGTGTTGGATCATGTGTAGTCCGAGAATCCTCTGCCGTCCAATGCTTATTTTTTTTTTTTTTGCGTGGGACGTCAGAGAGCTCTCCATAAGCAAAACAGCGGATTTTGCGACACCGGTCTGGGTCGGCACATTTCATCGTGTCAGATTTAATAAAAAATTTTCATCCTGTTAATCTATATATAATTCGCTTCTTTAGATATTTTTCTCTAGGAATATAATCATCATACATTCAATCAAGCTAATTTAAGCACTCAATTTAAGTCACATTGTTGTCACGTGACTTTTTGTTCAAAATGAAAGTGAAATGTAGGAATGTAAGGGTATCGATATAAATGAGCTTAGAAATGGACTTAAATCATCTTGATAGAAGGTAAGATGATTATATTCCTAGAGAAAAATGTCTAAAGAAGCGAATTATATATAGATTAACTTGATGAAAATGTTTTATTAACTCTGACACGATGAAATGTGCCGATCCAGACCGGTGTCGCAAAATCCGCTGTTTTGCTTATGGAGAGCTCTCTGACGTCCCACGCAAAAAAAAAAAAAATAAGCGTTGGACGGCAGAGGATTCTCGGACTAGATCATGTGGATCTTGGCTATTTAGCTAATAGCTGTTAGTATTTATTGACCACTACTCTCGTTTTATCGAAAAATTGATCAAAGCCACGGAGGAAACGGCACTTTCAAAGCTGTCACTGACATGGGAAATAATAAGACAGGTAAAGGCCTTATTAGTATGAGTATCTTAAGAGACCACATTCTTGATTTGATCACAATGGCAATGGGCAATGGCGATAGTTTAGACAAAGAACTTGTTGTGTATTTTTAACTGTACATTTTGTTGAACTTAACGATATGGTCAGTGTGAATTAAATTATAACGCGAGAACGAACAGAGTAAGAACTGAAAGTGGAAGCATAACAATCATAGGTCAACTTACTGTACTGACGGTGATTATTATGGCGCCAAAGAGGACTTCCACTTTTCGGGTTTCTCTAGATCTTTCTCGGGAAGACGCGGATGACAATCGGATCCTCTATTATATCCGCGTGCGATCGGAAACGTCACTTATCTTGACATAATAAAATGTATATATTTGTGTTAGTTCCATTAATAAAACCTCTCATTTCATATTTTCAACATTTTTGTCGCCAAATGCACATTTCCAATAGTAATTCAAATTCTTTATTAAGCCCGGGTCCATCGAGGGCATATAAATCACACATATAAGCAAACAAGACAGGTTTTACATTGATTGTGTCAGGGACAGTCTATACTGACTAGTTAGTATAGACTGTCCCTGATTGTGTTGATTGGATATAATAGTAATAAAAAATGTAAAAGACAGATGAAAATGATAAATATTTAAACGTGAAATGGGAGGTTTTATGTTAGAACTAATATTTGTGTTTATATATAGATATATTATATGGTTGTCACAATACTTAGACGTTTGTATATATATATATATATATATATATATATATATATATATATATATATATATATATATATATATATATATATGTTATAGAACTAATATTTGTGTTTAGATATATTATATGGTCGTCACAATACTTAGACGTTTGTTTAAAACGCGCGTCTGGCGTAATGAATTTGTCACCTTGGTAATTTTGATTACATCTTGTTGGAATATTTGAGCAAAGCAAAGTAACAGCACGGCACGTCCGCGGCTGGCGGACTTGTGAAGCAACTATTTTGGGTTTTGTTGGAAATGAGAAATTTCAAGATCAATATGTTATGACTTGTTTACGTCATTTATTTATATTGACATTCAATAACTAAGGCCATTCGTTGGTCAGTCTTTGTCTAAATTTTTGACAAGAAACACCGTCATTTGTATCGTTGCATAATCTTCTAGACTTGTATATTATTTTTTGTTTATGCTGTATCGTCATGTTTGTCGATCCGATACTTAATAAGCTTGCTGGTTGGTAGACTCTTTAGACTTTTATATAATATTTTGAACTACCTGTATTGTGTTTTTACACGATCCCAGTGGACTTATATTATTCCATCACCGAATGAAAAAATACTTTAAGCATTTAGAGTTAAACGCCACTGATGAGTCTTAAGTAGACGAAACGCGCGTCTGGCGTAATGAATTTGTCACCTTGGTAATTTTGATTACATCTTGTTGGAATATTTGAGCAAAGCAAAGTAACAGCACGGCACGTCCGCGGCTGGCGGACTTGTGAAGCAACTATTTTGGGTTTTGTTGGAAATGAGAAATTTCAAGATCAATATGTTATGACTTGTTTACGTCATTTATTTATATTGACATTCAATGACTAAGGCCATTCGTTGGTCAGCCTTTGTCTAAATTTTTGACAAGAAACACCGTCATTTGTATCGTTGCATAATCTTCTAGACTTGTATATTATTTTTTGTTTATGCTGTATCGTCATGTTTGTCGATCCGATACTTAATAAGCTTGCTGGTTGGTAGACTCTTTAGACTTTTATATAATATTTTGAACTACCTGTATTGTGTTTTTACACGATCCCAGTGGACTTATATTATTCCATCACCGAATGAAAAAATACTTTAAGCATTTAGAGTTAAACGCCACTGATGAGTCTTAAGTAGACGAAACGCGCGTCTGGCGTAATGAATTTGTCACCTTGGTAATTTTGATTACATCTTGTTGGAATATTTGAGCAAAGCAAAGTAACAGCACGGCACGTCCGCGGCTGGCGGACTTGTGAAGCAACTATTTTGGGTTTTGTTGGAAATGAGAAATTTCAAGATCAATATGTTATGACTTGTTTACGTCATTTATTTATATTGACATTCAATGACTAAGGCCATTCGTTGGTCAGTCTTTGTCTAAATTTTTGACAAGAAACACCGTCATTTGTATCGTTGCACAATCTTCTAGACTTGTATATTATTTTTTGTTTATGCTGTATCGTTATGTTTGTCGATCCGATACTTAATAAGCTTGCTGGTTGGTAGACTCTTTAGACTTTTATATAATATTTTGAACTACCTGTATTGTGTTTTTACACGATCCCAGTGGACTTATATTATTCCATCACCGAATGAAAAAATACTTTAAGCATTTAGAGTTAAACGCCACTGATGAGTCTTAAGTAGACGAAACGCGCGTCTGGCGTAATAAATTTGTCACCTTGGTAATTTTGATTACATCTTGTTGGAATATTTGAGCAAAGCAAAGTAACAGCACGGCATGTCCGCGGCTGGCGGACTTGTGAAGCAACTATTTTGGGTTAAGTTGGAAATGAGAAATTTCAAGATCAATATGTTATGACTTGTTTACGTCATTTATTTATATTGACATTCAATGACTAAGGCCATTCGTTGGTCAGTCTTTGTCTAAATTTCTGACAAGAAACACCGTCATTTGTATCGTTGCACAATCTTCTAGACTTGTATATTATTTTTTGTGTATGCTGTATCGTCATGTTTGTCGATCCGATACGTAATAAGCTTGCTGGTTGGTAGACTCTTTAGACTTTTATATAATATTTTGAACTACCTGTATTGTGTTTTTACACGATCCCAGTGGACTTATATTATTCCATCACCGAATGAAAAAATACTTTAAGCATTTAGAGTTAAACGCTACTGATGAGTCTTAAGTAGACGAAACGCGCGTCTGGCGTAATGAATTTGTCACCTTGGTAATTTTGATTACATCTTGTTGGAATATTTGAGCAAAGCAAAGTAACAGCACGGCACGTCCGCGGCTGGCGGACTTGTGAAGCAACTATTTTGGGTTTTGTTGGAAATGAGAAATTTCAAGATCAATATGTTATGACTTGTTTACGTCATTTATTTATATTGACATTCAATGACTAAGGCCATTCGTTGGTCAGTCTTTGTCTAAATTTTTGACAAGAAACACCGTCATTTGTATCGTTGCATAATCTTCTAGACTTGAATATATATATATATATATATATATATATATATATATATATATATATATATATATATATATATATATATATATATATATATATATATATATATATATATATATATATATATATATATATATATATATATATATATATATATTTATATTTATATTTATACAAACGTCTAAGTATTGTGACAACCATATAATATCTATCCAGCGGATTTCTGAAACATCAGACATACAGGGTTAATATCAAATTTTTATATATACGTCTACAAATTAAGCCCAATACCGTTAGAATTAGATTTTTAACACTGTCAAATTTTTGCTTACCATCAGCGGGATTCGAACTCACACCGTTGTGACACTGTGGCACCAATTCGCCTGCACTATTTCCTGCGATCTAGACCCCTCGGCCCAATCCGCTATATGCACCCCTCTTCGTTGATTTCTTAATATAAAAATCGATTAAAGTAGCTGTTGCTAGTTTATCACGTGCCTGCCAACATTGTGAGCAGGGTGTGCTCAACTTTCAGTTTTGAAAAATTGCTGAAAGTGGTGTTAAACCTCATTCTAATTAAAGCTCGTTCGTAATGGATAACTAACAGCTAAATTGTTGCGTTATGGATAACTGACAGCTAAAGATTGTACCGCAATGGATAACTGACAGCTAAAGCTTGTTACGTAGTGGATAGCAGACAACTAAAGCTTGTTACGTAATGTGTTGCTGACAGCCAAGGCTTGTTACGTAATGGATAGCTGACAGCTAAAGCTTTTACGTAATGGATAACTGACAGCTAAAGCTTTTTGTTTATAGCCGACAGCTAATTGTTGTTATGTAATGAATAGATGACAGATAATCGTTGTTACGTAAACGGAAAGCTGACGGCTTAAGCTTGTTGAGTAATGGATAACTGACAGCTAAAGCTTGTTAAGTAAGAGATAGCTGACAGCTAAAGCATGTTACGTAAATGGATAGCTGACAGCTAAGCTTGTTACGCAATAAATAGCTGACATTTAAAGCTTGTTTCGTTATACAGGGTCAAGCTGAACTGCTAGGACCTACAATTAGCTAGTTATTTTACCCAAGTATCTTTAGATAAGGCTGATTTACTGATAGTAATACAGGTATATTTGTTTTTATGCAGCTATATAACTTGTGCTTCTACTGCTCTTTAATTGTCTGTTCGGCTACGAATGTATAAAATAAATACTGCAAGATCATGCTTTCGAGATGCATTTCTTATGCAATTGCAAAATATGACAGCAAGAATAATAATAATATTAATCATCATCATCACCATCATCATCATCATCATCATCATCATCATCATCATCATCATCATCATCATCATCATCATCATCATCATCATCATCATCATCATCATCATCATCATCATCATCTTTTTTTGTCGTAAAGTAAATAGTCCAAAACTGTTTGCAATTTAATTTTCACTAAACCAGAGGCTCCTTAGTTGGGACTCTGCCCACATGATTTAAATAGACAATAGGAAGGCATCCTAAACTAAGTCCGTGTTAGCGGCCACTTTCAATTTCTGTCAGCCGTCTTTGATTTCTGATGTGGCAAATACAACATAAGCTTCCAAAAACTATTAAACACACATTCACAAACAATTTGGATTTGTTCAGATAAGAGACATATGCAAAATTGTTCACCTATGATTCTATACTAAACATAGACCTGGAGACCATCCAATGGGCATTCACGGTTTCTTTACATAAAAAATGTTAATGATTTGACTTGATCGACAATTTAAAAAATTTTTTTGGATTATTTCACAATTTAAAGGCTGAATGCATTAAAGACAATACAAAACTTAAAACCTTATAAATCACGAAATAATCCAAGAAATAAAATTGAAGTGATCAATTGTTTTGTTTCATCTCGTTCAATAGCTTCAGAAGCTATTTTTAACATTTTTCTATAGGTTTTCTATGTAAATTTAATTCCTACGAATTGGGATCAATGTTGGATTTCCCATAAAATAACGAGGACCATCCAATACACAGTCCCTTACAATATGGCTTCGATCAGCGTTGCGGTTTCAGAAAAGATGACATTTGAAAATAGTCCTCTATTAGACTTATCTAATGATGACTTTTAAACGCGTGATTGGCATAAAAAAATCCTTAAAGAGGACCATCTGATAAATCTTGCTGAAAGTTTTGTTTCTATTTGTTAACCGGTTTCAGCATGTTCAGAGAATAAGCCTTTGTACATATTTCCCATTTAGTCTTAATGTTAACTGTAGTGGCTTTTTAGTTCCCGAGAAGACAACTGAACATTTTCCCCATATGATTCTATATTTTATACTAATTCCCGCTCTGATGACCATTTTGAAATTATGTGTGGCATAAAAACACAAACATTGAAACAACTGTTGACTGTAATAAGCTAAAGTTTATGGTTTAAAAGGTGAAATCAAGGTTTAACATTTTTGTTTCAAAAGCGTGCCGTAAATATATCTCTTCTAAACGGTATGCACATGTTTATTCATACGCGGACATAGTAAGGGTCACAGAAACTTACTTCTCAAATTTACGCATATCATACACAAGGATCAAGCTGAAGATAAACCGACTTAAAGCGTTCGTTTATTACAAAAATCCCAAACACATATGTTAAGACAGGGTCGTAAATGAGGGGGGGGCGGGGGCTAGAGGGGTCCATTAACAAGTTAACATTTTAAATTTTTTTCCATAACAGATAACAGTAAATTTAAAACAATGATAACACACAAAAGCAATTTATATGAGATAAAAGAAAACAGTGAGCTCAAAAATCGAAAAAAAAAACAGATAACAGCAGAATCTCATCGAAGGGAAATACTATTAACAGCAAACAGGGTTTTTATTTTCATTATAACAGTTAACAACAACGCGTCAGTTTTTAAGAAAACATATAACGGCTAAAGGTTAAAAAGAGTTAACAGTTGCTTTATTTAAAAAACACACCTGTAAAAATGCCCCAAAACATTAACAGAAAATATTTTGCCCCTTGTAAATTCAGTCCTGCAGAGAAGAGGAGAGCTGTTGGGAGCTGACCCTAAGCCACAAGAGACATTAGAACAATTACAATAACTACTTTATTTAAATAAAGACATTTATATCATTTTTGTGGACATAGAGATATACGCCATCCATTTTCATTATCTGTATTAATGTACAGAAATGCCCAGTATGTCGGAATAAACAAATCTCGAGAACAAATTTGGGGATGCATTTAATTGTACGGAAATCTCGATTGCAACTTCTGTATTGATCGATAAACGTTACATTTGCGCTTGTCAGTAACTGCATAAAACAAACTTTATTTGAAAGAAAATGCGATGGTAAATTTACGTTCCTTATAAGCATTTGTAAAATCTAGAGAAGGAAGCTGCCTCCCCTGCCTACAATACAATTTACGGCCTTGTAAAATCGTTGTACTGATCTTTTTTTTTTTAAATCGGAACCAAGTATAGTTCCAATTAGCCGAGTGTTATAGACTTGGATGATTTTGACGGAAATAATAAAACCTATTTTGCATATTAGTTGAATAGTTTTCAATTCAAAAAGAGAATATAATAGTACGAATTTGACGCGATTTTGTTGAAGTGATCCAAACATTCTGTTAATCCGACAAATCACAAAACTAAAACATAAGATTATAACGGCAGCAAAATTCGGCGTAAATTGTATATGTTCTGGTACTGTGATTGATGTTAATCCCGCACTTACTTGCTCGAGCTCGTTCTCATAATAAAGAACAGACGTTATTCAATATGGGAATGTTTTTAAAAAGCTTAAATTATAGTTTTGCTCATACCGAAATTGAACATATTAGCAACACGATAGAACACCTGTACCAGAGGGGTTCTTGTTACAGAGTTTCAGTTAGCAGTTGCCTTGTATACTAGAACTTTTTAATGCTTCTCGGTATCTTCTGATATGAATGATTTAGTTTATAAATGTGTTTTATTGGCTGAACAGATTTTAATTACAATTTTATTGGTATCTTAGGAAAACCGAACATGCTGGCTAATCTATTGGTTGAAATTAAAAGGATTATAGTTTCTTCAAAGTGTATTGTGTTGGCTAGTTAGGTTGTATGCCGGTGCAGTACGTATCTGCATGGAATCCTGGCCAACTCGTACCTCTACCAACTCGTACCTATACCAACTCGTACATTTGCATTACTTGTTGAGCATGAAAAGGGGCACAATCTGAAAATTACTGAAATTATGTTAAACTAAAAAAAATAATATTTATAATCATATTTATTATACAAAACCAATGCACTAACAAAAACAAGCAAGCAAAAAAAAACCCATTAAACAACAGACAATTTTGAGACAAGATGCATCTCATACTACATATATTTCAAAATCAGCGGTTATGTAACACCAGTCGTTGGTAGTCTATATGCAAAATAAACAGTTGTATTATATATATTTTAGTATTATAAACAGTTTATATTTAATATAGGCGTATTGTGATGGTCTTTTCAACTGCCCACACTGCTGCAGAAGTTGGCTGTGGGAGATCTCCATGGTCGCTAGAATACAAACCACACAACTTGAAAAACTTCAAAATGTTAAGTACACAATTTGCCGAAAAGAGAAAAATAAGCCTCCTTATTTACATATCCAAACCTCAAAAGAAAGTTGTTCATAACAGTTGTTGAAATTTTATCAGTTAATTTGAAATACAAACAAAAATATGCATTAAGGTTGTAATTTTTGTAATAAACTGAAAAATAATTGTAAAAGGTTCAAATATTTTAATATTTTTTTTATCTAATTCTGTACAGATTTACTATATTAAAATGCAACAGTATGAGTTGGTCAAGGTACAAGTTGACCTGCACTCTCTGCATGTCTGTGGAGTCAGTGCATAACAATAGAGAGGGAAGTTTAGGATTTCATTAACCAGTTCAGCACAGGAACACAAATTTTTTATGTGTATGTGCCATGCGAGGGGTTTATGACTTGTTTTTTATAATTTTTTTTTGAATTGTTTAGCAATTGTAAATGCGGAGTAATGAATTGAATTATTAATTTTGTGTTGGGCTTTTTCCCCTTTCTTTTAGTAGTTTAAAGTGTGGGTCTAGCTTAAGGATAAATGTAGAGGCAAAAAGGGACTCATATAATTTTGTATAATAATAATAAAAGGCCTTCCAATGTACATTCCTGGAATTATAAGTTTCAACTGGTTCAGCAATTCAGAGAAGGAACATTTTAAATTTATATAAGTATTTTTACTCTTTTTTGTTCACCAGGAACCTGATATTTAAATTTTTCAGATTTTACTTCATAATTTCAAGAAAAATTTCTGCTGTACTCTTTTTGCTCATCAGAAACTTTAGTAATATTTTAATATATTGAACAGTATCTTTCATTTTAGTGCCTTAACCAAGATAAATCTTCCTCATAATGACTCCTTAAATAACCTTGGTTTAATTGCTCAGAAATATGTGATTTGTAAAAGCATCTACAGGTACTTGGAATAACTGCATAGCACAGTGGTTATTAAAACATGATTACAAGATTGCCAAGATGAAGACTTTAATGGTAACAAAATAAAATATGTACAATAATTATTTAGCCCGAGAAATTATAAACTGTGCCCAAGTCATAACAGTATTTCCTTTCCCTCAATTGTTGTCACACACATGGTTACATATCATCAAATCTTGGCCAATTTTATAAGTTATATATAATTCCTCTCAAATTTTCCAGCATTCAAATAATTCATATGACTCTTGATTTGAATACTATATATTAGTTTTCTGATTTTCAAAAACATCAATCTTGCTCTATTTTTCCTCTTCAACGTACCAGTACATTCATTTATTTGAACAGTTAAAGTCCTCTCCTTGATAAAAACATGTCCTTCTGTCTATTTATACTTGTCCTAGTGTTTACAGTGTATTCTTACTTAATCAGCAGACTTCACTAAGACTCCAATTTTGTACCATGTTGCAGGCTGTCCATCTATGTTGTAGGCTTTAAAATCTGTCTACATCAACATTTGTGGAAATCTCGCTGGACTATTCTAAAAATAGTGCACAAAAAATCAGACAACTGTTGATAATTTCTGAATGGTAAATGAAAAAATGTATTAGAAAATAACTGAAGAAAAAATATCCAAAGTGTTATATTTGTACAACAATAAAATACTACTTATTTAAAATAAGACCAAGGCCATATATACATGAATAAAATCAAATAATAAATCTACACCTAAATAGTTCTACATAAGCAGACAAACATAACCTTTATAGAGGACAAAAAAATTATTTGAACTAGATAACTGGTTTCAAAGAAGAAGACTTTTAAAATATCTTGAATTTCTGCTTGGCATCAAATACATACATTTTTAGAGGACAATCAAAACACTATTGGTGACAAGCTTTGTTTTGATTGGTACACTCGTTTCAGAGAAAAAGCCTTTTTTAAACATTTATACATAGGGGCCTATGTTAAATTGCAATTGTGGCCATTTTTTGGTTTTCCAATCAGAATAAAAAAATAATTACGTTGTAAATGTCCATCGAATGAACATTGTGACCAAAGTTGGATTCAACTGACCCAGTGGTTTCAGATTAGAAGGTTGACATATAAAAGTTTTCTGTTGACAACAAGGGATGCAGTTTTATATAACAATAGCCAAGGCTCACATAACACTTTGGGCCAGGAGGGCTTAAAAGATAATCTCCATTTTACAACTTACAATATATGTCTGGAACAGGTGAAAGGAACTGCACACTACTTGAAATGCACAAAGAATAGCTGATATTTGTGTAAAACAAAGAGAACACTCAACTGACTTCAGCTAAAGATTGATTTAAACTGATTGACACACCACTTTCAGCTGTAATATAGCATTGAATTTTATCAGTTAAAGAAGAAGCAGTTCCAATAAAGACATGAAGGACCTGCAGCATGTACAGCACATACAAACAAATCCACTCATGTATGGCTTCATTTATAGTGATGAATCAGGGTTTTCTGCAAATTTCAAAGGGCCATTACTCACACAAAAATTTATGAATCATATACATGTACCTACAAAAATCTAGTTACTGTATTTTCTCCTAAATTAAATTAAATATGTTGTACTAGTTATTTGCCAAAATTTCTTTCACCCACTCGAATGTATACTTATACTTGGTTTATAACAAAACTTTAGAAAAATTTCATTGGACAAAATTTTGGAGGTCAACTATTGTAATGCTTTTATTATTCTCTTCCAGGTACTATATCTGTTAGAAAATTTTGGTGTTCAACCCTTCAAGAGAATCATAAATTCAGAAAAATACATTTATTTAAAATAACTTGTATAAAAAGTTGGAACAAATTATTTTGAGTGTAAATGGTTGCACCCCTTTTAAGTTGCTTATTTATTCAAAGTATGAATAGTAACACCTCAAGTAATTAAACAGTAGTGAGCTAACCTTACCAGACTGATTTATAATTTCTACAATTGTAACGCAAAAATGTTCCCAAGACATTTTTTTTATTCATTTACATTTTTTTTTTATATTTGATCCATGTCATACAAGTTTAAAAGAGCTGCCATGTTTAATATAACAGACCAACCAATCAATTAATTGTAAACCAGTTATTATTACACATTATACTATTTTGAAGCAAACATCAGAGTAAATGAACATCCAATGCTTAAAGTCTCTGTTGAAAATGATCAACACATGTTAATAAACTTCTTTAATTTAAGACTATCTATATACTAACAAGTGCTTATTTCTTTTGTTTTATTTGAATATATTTATATCTGAAGAGTTACTGATGTAAATCAGTGGGTTTTGTCGATGCAAATGTGTTAATGCAGCAAAACAATGATTATCAAAGTTGTATTTTACCAGTAATTTTCTTAAACAAACCTCATATTCTGGCAGATTAACCAAATCTTTGTAGTTTTTCTTCATACTCTGAGATAAGAGTTTCTTTATTTCTTTAAGATTTCTACACATTTCTTCATCTTTTACTTCAATGCTAGAAAAACAAGAATGTTGGTATCACTGAAAATTGTCAACATTTTTTTTTATAATTGATCTATTTTATGCAGTTTATTATTAAACATTTATTACTGTGTACCCATCATACATACAAATGAAGAAAATAATATAATTTTAATCAGACTAAAAAAAATTGACAAACACATTATGTAATGATAAAAAAACAGACTTTAATAACCTCTGATATCACCATCTTTAATAACTTCTGATATCACCATCTTTAATAACTTCTGATATCACCATCTTTAATAACTTCTGATATCACCATCTTTAATAACCTCTGATATCACCATCTTTAATAACCTCTGATATCACCATCTTTAATAACCTCTGATATCACCATCTTTAATAACCTCTGATATCACCATCTTTAATAACTTCTGATATCACCATCTTTAATAACCTCTGATATCACCATCTTTAATAATATACAATTAATGACTTTGATATAGGTCGCTATCAGGATTTATCAGCCAGAGAAATGTAATATTCACCGAGCCGCTAGGCGAGGTGAATATACATTTTGAGGGCTGATAAATCCTGATAGGGACCGTATATCAAAGTCATTAATTGTTTTATTACATGAATAAAACCGCCATCTCCATTGATCAGAAAAACTGAGGATGTATAGTCTATTGGAGCGCCTGCTTACAATTTGTAATTGTTGTAATGTTAGTTACCCTTAATATGTTTTATTTAATACTGCATTTTGATATCAATTTGCTGATAATCCTGAAATTCCAGTTTCAAATATTGAGAAGAGTATAATTGAATGAATATATCGCAGAACCGCGACGTGTTGTTTACACGCACGATGTATGTATAGCTGACGTCATTGAATTGTGTACAATTAATACAATCGATTTGATTGGACGACTGAATTTATTAAGACGGCTATTCTGATTGGCTAAAACATAAAAACCAGGTCGATATCGGATTCCGCTTGACTACTATGCAGCGGAATCGTGCAGCGTACAAACATTTTATGTAATTTTAGTACTGTTGCGATTTATCGTGACCCGAAAGTTGTTTTTTGACAAATAAAAACCACGCAAAATTCTATTCATGTAATAACCTCTGATATCACCATCTTTAATAACTTCTGATATCACCATCTTTAATAACCTCTGATATCACCATCTTTAATAACCTCTGATATCACCATCTTTCATAACTTCTGATATCACCATCTTTAATAACCTCTGATATCACCATCTTTAATAACCTCTGATATCACCATCTTTAATAACTTCTGATATCACCATCTTTAATAACTTCTGATATCAACATGTTTAATAACCTCTGATTTCACCATCTTTGATAACTTCTGATATCAACATCTTTTTTTTATGCCTATTTCAGCGATTGTTCAGCTTTATACTGGAGTCCAATTTTTATTGGGGGAGGAAGCCAGAGTAAACAGAGAAAATCCACCCCCAGGTAAACTGGCAATCCTTTTCAATTTAGAGTAGAGCACAACCTGCCTGCAGTCAAACTAGAACCCACAACCTTAGTAATAAAAGACCACATGATCAATACATGTAGTAGACTAACTACCTTAACCACTCTGCCAACGAGTGACACATCCTCACAAGGACACATGTGGACACAGACACCCTGTGAGGATGGGAGTGAAAATGAATAAATATTTATTGTGCCTTAACCTGTTCTCAATAGTAACCTATTTTTGATAGCCATGCACAAATTCATTTTGTCATTAAATACGGATTTGCACATGTCTTCTGTTTGTCTGCAATTTTCATTTAGGACACCACTTCTCTCCTCGGGAATGAAAAATAAGCAATTTATGCATTTAGATGTGTAAAATTCTCCTAAAATACACACTACCATATATTTATTATTGAATATAATTTTTTGTATTTATTTTTCTAAAAGAAAAACAGAAAAAAAGTTCATACAGATTAAAACTTGCACACTCATTTATAAACTCATAAGTACATACACATTCAAATACTATAGGATTAAACACCGTTTTCAATGGATTTATCGGTATATCAACAAGACCAACTCACTCACAAACAAATAAAAGTCTGAAGGACTTTTATGATATGTTTGTGAGTGAGTTGGTCTTGTTGATATACCGATAAATCCATTGAAAACGGTGTTTAATCCTTATAATTCTTTAACATTGCATTAAGAAATTAATTTATCTAACGTGTTTCTCAACTTCATATTTCTTGTGTATTTGGTAGCGGGATTGACTGAACGTATGAATATTTCGTTTATTTTTAAACGTACGATTATTTCCATAAACCATTTTCTGATTTTAATAATAAACACAATTTTTAGTTTTACATCAATCTGTAACCTTATTTTCTGTATCGAACACAAGGAAAGTTTTAAATTTAACAAATCATTAATGATAATTCATCAAACAAATAATTTGTAAGTTGATCGCTACTTTCGATATTGAAAGTCGCCATCTTTGTTTACATTGGTTACGCTAAAAATAGTTCGGTCAACGTCGTTTATCCTAAAATAAATGGAGTCAACTCCATTTATCAAAAAATAAATTTCGTTAAAAACCTCAACCGGAAGTAATCTAGACCAATCAAATAAACGTATTTCTAAATATGCAAATCATATTAGAATTATTGTTTAATATATGTAGTTTTATAACACAAATATTGTAAGACAATGACTATATATATATACTAATACAAATATTGTTGTGAAAGAAAAATAGACAAATAAACTGAAAACAAATCAATTTGGAAATATGATACCCATAGGGGCCCAAAAGTTTTCAAATGCCCATATATAATTGTTATTTTTAGCAGCATTATATCTCTCATATGATTGATATTGCATGATTTTGTTTTTTAGACCAATAACATTTGGTCATTTGGATTCTTTAATCTAACATTTAAATATATACAGTCCGCAAAAAGTTAAGCATCATCTAAATATTTTCTTAAATAATTTTATTACAAAACGATTCATTCAGCATCTGATGCATTTATGCAATGCTTTCAAACAATACCTTTATATAACATACAGGTCAGATGTCAATAATTAGAGTTTTAAAGTGAAAAAACCAGTTTCAAAAACTTGTCCCCCTTCTAATTAACAGACTGACTTTGAATGAAATAGCCTTGTCCGATTGCACATGAATATTGTGGTTAGTTATTATCTTTTAAAGACTTTTCAACATGGTAAGACGAAAATTGAGTATCGCCGAATGCTGGCAAGCAATTGGAATGAAAAATGCTGGAATGAGTAACCGCCAAATAGCAGCCAATTTTGGGGTGAACAACTCTGTTTTTAGCAGACTTGTTGCGAGGCATAGACAGACAGGGTCAATCGAGGACCGCCCAAGATCTGGGAGACACGGTAAAACAACCCCTAGAGAGGACCGCTTCCTTGCTCGTCAAGCCAGATTGCACCCCTTTTCAACAGCAGGCCAGTTACGAGGGATGTGGCCTACTGGTGGTCATATCAGTGACCGAACGGTTATTCGGAGGCTTCACAGATCTCGATTACATGCCCGCATGCCTTTGAGACGACCAGAACTGACAAGAAGGCACCGCCAAGCAGGAATACAGTGGGCAAGACATCATCGTCACTGGAATATAAGAAGCTGGAGACGTATTCATTGGTCAGATGAAAGCCGCTTTCTGTTGAAGTCTTTTGACGGTTGGATACGTGTTTGGCGGCAAAGGAATACAGCTTTGGATAGAAACCATATTGTAGGAACAACTGCATTCGGTGGTGGTGGCGTAACCGTATGGGGATGCTTTTGACATGACTGCAAGCTCCCTTTACAGATTCTCAACGGTACATTGAATGGTCTGAAATACCGTGATGACATCTTGGATGGTCACGTTAGGCCACATTTTGACAACCATGCTCTTTCAGACAGACCAACGTTTCAAGACGACAATGCTCGACCCCATCGAGCCAGTGTTGTGAGGGACTTTATTGAAACAGAAGCCATTGACACACTTCCATGGCCAGCCATGTCACCGGACATGAATCCGATTGAGCATGTGTGGGACTTTATCGGGCGAAAAGTCAATCAACGGAACCCAAGATGCCAAAATGTTCGAGAATTAGAAGTCACACTTGTGGACGAATGGCAGAGATTTCCACAGTACAGACTTAGGAGTTTGGTTGCTGGAATGAGGCGGTGTGTTGAACATTTACACCAGAAGCATGGAGGTTATACCCGATATTGATGGAAAATACGCCAAACGACAGTCCATTTGTTACTTTTTCACCTCAGGACTTGTTGAATGACTGTAATTTTGTAAACAATGAAAAATTTTGTGTCAAACTAAAACTTAAAATCACCAGTTGTTTTGTTGTTTTTTTGGCCTATTTTTTGTGATCATTATTTGATATCAAACTATGGTAAATCAGAAAATTATTTGTATTTGTTTTCTCCCTGCATTGCATGAAGTTTCAAAAAGACTTGCTTGGTAAGTTTACAATGTCTTTTTAAAACATTAACCATTTTCTTTCCACTTTAAACTCAATGCAAAATTAAATGCAGACACAAAATTTAAAATATCAAGTGACAAAATGTTCCAATCTTATTAAAATTATACATGTATCTTTCACTTGCTCCCCCCTTTTTGCTATGGTCGCTGTGTCCAGCAGCAACCATAGCAAAAAGGGTGGAGCAAGTGAAAGATATAATTTTAATTATATTGCAAAATATTCTGTATGCATAGTTTCATGGTTTAGCTACTGACACGTTATAAAAAAAATCTCTCCAAAAAATGTTTTTAATACAGTGTGAAACTTCATACAATCTTTTGCAGATTAAAAACTCTTGCTCCTCCAATGTGCTTTAATTCAGAAACTAAAAGTGTTTGCCATATTCCATCAGGATTTGAAAAAAATCTCTTAATCCATGTAAGTTATCGATAAATCTCAAATGATGGCAAATGTAGATCATATTCAATCCTCCCTGTGACAGATCTCCAATTAGAGTATTACGTTTTATATTATGCCTTCCCACTCCAAATTATAAAATTATAAAACAAAGCATTAATCTCATTCAATCTACTTCGGACAAACTAGGAAGTGAAGTTAACAAATAATGAGTTTTGGAAGAGCTAAAGTCTTAATCACAGATATCGTTCCAAAAAGAGTCAGTTTTCTATGTTGCCAACTCTTTAATATGGCTGATACTTCTTTAACCTTTTTTGGCAAAATTAATATCAAGGATACTATGGATATCAAGAGAAAAATCTATTTTCCAATAATTTAAAATTGAGTAAGACCATAAGAGATTATAATTTGAACAAAGAACTTGATCAGAATATTTTTTACTTCCAATCTAAATGGTTGAAGTTTTTGATGGGTTAATTTTTAATCCAGAAACATTTGCAAATGATTGAAAACACAGAAGTGTCTCTTCAAGAGAATTTTCATTACTGTACCATCTAATGTTAAAAATGTGTCATTAGCATACTGACTTAAAAGAGACATTTTATTGCTGATTTTAATTCCTTTAATACAATGTACATGTATTTGGGTTCGACTTAAGTTTTAAAGATAATAATTCTACACCTTTTATGAATAAATAAGGTGACAAAGGTATGCCTTGTCTACAACCATCTTTTAACTACATGTATCGCTCCAATTTAAACAAATTTTATATGAATAACTTTTTTAATTACATTTTATGATATTTTATTGTTAGAATCGCCCTACATAACTAATTACACATACATTATTGAGAACTGGTGACGTAGTCTACAATTTCTCAAAAATGAGGTCGTCAGGGTTTTAAATTAACGGACAAGAAGACCGAAAATATGCCTGAAAACTTGAAAATTATGAATGCAGAAGTAAGGCAAAATTTTGCGTCTTTAAAATTTTTATTCTGGTTGAAACATTTTGCATAGATTTTGCTTTGAATGTTATCCTTGTGATATTATTACGTGATGATTTCTGTATTGGCCTGAAGCGCAGCTGAAGGACAATACAGCTGGCGAAGTACCAATAACTAGGCCAATACAGAAATCATCACGTAATGATATCTTTATTAATTAACTAGTCCAAATCTCTCAGGCCAATACAGGTTGCAATTACAATACAGGACGAACTAGGCCAATACAGGGCAAATCAGGCCAATACCGATATTGGACTAGTTAATTCTGTATTGGACTGGTTCAGCAAAATACATCATATTGGCAGTTTAACTGTTATTTAAGCTAATATTACAGTAGTTAATTACCAGTAGTATTCACTTTCAGACTTTTTGCTCTTACCAGTTGAGTAATGGTGCTTCGCAGTTTGGTGTCTGGACAAATGGGCCCATAACAAAATCGACCTATACAAAATCTTCCCATAACAAAATCGGTCCACAATAATTGTTATTAAAAAGATATAAAAATTGACGTATTTTAATAATAAATTACTACAAAACGAAAATGTTTGAGCTATTGTCTAAAACAGGGCTAGGGAATGTTTGGCAATATTACTATTCCAAACAATAAAATAGAGACTTTACCCACAACTGTCCATCACTATGCATCCTTATTTAAACCTGACAACCTTCCCAATAAGTGGGTATCTCTTATCTGCTAACCCAAGGTTAAAGCAGTGAGAACTGTCCAGTATGTAGGCATACATTATGCATTTTTAATTTTGCTGTCAAAACATGAGGGAGATGTAAGTTTTATTTGATTTTTAAATCAACAAGTGTTCTGAAAGTATTGCTATGGCCATGCCATTACCCCTACCCGCAAATTAAAAACCTTCAACACTTTGCAATGACAAAAACTTTTATTTTATAGATATTTTCTAAGGACCATAATTTCATGGAAAATCATCAGACAGGAATAAAATTCAAACTTAATCTGCAACTCATGATTTTTAAATTCTTATACCAAATATCAGCTCAATATCTCCATGTGTTTATAAATAAAAAATCAGAAAAAATGTGTGGCGGACGGATTTGCAAACCTATAGTCCCCTTTAGCAATGCTGGTAGGGGGATACTAGGTAAACATTAATTTTATGTGGACATTAACAATACACTCTGCTTGTTCTATTAAAATACATATTATTTCATTATACAGCAGTAAATTTCTACAAGTCCTGGCTGACATCAAAAGATAGACAGCCACACAGGTGTAAAAACATGTTTGTTACTTGAAAATTTCAACATACTGAGTCTAACATTTATTATTTTTCTGTCAACAAGAAAATCTATTAATCTGTTTGACCTTACAGAACTTTGCTAAATAGTGCACTCTTTAGCTACAAATGTGGCACCCCTTCCCCAGCAATTGTCTACTGATTTCTCAGAAAATACATATAAAAAAATGACTATTTCAGTTGAGGTATGATAAACCAGACATAGACATGTTATTTTTAAAAATCCTTGCTTTTTATTACTGAAAATAAAATTGTTTAAAAAATCACTGGATATTAATAATGCTCAAATATAAGGTATAACTGATCATACTTTAATTTAGTTACTGTGTAAACAAGACTTATTGGAAAGACTTCCATTTGAACTCTTAAAAATGAAATTGGCACTGGTGAACCTCACAGTGGACACAGTCATGCATTGCCAATTGGGCAAGTGTGAGCCATGTGAACTCCATGTATCTTGTGATTGTCTAATGCATTGCGTTTTTGTTTTTTTTCAACAAAACAGAAGATTTTCCCCTCCCCCCCCCCCAAAAAAAAGGAAATTTGAATATTTACCTCCTGTTAGAGCTTACAAGAGCAGGCCTACTATAGCAAAATGTTTGCATGCAGCCTACAAACAAATGTGCAAATCTCTTTTTGTTTAATTAACTTGGTATAGAATAAACATGAATTTATGACACAGTGAAAGGCAGATGGACGAGCCCTTTGCTATATCCAGCCTCACTGCTATGCTAATAAATAATGTAAGAGTATAAATTAATTCTTAAAATCATATTTACATAAAGTTTTTACCCAGTCATTAACTTACATGAATTTTAGGCGTTTTTTACACACAAAATTGTAATAATTTTAATTTTTTTCATTATTTTTGAGATTTTCACAAAAAACTGTTACCATGGAAACACATATTTTTTTATATTTTATGCATGAGTAGAAAGGATTTGTTTCAACCTATTATCCTTGTTATTTTTATAAATGTAGCATTTATCATTACAGTTTTCCAGAATTTACAAGATATCTTTATTTTTTAACTAATTTTTGCTAAAAATCCCATGCAAATCAAACATTAAATTACTTTTTGTCTATGGAGGAAAGGGTTAAATAAAATTTAAAATATATTTTTTAATATTTAATGAAATTAGTGTAACAGAATTTGTTAATAGTAGTTGTGATCATTTAATTATATTGTTGTTCAACATTTTAAGGAGATATCGTTGATTATATATATATATCTTGTAGTAGCATATATAGTTGAAAAAAAAACATGAATTGGCAAAACACTACACAAAAATACAAAGCTTAGCTTTCTTGGCCAAATGTACTGAGAAATTGTTAAAAAAACAGAACATTGTCTTTGATTTTTTACCAAAAATATAATGATACAGTTTTATTATTATTATAACTTGCGTCTTATTGTTTTTTGTGGATATTCATCTGAATAAATACTGAGAAAACATATTTATTAGTGTTTTATTTAAACAAATGACCATTGTCAGAACATACCAACAAAAAATAAATTAAAAGTCATCAATACATTCCAATATATAATTTTTACATAATTGTTTACTACAAATAATATATTATTGGCCGATTTTGGCATGGGCCAATATTATTATATGTAGATTTTGTTATAGGCCGAAATTTCTTGCATTCCGCAGTTCAGATCAACTTAAACCAATGATAAATCAAAGAATTTAATTTCATTTTAACTGTAGTCTTTAGTATATTTTACCTTTTTAAAGACTGATACGGTGAAAAAAATTTTGCTTAAAAAAATTACAAAAAATTCTGATTTTGCTTCTTAAAAATTTTTGCTTGTGGGTTAAAAAGTTAATTTCTATGCCCGAGTCATTTGAAAAAATTGAAGATCTTTGCAATAACAGGACGCTTACATGTAATGTTTTGCAGGTGTGCTTACAACAATTCAGGGTTTCTGTGTCCATATGTGTCCACGAACACATGTGGACACAGAAAACCTGACTTTTGAGGATGGTAGGAGTTTATCTATGAAACAAATGGGTAAATAATTAAATAATATCTATTGGATAAAAAACAAGTTCTATTCCATAATCATTATCGGATGTTTTACGCTATCGAGAATCGACAAAACCAGGATATATCATATTCATCATAATACTTTTATTATTATCATATACTTATTGTAAATAACTTATATTTTTTACTGTATGATAAAAGGAATAAATGGACAAAAAATTGATATTGTACCAGATTGGCAAAGGGGGCTGATATCAAAATGTTATTAACTGCTTCCGAAAGTTATTACACGCTTTTCCGTAAGTGTTATCACATGACTTTCCGTAAATGATTGGAAATTACAGGAATTGTTTACAAATATGACGTCGAACGATAAAGCAGACGACATGCATGATACGAAAGCATCGGAGATGGACAATACTTTGGATTATTTTAAGTCAATAAAAACTTACACACAAAAACAAACAAACCGTGAGTGATCTGAAAATATAATCTAAACAACTTAAGTAGTATTCTAGCTAAGGGTCAGGCAGTGGGCGGCACATCAAAAATTTTGTTTTTAGATTTTTTGGCTTAGATGCATTTATTTTGATATACAAACAAATTCTAACAAGATTTTACATTTGAAAAAGTGTCAATTGCCTAGATAATTTTTGACTGGTTATATAGAGAAAAATTTGGCGGGAAAATTTCACGGCATTTTTTACTGTACAATTCAACTAAATTTCAAATGATTATATCTTAAAAAGGCAAAATAATTCAGAACTTTAATAAATTAAAATGTTGTTATATTGGATAGTTTTATCAAATTCCATGATCAAAAGTTTGCGTTTTTTTCCTTCATGTGCCATCAAATGTATGCATTTTGCCTGATTCTTACGTGGACTGATACTTAAAACTCATTAGGAGCACATGAATAGCAGAACTCCGATAAGATTTTGATATATCCCCTGCTGAAGCATATGATAAAAAGACCATTACATGACATTTTTGATATCATATATGCATTATAAGCCTCGGTTGATATTGTCCCTCGAGCCTGCGGCTCTTGGGCCAATATCAAACCTTGGGCTAATAATGCATATGATATCACAAATGTCATGTAATAATCTTATATTATTTAACATATTTAAAAGTACAGTTATTTCGGAGAAACAAACCTATCACTCTTTTCTAGTCTAAGAACAGATGATTCCGTTAATAATAATTCTGACGGGTGCAGGTCTTTCCGTCCCCAGGTCGATCCGGCCCCAGTCGATTCGGCCCCAGACGATCCGTCCCCTAGTCGATCCGTCCCCTATTTGTTGGTCGATCCGTCCCCAATGAAAAATGTATAAGTATATTACTATATTTAATATTATTTTAACTGTTTTTAAGTGTAAAAAGTGAAAAAGTGTTGATTAAAATTAGTTTAGCAAATAATGAATTAAATAAACAAAATATGGTATGGTTTTTAATTATATTTAATTGTGTCCAGTTTTCTGAGAGCCGTCGGGTATCTGTATACCCCAGCATTCCCTACGCCAGCAGAGACAAGTGACAGCGATTGAACTTTGAAAAACTTTCTTGTTTCTTATCATGTTTTTTTTATGTTTTTTATGATTTTTATTGTTATCATTATTAAATATAATAAAGAAATAAAATTATTAAAATTGTGTCTACCGTTTTATTACTATTATCTGACACGTGTCAAATGTTGGTTACAAATTACAGGTGTCAAAAAGATTAATACTAAATAACAATTACAATTTAATTAAACGTACACATAAAACCATACTGTAGTTGAAGAAGTTACAATACGTAAAAATAAAGAAAAAATCATCCTAAATCATGTTAACATATTCGCATGCATAATCGGCATAATTAAAAATACGACTTTTCTATATATTTTACCTACCTGCTTTATGTATTTTACCTACCTTTGGTTTTACTGGGGTCGGATCGACCTGGGGACGGAACGACCAGGGGACGAATCGACCGGGGACGTATCGACTTGGGGACGGATCGACTAGGGGACGGATTGGTTTGGGGACGGATCGACTAGCATTCATTCTGACCCGTCCACCTTCGCCACCGTGTTACTGGCAATGTCTGTGTGCCCCATTTGTGTACTTCGATTGAATTGTTTGGGGGATTTTAGAATTGAATATTCATTTGTTGTAAGTGCACTCGATTTGCGTTTCAAACTTAAACCTAGAGGCCTCCTCCTATCAGTCATTTGCTGTCGTTTTTAAAGTGTCCACTGGCACCATGAGCATTTGGGAAACTTGCAGTCCAACAAGTGGGGAGCGAAACTTTTCCTACATATCATACGAATTATCTCCCTTGTTACGCGTGTTTGATGAATATTTGTATGTATCTAATATAAATAAAATATTCATAAAATATGTCCTTTAAATACACATTACATAACACGATTAAATAATACATAAAAATTTTGCCTGAATATGCTGAACACATGGGTGGTCGGTATTTCGGGTAACCCGAACCCAAGACGAAATCCCATAATTGGTTATTTTACTAAATTTGGACACACAAGTTTTAAAAGATATAACAAGCTTTTAATATTGATTGATTATTTTTCTGTCAAAAATTAAAAAACCCTATATTTCTTAAAATACTTAGTTTCACGGGTATGCCGAGATGTAAAGGGAGTAAACTAATTGAGATTATTATTTACTGAAGTGAACGGACAAAAAACAGATGATGATGATGATGATGATGATGATGATGATGATGATAAAATTCATACTTGTTCTCCTTTATGAAGGCTTTCATGTTGTCCGACTTTCGTTGTATATGTATATCTCAGAAAATAAAAACAACATTTAGTATATGAGAAATAATTGATTAACTATTACAAAAAATAAATCTTAGAAATTAAATAAAAAAATTTCTTAAAAGATCTGCGTTTTGTTTGTTTTAATAAATTAGTGTTCTTAGTTTGGTACAGACATTTTTTATTTTATTTATGGTCGCAAAAGAAATAATTACGCAGCTACTGTTGTTGCTGGATCGAAAACTTGAGTGGACAGCTGCTGTTGTTGGTGGAAAACTTGCATGTGGACAGCTACTGTTGTTGGTGGAAAACTTGAGTGGATAGCTACTGTTGATGGAAAACTTGAGTGGACAGCTACTGTTGTTGATGGAAAACGAATGAACAGCTACTGTTGTTGATGGAAAACGAGTGAACAGCTACTGTTGTTGATGGAAAACGAATGAACAGCTAATGTTGTTGATGGAAAACGAGTGAACAGCTACTGTTGTTGATGGAAAACTCGAGTTGTCAGCTACTGTTGTTTCTGGAAAACGAGTGAACAGCTACTGTTGTTGATGGAAAACGAATGAACAGCTACTGTTGTTGATGGATAACTTGAGTGGGCAGCTACTGTTGTTGGTGAAAAACGAGTGAACAGCTACTGTTGTTGGTGGAAAACTTGAGTGGACAGCTACTGTTGTTGGTGGAAAACTTGAGTGGAAAGCTACTGTTGTTGAGGGAAAACGAGTGAACAGCTACTGTTTAGTTGTTGATGGAAAACTTGAGTGGACAGCTACTGTTGTTGATGGAAAACTTGAGTGGACAGCTACTGTTGTTGGTGGAAAACTTGAGTGGACAGCTACTGTTGTTGATGGAAAACTTGAGTGGACAGCTACTGTTGTTGATGGAAAACTTTGAGTGGACAGCTACTGTTGTTGATGGAAAACGAGTGAACAGCTACTGTTGTTGATGGAAAACGAGTGAACAGCTACTGTTGTTGATGGAAAACTTGAGTGGGCAGCTACTGTTGTTGGTGGAAAACGAGTGAACAGCTGCTGTTGTTGATGGAAAACGAGTGAACAGCTACTGTTGTTGATGGAAAACTTGAGTGGGCAGCTACTGTTGTTGGTGGAAAACGAGTGAACAGCTGCTGTTGTTGGTGGAAAACTTGAGTGGACAGCTACTGTTGTTGATGGAAAACTTGAGTGGACAGCTACTGTTGTTGATGGAAAACTTGAGTGGAGAGCTACTGTTGTTGATGGAAAACTTGAGTGGACAGCTTCTGTTGTTGGTGGAAAACGAGTGAACAGCTACTGTTGTTGATGGAAAACTTGAGTGGACAGCTACTGTTGTTGGTGGAAAACGAGTGAACAGCTACTGTTGTTGATGGAAAACTTGAGTGGACAGCTACTGTTGTTGATGGAAAACGAGTGAACAGCTACTGTTGTTGATGGCAAACTTGAGTGGGCAGCTACTGTTGTTGGTGGAAAACGAGTGAACAGCTGCTGTTGTTGGTGGAAAACTTGAGTGGACAGCTACTGTTGTTGATAGAAAACTTGAGTGGACAGCTACTGTTGTTGAGGGAAAACGGGTGAACAGCTACTGTTGTTGCTGGAAAACTTGAGTGGACAGCTACTGTTGTTGATGGAAAACTTGAGTGGACAGCTACTGTTGTTGATGGAAAACTTGAGTGGACAGCTACTGTTGTTGATGGAAAACTTGAGTGGACAGCTTCTGTTGTTGGTGGAAAACGAGTGAACAGCTACTGTTGTTGATGGAAAACGAGTGAACAGCTACTGTTGTTGATGGAAAACTTGAGTGGGCAGCTACTGTTGTTGGTGGAAAACGAGTGAACAGCTACTGTTGTTGGTGGAAAACTTGAGTGGACAGCTACTGTTGTTGATGGAAAACTTGAGTGGACAGCTACTGTTGTTGATGGAAAACGAATGAACAGCTACTGTTGTTGATGGAAAACGAGTGAACAGCTACTGTTGTTGATGGAAAACTTGAGTGGACAGCTACTGTTGTTGATGGAAAACGAGTGATTTGCTACTGTTGTTGGTGGAAAACTTTAGTGAACAGCTACTGTGGTGCGGTTGATGGAAAACTTAAGTGGACAGCTACTGTTGTGGATATAGGCCGAATTTAACTGCCGTTATAATCCGAAGTTAGTGTTGTGATTTGTCTGATAAACCTCGCCAAAAAAGCGAGGGTACAATTATTCGTTCTATTGTTAATGAAAAACTTGAGTGAACATCTACTGTTGTTGAAAACATCGCAAATGAAAAAAAATCTCCATACGTGTCTCACGTTGCAATATCATCGAACAAATTTGGTAATCGGCAATTTGCTTTGCAATTTCCTTCAATAGGAATTTATGTATCATCTAATCTTAATTTGTTTGTTAACGAACTTTCTTGTCTGAAAAAGATGTAAACTTGTTATCAACTAAGCTTTTTAACAAGCGTAAACGCATACTGTGAGTGTCAAAAATGACTATACCCCAAGAAACAAGACTTCTTATTTGTGACAAAAACAGCAGCAAATAGAATTTTTATTCTAGATTGATGTCACCCCAATGCTCGTTCCCCGTATAATGGATTTGAGATGCTGGCTGTGGAACAACTTCCGGTATTAATCTGCATTATCATTTCACTATCTTTTGGTCAATAGAGTGTCTTGAAATGCATCATTATCTTTTAAACTGAAGATTTTGATCTTGGCGAGAAAAATGTATTGTATTCCCATAGTTTGTTGTCATTTACGATGTCGCGTTTTCTTTACATGTTAAAAACAGGCTGCGTGCTCTCTCCAAATAGATGGGGTTTTGCGAGTTTTTCTTTTCAGTTTTTAACGAAATGTAATGTAACGATTTTAACGAAATGTAATTCTTGATTTTTGGTTGAAGGTTTGCGGGCCTAGTTTCAGGAAAATCAGATCTTACGGGGCTTTTTTGTAGATCTTTGTGTTGTGATATACTGAGAGTTCAGCTGTAGGTGTGTCAATTTTATTATTTTTATTCGAGACCAGTGAAGTTTTGCTGATATTTCTCTTTTTCATATGTTCGATCTCTTCTTATTATCTCTTAATGATATATAATTGTTTTTATCTCTTAATGATATATAATTGTTTTCGGGTAAATTGAGCAAAAAGGTAAAAACCATACTCTACAATATAGTTCATGTTGTAAGTGATAAAAAGACAAATTTAATATTAAAGAAAATATTTCAATTACAGTTTTTCGTATTTGTTAAATCCTTCAAGCTTTAAAATACGTTTTTTTCCTGATCTAATAAGAAGAAGTAAAGATGTACATGATTGCATATTAATGCGCGCTTTACCAGCATCTAGAATGAATAGATCCGCTTCAATTATTATTTTTGGATTATTTTACTATCTATAGGGTAAGCCTAGGATTTTTATTAATGCATTCTATTCTTGAAATAATAAAATGTATATAGTTGAGTTTCTTTTATTAATAAGTTATTTAATTTAATAAGAAAAAGGCATTTAAAATTTTGTTATGTTATATTACGTAATGTATTTCATCGCTTCAATTGTATTTCTTAGATGATTTTTTTATGCATTCTTATTTTAACATGATAAAGTGTAAATTTTTCGGTTTCTTTTATTAGTTACTTAGATAATTTGACAATAAAAGTGCATTTTTAGATTTTGTTTAACGCGCTTGTGACCACTCATCCAGAAAACTTATTTATAGCTGGTCAAATCATCCCACGGTAAAATCGCCCCTGTCAAAAACGCCCCCACTTTTTGCAAAATCGCCCCCTGTAAAAACGCCCCCACCTAAAGCAAAATCGCCCCACTTAACAAAATCGTCCCCGTCAAAAACGCCCCCACTTTATGCAAAATCGCCCCCAACAAAACGGCCCCATCTTCAAAATTGTCAAGTTGTTCAAATATTTACTTTAAGGAGTTAATTGTAGCTGATTAAAATTTAGAAAATGTTTTGTTAATAATGATCGATTATGTCGTTATTTTGTTAATAATTATACAATTATGATAATTACCTTAATGAACTCTATCAGTAATAATTCTTTTGTAATTACAATTAAATAATCAAAAATGTGTTAATCTTAATAAACACATATAAAAGTCTTCAGTCAGCCAACACGCACTAACAACAGTTGTGGTCTCAAAGCCTTTAAAGCACGTCACATTAGAATTATGTGCTTACCTCTTGTTTAATAGTGCAAATTAAAAAATAATAGTGTGTTGTTTGTACACATTGTTATCTTGTTATCTGATAAAATAAAAAAGTTGAAATTGTTGTTGTCGTCTTTTCATATAATAAGAAGAACTATTAAAAACTGTAAACATACATAACCAACAAACAAGACCGAAGAAAGAGCACAAATTTATCATTTATCTTCACTGAGATCATAACATTTAATCACAGAAAAATGAAATGATGACCTAATAAGCGATTTGTGCAAGTGTTATGATTTTGATAAATGTGGGGGCGTTTTTACACGAGGTGAATTCAGAGTGGGGCGATTTTGCAAAAATTGGGGGCGTTTTTGACGGGGGCGATTTTGTCAAGTGGGGCGATTTTGCTTCAGGTGGGGGCATTTTTACAGGGGTCGATTTTGCAAAAAGTGGGGTGTTTTTGACGGGGGCGATTTTACCGTGGGGCGATTTGACTTGTATTCTTCATAATTTATAAGGTAGAAAATGGAACTTTTACGCAGAAAATTAGTCATTTTGAACATTAAATTTAATTTCCCTGGGTTTTGTTTGTTGACGGTTTCGAAATCCCAAACTCTCGTGAACGATTCGTGTGTGGTAGTGGTGGTTTTAGGCGGCCCGTTTTAGGAAGGGGGCAGAGACATTTCTGTGATGTAATTGTATATTAGATGTGCCTTGTTTATTTGCTAATTGATTATTTATTACCCGACACTGAACTTTGATGAAAGGTAAAAATGAAAGACCAATCAGACTCGCATAATAAGCCGCTAAAATGGCTAATTTAGATTATGATTTTTTGGTTGTTTATTTGTTACTTTCTCTGTACCAATTGTATTATTGGCTGTGTGAGAAGAAACTATATATGCAAAATTAGATTTTCAAACAGTCATGTTATTTTAAAAAAATTGATGTCTGAATCAGTGAAAAATATGGTAGAAATTAGTAGGGAAAAGAAAGTTCTCAATAATAAAAAAGCACTAAAGATGTAGATTTTTTATTTAAACGAAGCAAGGTATATATATATAATACAACAGAAAAAAATTCAGTTACGTTCGAATAAAGGTCATCAACAGTTTATATTGTTGAAAATAATTGTAGAAGTTAATAATCTCATCAATTGTTTTGCAAAATAAGACTCTTCTTCTAATTGTTTTTTTTTTATATTTTAAATTCTGAAAATTTTATAAAGTTCTTAGCAATGTTTATGCACATGAATGCTAGTTTGACGTTTGAAATACATTTAATTGCAAATCTTTTGAAACAATTTTAAAAATTAAATCAATAAAAATTGTAACTTGTCGGTATGTTTTCTTTGATTTTCCGAGGACGCGATAACTGCCGATCTTACATTCACATTTTCCCCCACAGAACCACTTGACTATGGTAATGTATTTTTATTGGTAAACATATATTTGTCCTTCCAAAACTTGCTTTTTTTATTACAGTACTCTTCTCAAAGTTGAGATATTATAATCAAGATGATTATTTCTTGTCTTTCACAATCGTCTATATTTGCATCCCTTTACAGCATATGATGAAATTTTAAAAATAAAACAAATTTAAAAAAAACTATTAAACCAAATGGGATACACCTATAACATATAAATCGAACATCTCTGGATATGGGTTTAACCCATATCTTTTCTTGTTATAATTGAAACTGCTGATTACTTGATCCGCATGCAGGTTGGGGTCGAAAATATAAAAAAAATTCTTGATAGATTCGGGCGCTTTACTACTTGATCTCTACTGTTCTTGTGTACGCACTTCGACTTCGACAGGTTTAAAACGGTCGAGTAGTTTTGGTAGTTTATCATTTACTACTGATCTCGCGTCAGTCATCACTGATGTTGCGAGTTCGAGTCTCACTGCGGGTAGAGATAACTCGACTCCAATCTTAATGACTCAAGAATTGCCAGTTTTCCTACCCCATCTTCGCTAGCCAAGGGTTACGATCCGATACTCTTATCTTCACCCTTGGCAGATTGAGCCGGATTTTTTTTTGTCTGTCCGCTACCGGCATTTATTGGTTCCAGCTGAGTCTAGCTGCGTCCAATCAGAACGCTCGATACTACTGATCACGCATTGATAACATGTGCGATTGAAAAACATAAACATGGCAGCGTGTTACAGGAATACATTCGTAGGTCAACGATTTTCCACTACCCGTTCTTGTCCCTACGAAAACATCTTTTCCCTGCATTAAAGCTTCGATCGCATCGTTTTGATTTTGGGTTGAAATATCTATTTTGAATAATTCACATATTAGATTTGGAAAGTCACTGGGCGCAGCCATTAGTTCTTACAAAACTTCCTTGCATAATATCTTTCTTTTGATTGGCTAAAATGATGTAATTCATATGGGCGGAGTTTAAGTTTTCTGATTAATTCCGATAGATGTCGCTAGGCGGGAAATACGATTTTATGGCTCAATCCATCCTCCCAAGTCAGGGGTTCTGAGTCCGCGTTCGCCCCACATATGTAAAAATTTAATATTTTAAAATATATTTAAATAAATTTATAGTATATTTTGTTTAATTTGGATATATTTTATTGCTAGGTGCTTTAATTGGCGGTGGATCTCTTGAGAAAGTGAACTCGTGTTCCCGTCTTTAATTACTTATGATAATTATAATTGAATGTTTGCTTGTTTACAATCGGGATTAACTTTGATGCGATGAACAGTTTTAAAGAATGAAAAGTTAACCTATGTAGTTAATATTCTAATGAAGTAATTAATCGTCTTTAATTGAATGTATGTTTGTTTGTTTATTAATTGTGTTTGATTAACTTGAGTAATTACAGTACAGACCTATGGTCCATACAGACTTATTTTCCACATAGATCTATAATCCACTTACACTTCTAGTAAACCAACACCCGTAGTCCACACAGACCTAAATGTACAGAATATAAGATACTGTATTCTAACTACAATCGTTGTTTTTGTGGTCCATTGTTTACTGTCTCGGTGTAGTTTGAAAAAGCAAGCAAGTTAGAAATTTTTTAACAGTAAGACAACCGTGTATTTTCAAACTTTAAGAAATATGTTTTGACTAGTATGTAAGATTAACAGTATTCTACACTTAAATTTACAGACAGCATTTAATAGTTTTACATTTAGAGTACAATTTCGATTAATTAAAAATTCATTCACGTTCAAGCCCATAGATTTTTCAAAACAAAACTCTAAATTGCTAAGCCACTTGTTACGCTTTAATCTCAAGAGATCCACCGCCAAAACACCGAGCAGTACAATATACGCAGATTTAAAAATTTATACTATCAATGTATTTTTTTTATATTATAAAGTATTAAATATATAAATTTATATTATAAATTTTATATTTTTCATATGTGGGGCGAGTCGTTATTGAGTGGGGCGACTAGTTATTAAATGTGGGGCGACTTGTTATTAATATGGGGCGACTCGTGATGGGGCGACTCGAGAGTAGGGCGAGTCGTTATATATTCTTCTAAATGTATACCATTTGCAATTAAATCAGGTATTTCTTTTTTTCCGGTGATTTACCATTAACATCTTATTTACACAGAACCATACTTGATTTAGATTGGTATTTAAGCTATTGCATTTCGTATTTCTTACGAACTTTCTACAATTTTTTTCTTTGTCTTTATAGTCAATAAAATCATCCCTTCTACCAGTGTTCTGTGATCTATTTCTGGCCTTTTTGAGGGTTTTGACTTGTCACCCATTTTTATACTATTTCTGCTGGCAATGTTCAAAGAGTTGACATGTGAACACTATTAATTGGTAATGGTACAAGCTCATCATCAAGGAGGTGTTGTTTTTATCCAGTAGGCATTCGGGGAACACACCACACCATGATAAAGCTGGAAAATGTCTGAAGGTGGCTTTAAATATCATTTAAACAAACAAACATAACAAAATGGGTTTCTAGTCAGAGTCGTCAGCCTTGATATATCTTAGCAGCAAGTATGTGGAAACATGTACAAATATAGTCAAATTTTGAGGGTACAGTTGAAACCCTTTTTTTATTACTAGTCAAACTTTCAACAACAAACGACTAGTTCTCGGGAACATTGATTATTCGTTTTCTTTATTTAAATCAATGGCAAGCGCACGTTGTGACGTACTTTTTTTTTTTTGAACAAGGTGTTCCTCGTTTACATGCAGAAGAATAGATCGAAACAGTGATGTTTGAAACTGGATAATAAATTCTGCGTAAATATTGTTTCTTATTTGCTTAAATTTACAATTAACACGAAAATTTTAATAATATGTAATTATTGTATGAATTTAAATAATTAAAACATGAATAAGTTAATTTATTAATATTATTATTCGGGTAAAAAAATGGAATATTCTAATTTAAGGTTTTTTTAAGTTTCGACCCAAACGTAATAATTCTATATCACGTTGTAAGTCAGATAGTTTTCGAAAATTTGGTATAAGAACCACGTAAATCATGCATGTCGACTTCCGTCTCGGAAATTTTTTCTCAGGGTTTGGGTTACCCGAAACACCGACCACCAAACACATGATCAACATCATGATTTCTCAATAAATTTAAAAGGCTACCAGGGTTAATAATTTTAAAATATCGATCCGCAGGCAATGTTGAGAGTAATTTTGCCCGGAGGGCAATATTGATTTATATACGGACCAGCGGTATGGACTGGTTAGTCATACGTTCAGTGAATGCAGAGCAACTATTCGCACCGTTTGTATTATTTAAAAAAAGTTACAAACTGACTCATTCTTTATTAGTCATGTATTAATTACATCTAGTATCAATCATATAAATTACACAAGGTTTTGTATCAATTGCTTATCTTTCAGATTTAGACAAAATACATACTTAATTTTTGATAAGTTTAGATAAACCGTTTTATTACAAAATTAATAAAAGATCATAGAAATCAGAAAAGCTTGTTCAAATTAGCAATTCATGGAAACTGCTGCCATCAAAATAACTTATGGATTTAAAGTTAAATATTTACATCATGGTAAAATACAAAAATCGGTAATTGTGACCATTTGTGAAGATAACGGAAAAAATAAAGAAGAAATCCATTGACAGGCCCTCAAATCTAAATGACTGATAGTGTCAGCAGAAACACGAAATGCATCGTAAATGGTCAGGAAAATCAACCAACCGACTGGGGCCCTAGAACTCTTGTCGAGAAAAAGGCTTCCAAATCATTTGGACCATTGCTACGCCATTGATAAGTATAGCAGCTACAATACTTAACCTGACATATCATTCATATTTGTTTAATTAAGGGTCCCTAGGACTTTATTACTTCAGCCTTACTGTGTGCAAAATTTAACAAGTTTAAAATTCGACAAAACAGGAGTAATTAAAATGAAATTTATTTTAATTGGGACAAAAATAATAGAAAACAAGCAGTACTAGGCTTGATACTTTATCATGACATAAAGATCCTATATCTAATTTGTCCAAAAGGAGCCCTCCGGTTTCTGAGCCTATGGAATATGGTGTTGATTAAAATTATGCATAGTCTTATCTGGAAATAAACTTCTATTCTAATCTTCAATTACAAACTTAATCAATATGTATATATGACAGTCTCTTCAAATGAAGGGCTAATAATGCCCCAAGGGGATGGAAATTTAATACCAATTATATGGGAAATTCCTTTAAATTCTCAGAATATTAGCAAAGCACATGCATTTATGTTTGGTAAGAATTATAAGAATCAAATTGGATTTGTTTGTTCAAAAACTAAATTATTTAAATAAAAGCCTGCATAAAACCGCTGTAAAATCATGCATCAATCTTCCATTAAAAGTGTAATGCTGTGCTTAATAGTGAAATGGAACGTATTTGCCTCTCGGCTGGCAAAAATGTCTGACTTCAACAGGCAAATCCTTTTCCCCAAACAATAAAGATTTTTGAAAAGCTGGTGCAATCTATGTCCCTTAGGATTCAAGCCATTTTGTAAACCTTTTATAAATCATCTCTCAAACAGGAATATTTAAATTTACACCTATATATACATAACACAATAAAAACGTGCTTTTTAGAAACTATATAATCAGGAATATATTAACCAATTATACTAGTCCTAGCTAGAATGTAGGAAAACAGACATTACTTTTGGCAATTTTTCACCTATATTCTGGTGTCCAGTTTGTCCTGGAGCAGGAAGCCGAACATATAAAATGTGGTACTTTTGTCTTGTTTTTGTATTTTATAAAAAAGAGGGGGTTAAGTGAAAGATTTAATTTTAAGGAGATGAGGACACTATCCGTCATTATTTGCTAAAACTCTTAAAAATAAATATTGCATTTATAGTAAAATTAATATTAATATCTTTCATTATTAACTTTTAATTTCCATAAAATTAAAAATATTGAAAGAAATTCAGATTCATAAACATTCATTGGACAGAATTGTAAATCAATAATTTTAGTGTTTTTTTTTCTTCTCTTCTCTGTACAATCTATTAGAAAAATTGTACATTTCAATACTCATGCAGCTGCTTGCAGAAATGAGCTCTGCCACTACTATTAATTATTTTGAATTATGATTATCGTATAAAAAACTAACTATATGGCAAGTTTCAAGAAAATTTTATGACAAAATTATTTCAGTGTAAGTGACCTTAACCCCGTTAATTGCGTTGTATTTAAAATAGAAATATATGGCAATCTATTGAATTGCGAAAATAAGGTCCACACTGGTCACTAGTATTTGTTATAACTATTTATATATATATATATATATATATAAAATTCATTTACATGTTCAATCATTTTGTTCTCTATATGTGTTTCTGTTTGTAAGTTCTTTTGTATTTGCTGAACCCGTCAGGGTTTATGTTTTGCAAATAAATAAATATGTTTAAAAGTATTTTGAACATTTCCCGCAAATATTTTATTTTGTGTAAATCACACGTAGACCTACTCGTTAAATTGTAAAGAAAAAAGCAAAAGGTTACACAGTTTTTATTATTTAATTGTACAAAGTAGAAAAATGGACTATAAAACTAACATGAAAGATTTTTAATACATCAAACCGAGTTCGGTAATATTACCGCCATACACAGACAAAGATGTCTTCACTGTTTAATTTTCTTAATATGCAATAAATAAAATTCACCATGAAGAAATTAACGACTGGAGCGAAGTAGACGTATAAAAAAGCAATTGACGGTTTCTAAAAGAATGATTTTCAATGAGTTTTCACACTCCACAAGTTCAAATTTTCGTTTATTGCTTTTCTTTAAATGACATCTGTGGTGAAATTGCATTTTCATTTTTCACTATTATCAAAAATGTTTATGAGAAATTTAAACATCATGACACAATACGAGCTAAACCTTGCAAAAAAAAATTTATACATTAATTGATTGTTGCGAATCTTGTTACACAGAAATATGTGATAGCTTTATTTCATTTCCGAAGAAACATATTTAGAAATCACCGTAAATTCCGGTGATGTACGATTGTCTAGGCATCCAATCAAATACGCGTCGAAGTTCACCTGAGGTCAATATATTGAATCGTCTGTCAATCATAACTATAATACACGAACTCTGAGAACGGATTATAGAAATCGACGATGGAAAGTGCAGATATTATACTTAGAGTTTTGTGGTGCTACTGGGTGAGTTTTATTATTTTGTTAAAGATCACATTCAATTCATTTTTCTACCAGGAACAAAAAGCGAACGATATACAATATTTATTATAAAGATTGTATTGCATATACGTTTAATTCCTTTTATAAAACTTGTAAGATTTAAAGATGAAAAATGTTGTATATATAATATGATAATAGAAATATATTGACTTTACATTTGAGTTGTTTAATGGTTCAGGAAAATGAATATAATTTCGTAAGTTCATAATATATATATATAAAGGAATAGCACCTGCAAACTGATTATGTAAAATACTTGTATATCCGTCGTTCCACCTCCACCAAGTACGCTCCGTTTATATTCTGGTGATAACAAGGCATATAGTTGGACTGTTTAAGTAAACTGACTTCTCAAACTACCACTGTGTAACTTGTATCGATACCGACTTTATGTGCCAGCAATTTAAACAATTAGGGGGGGGGGGGGGTATTCCAACTTCAATTTACTGCTTCTCTAAACAACTTGACAGAGGCTTAGGCTTTTTGATATCGTAGAGAAGTTAAAACTACATCTACACTCTCCTAAACAGCTACATTATAGAGTAAAGAGGCGAAATATTGTCCGTTGCTGAAGATAAATAAGTGTAAAATTACATCTAAACAGTTATGGGAATATTTAATTTGTCAAATTCGGTGTAAACCAACAACTATCAGTACAAATGAAATGTCTGTTTAAACACGTGCACATTATTGCAATATTTCTATCGTTTGAACTAATATATTTCTCAGGTGTTTCCTCACGCAAGTCCCCTAGCGACAAAGAATAATTTATTTTAACATTAAATCTGAGAAACACGTTCATTCCACCTTTTATTTTCATGCAACCTCACATTAAATGATATCTTCCAAAGCTAAAATACTTGTTAATAGCGTTCGTATGCATCTTATTTTCTCATCTCGTTTGTGATGAGAAATTCAGTCGTTGAGGCATAATTAACAGCGCCGACTTGTTGAAGCATGGCTTAACTTAAATGTAATATTGGAGATCAAAGCAAAATACAAATATATTTTTTATGATGGTCTGTTTCCGAACTTAATGTTTTCTAAAATCAATAAATCCCATAGGATTTACAGTGGAACCCCACATACACGTGAAGTTTATAATAAAAACAAAAGAATATATTTTGTTCGATTTTTTTCAACAATTAATTTTATAACTTAGCTATTTGAAATTATACTAAAATGGACACATGACTGGAATCGAAATGGGTTCTTTTATTAAACAGAACAGTTTTGGCAAACAGTTTTGAAAAATAACATAATTTGAGTATTCAGATTTTTTCCAGACTCGTTTGTCACCTGTGTCTTGCGACAGTCGTAGCATCAACAGTTGTAGTAATTAATTCAGTAGCTGAAAATGAAATCAATTCGATAACAATTATAGTATAGCCTAACCTTCATAAAGAATGAATCGCGACATCTGTGTAATTTGTTAAACAATTAATTAATCTATTATAACATAACACGTGTAATTGGTATGCCCGTCAGTGTAAATTGAAATGGACATATTGGAAAAATTAAATTAATTACATTAGGACAAACTATATTGTTATCAAACTTGTCTGTGCTGTACTTATGGCTACTACAGACACAGACAATTAAATGCGGTCTTTTTGATCCTAAAAGAAAGTATCGATTGCAATAAAAAAGTCGCCTTCGGGGAAAAATAAACCAAAAACGTATCTGTTCATCACCGGTCAACTGCTAATATCACTCATATTATTGAATTTTATTTATTATTTAGTCAGTACAGGTGCTAAACTTCTTAAGCAGATATGATCATTGCCTCAGGTAACACGGAAAAGTTACACCTTCAATACCACATTTTGGCTTTTACTACCGTTTTACGACCGAAATTTTATAGTGGACACCCATTAACATGTTTTATTGGTTTAAGCTATGTCGCAGGTATCTTTTTATGTAGCGTGAACAATTTTAATTTGTGTTACATTTAACGCGTAGTAATTGTACTAAGCGTTGTTAATATTTATAAAACTAGTGAGACTTATGTAAACAAGGCAGCTGCTGACTCCCCATAGACTATAACCTGGACCCACTCATGTAGACCAGACAGCTGCAGACTATAACCTGGACCCACCCATGTAGACCAGACAGCTGCAGACTATAACCTGGACCCACTCATGTAGACCAGACAGCTGCAGACTATAACCTGGACCCACTCATGTAGACAAGACAGCTGCAGACTATGACCTGGACCCCCTCATGTAGACCAGACAGCTGCAGACTATGACCTGGACCCCCTCATGTAGACCAGACAGGTGCAGACTATAACCTGGACCCACTCATGTAGACCAGACAGCTGCAGACCATAACCTGGACCCACTCATGTAGACCAGACAGCTGCAGACTATAACCTGGACCCACTCATGTAGACCAGACAGCTGCAGACTATAACCTGGACCCACTCATGTTGACCAGACAGCTGCAGACTATACCCTGGACCCACTCATGTAGACCAGACAGCTGCAGACTATAACGTAGACCAGGCAGCAGCTGACTATAACCTGGACTGGACCCGGCTATTCGGTTCTATTTTTGCCGACTAATATAAGGTGTACATTATTTAATCTGCTGATTTTAATGGCCTTGTCAAAGAAGTCATATAATGTCTATTTTTATAAGGTGCAATGATATAAACCTAATCATATATATAAATTAGTTATGTATCAATAGTAGGTCTGAAGTGCTTTTCACAAAAAGTATTAAGTGTAAAAGCTATCGTAAGTTCTGACGTCACAATGGATTTCCCTTTGATCTTCAAACACTTACGATAGATTTTACACTTACGAATTTTTGTGAAATCGACTCCTGCAGATCGCAATGTGACAACGGTTTACGGAAGAAATGGGTACTTTCATGTTTTTGCGGAAGCCCGGATGAAATTCTAAGTGTGATTTTATTTGTTTAAAAAAATCCCCGTCTTCCCTAAAACTAGTTTTATAACATAAAACCTCCCATTTCACGTTGATATTTATCATTTTCATCTGACTTTTACACTAAAAACATAAAATATCAATATTCGATAAAAAATATTGAAAATAAACATGAAATGAGAGGTTTTATTAATGGAACTACCATAAAACTTATAAGAATCATTTGTAAAGAAAACATATTTAATTTTCTATCGGATATTTTCGTTCTTTCCGGATACAAAAATGAACAAAATAGAAACGCAATACTGGTATTTTGCACAGCGGCATGTCTGCACAGAAGAACATAAACTCCAGCTTTTCATTTGACCTTCGGGGCGTAGCTAGAGTAAAATGAAGCGTAAGCAAAAAATTATGATCGACTTAAAAGGGGTCTCGTAAGAGAAGGTTTGTGGAGCTTGAGCGGTCCCCAAAAGCTCTAATATGAAAAAAAAACAACAAAATCCTGCATTCTGACCGTTTCAAGACATTAAACTAATGAAAGGAAAAGCTGGTTTCCAGCAGTTAAGTCTAGAAATTTTGTTAACGTATGCAAGAAATTGCTACGCTCTGAAATGTGTTTGAAAGGGTTTGTAACGTAGAAAGAATCCAACCCTTTTTCCTTTCATAAAAATAAATGTGCATGTAAAACATATTAGAGCAAAATGTATCCAGTTAACTTCTCTTCTGTGCCATTGAGTTAGCAGACCTGATTGATACAACCTGAACGCTTACTGGACAATGATACAACCTGATCGATTTCTGGACAATGATACAACCTGAACGCTAACTGGACAAGAAGTATTACCCCGCCGTATGTAAAAACATCATAACCTATAACGAAGAAGATCAAGCTGGACATAAAATGAGTTCATAGAAATATATTTTAACCTCCAAATGGGAAATATTATTGTAGTATGGTTTAAAGCAGTTCATCCACGTGCACCAACTATGAATGTAGAAAACAATATTTTAGATGGTTAAATAAAAAAATCTATTTATTTGATTTGATGTCACGTTTGTGACAATCTAATTAAATTTTTGACTAGCTTACCATTTTTACTATTGTTGCGACAACAATAGAAAATGGAAGTAAACGATGAAAGAAGATTTTTAATTAGACCGTGTTTGTGAACTTTAGGAGTACATAAAGTTGTATACAATATAAAGACCCCAAATATTTTCAAATTCTGCTGCAAGCTGTTTTAAAGGATTTTCTAAGGTGGTTACACTTCAAAGATATCCTCTTGGTCAAACATAGGAAACGAACTAGAAAAAAGTCATGCAAGAATACTTAGTTCTCTTATGACATATAAAATTGAAGTGTTTTTATCGTATATATGAGTTGTTATTTATAAAATCATCATTTCTCCATCAAAAGTAGGTATACCTATAACAATTTACTAACAGACTAACATTTCTTGCAGGTTGTTGTACTTGTAACAGGACTTGACTGTAGGGAGAAAGCCTACGACTTTAATGGACAAAGATGTTGCAGTAAATGCTCCCCAGGATATGGAATGGTCAGTGACTGTTCCCATGGGAATGATACACAGTGTCGCCCATGCTTGGAAGGAAAGACATTTTCGGCACCAGACTGGCATACAGGAAAATGCCAAAATTGTTCAGAATGCAAAAAGCACTCTCATGTAAAAGAACCGTGTACTTCGTCTCATGATACAAGTTGTGAATGTGATGTTGACTTTTTCTATAGCTACTTAGCTAAGGAGTGTTTGTTGTGTAATCTTTGTCCAATCGGATATGGAGCAATCATTCCATGCAGTGGTTTGCAGAACTCTGTCTGTCTTAAGTGTCCCATTGGAACATATTCCGATGTTAAAAGTGCTACTTCTCCATGTAAATACTGTACAAAATGTACTTCCAGACAAGTTGAAATACAGCCTTGTAAAGACACAGATGATACAATATGCTATGGTAAGCTATTTAAATTACAATGTACTATAATTTGAAAACAGTAAAACAATTGTAGTATGATTTATTTAAATTATGTATTTTAAAAGTACAGGCTCCCAGTTAAGTAAAAAACATGTTGGATGGGGAAAGATTATTGGACTTGTATTAGATTTATTTTATTCATACGCCACCAGAGTGGTTGAGAGATATTTGGGAAATATAGTTAGCTCCATTCTGACCAAAATATTTCAAATGCTCCAATACCCCTTAATATACCAAATATACCCTGTATTATCCTTAATAAACTTACAAACAAAAAATGTGTGTTGAATCAAAAATTAAGTTTTGTTAGCAAACTTTCCATAAATGTATGCAGATCATCTAAAGCTAGTATATTTATAAAATGTTGATCCATTAAACATATGCATACCTACATTAGGATGGGTTTGTTAAGTACATTTGCATTTTACCTTTGAAGTTTAAAATTCACCAAATATATGTTAGTATTTGGGGGGGGGGGGGGGGGGGTTATTAAGTACATTTTCAATGTTGTAATTTTCTCCAACTGGATTTCTCATCTGCCTGTTTGATCTTCATCATACAAAGTCTTTTTTTATGTCAAATGTTGCTGCACTTTTAAACCTTCAATAGACTGAGATAAGAGGCCCTCTTGTTAATATTTTTAAGTGGTCTATACTTGAATATTTAAGTGGTTCTCTTAACATTCACACTTTGAACAAAAACTTCAGAAAAAAGATGAATTGATAATTTAATACATTTCTTCTTGATACTTCACACAAAATTGATCATGAAATTTACATATGTTTTATTTGAACAAATTTTTTTTTATCCAATAACAACAAAAAAATCAAGTCGATTCAAATTACAATTTAGAATAATTTTAATTCAATATATTATCTATTAGGATCATTGTGCTATATTTTTAAACTAACAAGTTCTGTGTAAACTTCTTTGCCTGATAAAGCTATATAAAATGTTCAGTATTTGTTCTTACACTTTCTGGTCTGATTTTGAGGACAACATAAGAGGCATGATTTCTTAAGTTATCTAAGAGTTTTCTAGACTATAGTTTGGTAATTTTTGCAATTGTCCTTATTCCCAAGGAATTTATATCTAAACAACAATAGAAGGGAACTTTATCCCTTCAAGCAAGCACTGCCCTGGATCTAAAACAGATTTCTCTGCTAGACACTTTTATACTGGTATTGCATAGATCTATACAATGTACTTTAAAACTGAAGTGTAAATGGTATTATTATTATTATTATTATTATTATTGAACAATGTATTTATGGTTATAATCACAGTTCATTGACATGATGGTGTAAATTTCTGGTTTAAGTGGAGAATACATATGGTTGTTTAGATTAATAACTTAACACGTCTGGACTTTTGTTTTGAGCAGTAAGGTCACCATTTTGGTTATCAGGTCTTATATAAGGTCAAAATTTGGTTTTCGCCATTGATGCACATTGTTTATCTGGTTTTGATATATATAATTAACAAACATTTAGAGATATATATATCACAACAAATGTATATCAGTATACAATAGGATGTTGGAAGACCTTTTCGGAGAATTCATCTTCAATGGTATTGTTTTAATCAGGTTTTTCTATCATTTTCTGCAGTTTTTTCTTTTATTTGTTAATATATCATGGAACTCAGTGCAAAAATGGAGTACATAGTGAGAATGTTAAATATTGACAAATAGTCTAAAATTCTAGTGAATTAAATTTGGTTATTCCAAGCCAAACATAAGGTTTGAACTGACTTATAGTAGGACTAACAGGAACCACCAAGATCACGCTGTTACACCAAGACCTCTAAATGATGTATTACGATTCTGACAAAATGATGTGCCCACTTTATTGTGTGCCCTTCATTTGTCTATTAAATCTAATACTTGTTATTATAATTCAAAACGATACAACATAAATTTCAAAGGATTTTTTTATGTTTCATTAATTTCCATAAAAACACTTTTTCTTTGAAGCAGGTTTAAAAAGAATGTATATAAAGTTTCTATAAATGATAACATTATACAAATTGCAACAAATTTCCGATTACTTCAAAGAATTTTTTTTCAAAGACGATATGCCTGAAATAATTACAGCCATAAAACATCAAATCTATATCCTTTTTCAGTTTAAAATTAAAGGGTATAATTTGAATTAAAATTGCAACAGAAATGAAATAATAGTCTGGTACATTTAATAAATACTCAACAATAATTAACGTTATGCACAACTGTATGACAACTCATGCATACCCCATTAAATTGTAAGAGTTACAGCATACAAATTTTATGAGTTCTTTTAAAGTGAAATATAGTTTATGCCCATTTAATTAAATGACGAAACATGTTATAATCTATAATTTATCAGTAAAAAGATGTCGAGTTGATATTTTATAGCATTTATTGAATTTCACAACTCTTATGTGCAAATTAGCATACATGTGTTAAAATTTATCATGCCATTTGTTTGTACATAAAGGGAGGTAATATAAGTTTGCTTTGTTGTATTCCAATATATTTTTCTGGTACCAAGTTTATATAACAAGCAAATGGCACAGATCACTGTGTTGTTATCTTTATACAGATTAATTTTTTTTGTTTTCAGTAAAAATAGACATATTTAATAACATGTACATTGTCAAAAAATATAAATGTATACTTACTATCAGAAGAGTAACGGCTGAACCTTGCAAGGCATAGAATGGTGAGCCTGGGTACTATACATTATAACTGGCAAGCATATTCTGCTTGGTATGGGCTAGTTGGTTTCATCATCTTGTCAGGTAACTAGGTATAGGCTGGTACCCCTGTCTTGCCATGTACTGGTTGGTTATCCTATCTTGACTGGCATAGGCTGGTCAGCCTTTCATATACCAGTTATTGGCTGGTGAGCCTATCATGACAGGCATGATCAGCAGGCATGATCAGGTTTTTTTTTCACAAGTTCTGGTATTTTAATTACCTTTTTATACCCCCCCCCCCCCGCAAACTTGTTTGGGGTACATATAGGAATCACCCTGTCTGTCTGTCCATCTGTCCACATTACTTGTAAGTGCAACTCCTCCTAAAACGCTTGATGAAATTTAATGAAACAGCATAAAGGAAGTACATTATTTATGTAGAAGTGCATGAAGGATTTTTATTCACCTCACATATCATTAAGGGGAGATAATTGGACTTGAAAGCGAAGTGGGGTATCCCTTTGTAAGCGTGCTCACAGTCCACCCTTGTTCTTTTTTGTGCCAAGATTGGCTGTCATCATATAGCTGTGCATTTAACTCATAGAAACAGACAATTCAACTGATTATTAAACCACAAATTTAACAAAAATTGAAAAAAGTGAGATGAGTGCTCCTAAACCTCATCATCACCCACCTTCAGAAATACAATCTCACTGTAGCTTACACAGTGTATTTAAATGAACCTTATTTCTGTTCTAGACACTTTTTTATCATTTGTTCATGGTATTGTTCATGATCTCATTTGACATCTCTTCTTTAGATTGTTTTATTATCAGAAACAGCTGTTTAAACTCTATAAACGATAGAAAAACGCTTTGAATAATGTCACATTGAGCTAAGTAGTGTTGTCAAATCTATTGGTACAGAACTAAGGCACATATATTTATGTTTGCAACAAAGTACTACATTACTTTGATGAGAAGCGTCATTAGCTTACTTGATATATAGTACTATAAGTACAAATGACATAGCAAATATCAAGAATTAAATCGGATATATTTCACTGCTTTTTGTCATACGGTTTTAACCAAGATCAATACAGACAACAAATAAAAGCAAGCAAATTCTTCTAAATATAGTATAATATCTACCTATCCAGTTCCCCACAGCGTTTGGTATCTTCTCATACCTTAGGACTATGAGTCAAAGTCCCCTACAGCATTTGTCTTCTGCAGATACTGTAGGACTACCTATCCAGTTTCCCACAGCATTTTTAATCTTATCATACCGTAGGACTAAATTGTGTCGAAGTCCAATACAGCATTTGTGGTCTGCAAATACTGTAGGACTACCTATCCAGTTTACCACAGCATTTGTAATCTTCTCATACTTTAGGACTAGGTGTCAAAGTCCCCTACATCATTTGTCTTCTGCAGATACTGTAGGACTATCTATCAAGTCCTCTACAGCATTTGTCGTCTGCTGATACTTTAGGACTACCTATCAAGTCCTCTACAGCATTTGTCGTCTGCTGGTACTGTAGGACTACCTATCCAGTTCCCTACATTATTTGTTGTCTGCTTATATCTTAGGACTATGTGTCAAGTTCCCACATAGCATTTGTTTCATTCCTGATCATTGTATCCATTTAGTGATACAAGAAACTGTTTTACAGTTATTTGCCAAACATCAAAGGTTTGGTGGTTTATAAGGGTTTCCAGCCACCTCCATTAGTAAAACTCTTTGCAGTGATATAATTTGCGAAATAAATCGTCTTATTCAAAGAATTGTAACTATTAGTTATCTCCCTTGATGAAAAAAAGACATCTTTTATGACCTTGCACGATCTCTATATGGTTCGTTAGATCATCCCAGACACAGCTGTTCTTTAATCAGAGGTGTAAACACATGTTTTTAATGATATTATGTAATTATATTATGAAAAAAAAGGATCAAAGAAACAATTTGAAATCTCAACTGTGAAATTGCTGTTTGTAAGTTGGATTAAAAGAATAAATTATCAGCTTTAAGCCTTTGAGGAATTGGCTTTTTTTAGTTTTAAAAGGAATTTGATCTTTTTTATTGTCATTTTATATTCGCTCTGTATATATACAAATATTTTATTACCAGAATTGACTAACATATACATGCTTTAACCCATCATGTTCATCAATCAGATCTTACACAGACTGTTTATAGTGGGCACTGCACAGCTGCCATCTTTACTGAACACTAGTATTGTATATGTGTTTACTTGTACATATTGTAGGAAAGTTTTCAACACAAATTCAATTGATTGTGTAAGTACACTATGGTGGTAGGCAGGACAAGGTGGTCTACAATAACTACATGTACCCTGCCTGTCCACTGTGGACGGTGGGACAGGGTGATGTACCTTAACTACATGTACCCTGCCTGTCCACTGTGGGAGCGGGACGAGGTGATCTACCATAACTACATGTACCCTGCCTGTCCACTGTGGGAGCGGGATGAGGTGATCTACCATAACTACATGTACCCTGCCTGTCCACTGTGGGAGCGGGACGAGGTAATCTACCATAACTACATGTACCCTGCCTGTCTACTGTGGGAGGCAGACAAGGTGGTCTACAATAACTACATGTACCCTGCCTGTCCACTGTGGGAGGCAGACAAGGTGGTCTACCATAACTATATGTGTCCTGCCTGTCCACGGTGGAAGGTGGGACAGGGTGACGTACCTTAACTACATGTACCCTGCCTGTCTACTGTGGGAGGCAGACAAGGGTCTACCATAACTATATGTGTCCTGCCTGTCCACGGTGGAAGGTGGGACAGGGTGACGTACCTTAACTACATGTACCCTGCCTGTCTACTGTGGGAGGCAGACAAGGGTCTACCATAACTATATGTGTCCTGCCTGTCCACGGTGGAAGGTGGGACAGGGTGACGTACCTTAACTACATGTGCTATGCCTGTCTACTGTGGGAGGCAGACAAGGGTCTACCATAACTATATGTACCCTGCCTGTCCATGGTGGAAGGTGGGACAGGGTGACGTACCTTATAACTACATGTACCCTGCCTGTCCACGGTGGAAGGTGGGACAGGGTGACGTACCTTAACTACATGTACCCTGCCTGTCTACTGTGGGAGGCAGACAAGGGTCTACCATAACTATACGTGTCCTTCCTGTCCACGGTAGAAGGTGGGACAGGGTGACGTACCTTAACTACATGTGCTATGCCTGTCTACTGTGGGTCAGGCAGACAAGGTGGTCTACAATAACTACATGTACCCTGCCTGTCCATGGTGGAAGGTGGGACAGGGTGACGTACCTTAACTACATGTACCCTGCCTGTCTACTGTGGGAGGCAGACAAGGGTCTACCTTAACTACATGTACCCTGCCTGTCTACTGTGGGAGGCAGACAAGGGTCTACCATAACTATATGTACCCTGCCTGTCTACTGTGGGAGGCAGACAAGGGTCTACCATAACTACATGTACCCTGCCTGCCTACTCTGGGAGGCAGACAAGGGTCTACCATAACTACATGTACCCTGCCTGTCCACGGTGGAAGGTGGGACAGGGTGACGTACCTTAACTACATGTACCCTGCCTGTCTACTGTGGGAGGCAGACAAGGTGGTCTACAATAACTACATGTACCCTGCCTGTCCACGGTGGAAGGTGGGACAGGGTGACGTACCTTAACTACATGTACCCTGCCTGTCTACTGTGGGAGGCAGACAAGGTGGTCTACAATAACTACATGTACCCTGCCTGTCCATGGTGGTAGGTGGGACAGGATGACGTACCTTAACTACATGTACCCTGCCTGTCTACTGTGGGAGGCAGACAAGGGTCTATCATAACTACATGTACCCTGCCTGTCCATGGTGGAAGGTGGGACAGGATGACGTACCTTAACTACATTTACCTCGCCTGTCTACTGTGGGAGCGGGACGAGGTGGTCTACCTTAACTAAATATACGCTATCCTCTACTTGATGTTGATGTGTTTTTTTTTTCCCCAACATAAATTGCCAGTTTAATCCATAGAAAACAATCAGATAAACATGTGCATTTTTCACAAACAAAAAATTCAGCTTAGAGGTGCCCACTTTGGAATGATAAAAATTCAGCTTAGAGGTGCCCACTTTGGAATTATAAAAATTCAGCTTAGAGGTGCCCCCTTTGGAATGATAAAAATTCAGCTTAGAGGTGCCCACTTTGGAATGATAAAAATTCAGCTTAGAGGTGCCCACTTTGGAATGATAAAAATTCAGCTTAGAGGTGCCCACTTTGGAATGATAAAAATTCAGCTTAGAGGTGCCCACTTTGGAATGATAAAAATTCAGCTTAGAGGTGCCCACTTTGGAATGATAAAAATTCAGCTTAGAGGTGCCCCCTTTGGAATGATAAAAATTCAGCTTAGAGGTGCCCACTTTGGAATGATAAAAATTCAGCTTAGAGGTGCCCACTTTGGAATGATAAAAATTCAGCTTAGAGGTGCCCACTTTGGAATGATAAAAATTCAGCTTAGAGGTGCCCACTTTGGAATGATAAAAATTCAGCTTAGAGGTGCCCACTTTGGAATGATAAAAATTCAGCTTAGAGGTGCCCACTTTGGAATGATAAAAAAGCAAATTTTACCATAGCTTATGCTGACAACAATCTACCCATACAAACACTGAGTTAGAAATTCACGACAACACATAATAATAGTTAAGTTAATTTAGTTGTTACTGTACTGACATTTTTAATGGCCATTACTAATTCTGTAAGATTCATGCAACTGTTCTTCATTACTGTAACAGTCAAGTAAAAATCCAGTATTTCTGTGTGATGTTTGCATGTAAAGAGAATATCAGAGGCCTCGGCAGACCATCAAACTAAAAGTGTCTGTTTATCTTCGATTTTAGTTCATCAAAGCATTATCATTATGTATTAACACACAAGCTTTATGTTTGCCATAACCCTCAGATCGGTAAACGGATGAAAAATGTAACTGAAGCATTTTGAAAGAGAGAGAAAATCTTTATTCAAATTCTTTGATGTTATTTAACTAACTAGTATTTGATTTCATTTTTCACGCCATTTTTGTGTGCAACCAAGAAAACATAGTACCTGGTTTAATTACTTAAATTCAATTGATTGACTATTGGTATAATACATTAAAATTTACACCTGATGTCCTTCATACAATTTTTCTATATTTATTACTATACGTTAAAATTTAATTTCTACCACAAGGAGGAAAATTCAAATAGAATTTTACTGTCGTTTTCATGGGTAAATGCATTTTTCATGGCTTGTTGAAATTGATTATTTAATGCTTTTTGGTGACCCTTAAGAATTTGGGACAAAGATTGAAAATGTTTATTTAAAATATATTTACTGTTGATACCTGTATAAGGTGGTTTTTGATATTTAATTTCAATTAATGAAGAGCAGATATGACACCTTCAGAGTTGTGTTACTTCAATCAAATTTGAAATTCTGGCAATAAAGGAAAGTATAATATGCTACCTCCCTAAATCAGGGTCTAACTGAAAAAAATTTATCAGGTAACTTTAGACATTTCCTGAACAATTTTACAATAGTTAATAGTTACCCATGTAAACACTGAGAAAATTCAACAGTTTAGTAGTAAAGGGTCAAGTCATAACATCTCAACCAAACCAAAAGGGGTAAAAAAAATGTTTAATTGCTAGAAATTATCATACACACTGTGGACAAATGCTGACCCAAAGGCACATAACTCTTACATAACTAGGTAAAAGGGACATAACTTTTACATACCTGTCCAAAAGGGAGATAACTTGAAAACCAACCACACGGCACTTAACCTAACCAACTGGACTTAGTTTTAATAACCTACACTTGAAATAAGAGAGCTTTAACTTTAAATACCTACCTAAAAGTACCAATCTCCACACAAAGGATTCTGGGTATCGCACGTCAACCACAATCACCTCTGCCATTCAATGGTTGATGCCATGCAAGAAATCTCTCATGGCCTAGAATCTTTGTGAACAAACACGGTGATTTTAATGTAAAACTGTTTCAAAAGGGTATAATTAGACTAAATAAAAATAAATAAGATTTTGTCTGCATCATTCTTTGTTTACAAGGGGATGACGTGTGGCAGAGGTCAAATCTGGGAACCAGTTATGTTCTCTGTGCCAGAGAGTTTAAAAGAAGATAACTCTAACTGGATTAACTTACTCCAAAGGGACATAACCCAAAAGCACATATAACTGGAAATACCTACTCTAAAGGGACATAACATAAAAAGGGTATAACTGGAAATACCTACTCTAAACAGACATAACCCAAAAGGTCATAGTTAGAAATACCTACTCTAAAGGGGTCATAACCCAAAAGGGCATTACTGGAAATACCTACTCTAAACAGACATAACCCAAAAGGTCATAGTTAGAAATACCTACTCTAAAGGGGTCATAACCCAAAAGGTCATTACTGGAAATACCTACTCTAAACAGACATAACCCAAAAGGGCATAGCTGGAAATACATACTCTAAAGGGGCATAACCCAAAAGGGCATTACTGGAAATACCTACTCTAAACAGTTATAACCCAAAAGTGCATTACTGGAAATACCTACTCTAAACAGTTATAACCCAAAAGGGCATAACTGGAAATACCTACTCTAAAGGAACATAACCCAAAAGGGCATAACTGGAAATACCTACTCTAAAGGAACATAACCCAAAAGGGCATTACTGGAAATACCTACTCTAAACAGTTATAACCCAAAAGGGCTTTACTGGAAATACCTACTCTAAAGGGGCATAACCCCAAAGGGCATTACTGGAAATACTTACTTTAAAGGGGCATAATCCAAAAGGGCATAACTGGAAATACCTACTCTAAAGGAACATAACACAAAAGGGCATAACTGGAAATACCTACTCTAAAGGAACATAACCCAAAAGGGCATTACTGGAAAAACCTACTCTAAAAGGACATAACCCAAAAGGGCATTACTGGAAATACTTACTTTAAAGGGGCATAATCCAAAAAGGCATAACTGGAAATACCTACTCTAAAAGAACATAACCCAAAAGGGTATAACTTGAAATACCTACTCTAAAAGGACATAACCCAAAAGGGTATAACTTGAAATACCTACTCTAAAAGGACATAACCCAAAAGGGTATAACTTGAAATACCTACTGTAAAAGGACATAACCCAAAAGGGCATTACTGGAAATACCTACTCTAAAAGGACATAATGTAAATTAAGCAAATAGAGAAAAACCGTATACATGTACTGTTTAAAAGACTGAACTGTAAATTCAGAGCTATTATTCTTTGTTTTTCTCTTGGAGTCTTAGATATTTCATTAAGGACTATATACAATTACTGGTGACACTAACTTTCAAACATTAACATAGATTTTAAATCAATAAACAATTAGTTTTCCACCCTATTTATCACTTTTCTGAAATTATCTGTATAAAATTACCTCACGGTAAAGACCAAGGTAATATTTTCCATCTATTCTTTGGTAATTTCAGAAATATTTTTAACTTCAGTATTAATTATAGACAAGAAAATATTTAGTAGGTAATTCCCTTACAGGGCCCCATGGAAGATCAAAATGATATCATTTATCACAAGCTTAATGTAGTGAGAGAAACTCAATTAGGACTTCAAATGAACTTGGATGTAATTATGTTTTATAGATGAAAAATAAAAAAGCTTTTTATTGAAACATCATAGAGACTTGTAACTGGAAGATGAAGTAAACACATGTAGCTGATGAAATATGACAACGGATTAATACATAATTATACACAAATCATTTTCGACTAATGCAAATTATATCTGCCTGTAAAGCACCACTAAGTGTAATAAAAAATGAATATTTAAAGGATAATTAAGATTTTGGCAAAAAATATACGAGTGCATATTGTGTGATGTGAATTGTTTGTCAAAAGAACTGGTAAATTGAATGTTATACCAGTTAATGCATTTTTCATTACATCTTGTGTCTAGTTTAGACACCTTTCAAAGAACCTATGGTTTTATTGTCCTGATTTTTTTCACTGAACACAGAAATTTGTTTGTGATGGCAGGAGCACTCCCGGGGTTTATTTTAAACAATTAAGTGTAATTTCCAAGTAAGTTTTTTTTTATATATCCAGAAAAGCTAATTCATGAGATTGACTATAAATCTACTTTTACTACCAATAGTTGTCTGAGGTTGTTTTTAGAGGTCTTTAAGATAATCTTATCTTTAAAATTTGTTCTACTCCAGCTTCCTCCCCAATAAAAACAGGACGCCATGATATATGTAGCTGAAAAATTGCTGAAAATGGTGTTAAAGTCTATTCAAACAAACTTCCAAATGATTTCTCACCTGTTCATTTCACTTAATTCTAAGTGGACACAACATTATAGCTGAAAAATGGTTAAACCAATGGCTTAAACTTCACAGAAGCAAACAAACAATTAATTATTATTGTTATTATTGACGGCGAAGTCAGGTTTCAACAAATATTTGGGTTAATTGGTAACATGTATCTGAACATTGAAACCTGCCAAGAGAGGACAGTGTCATCTCCTAACATTGAAACCTGCATAGAGAGGACAGTGTCATCTCCTAACAAATATGTCTTTTTTTTAAAACAGGTAGTCAGGTAATTCAGAATAATGACAAAAATGTTGTCTTATGATCAATACACAGGTTTTTTCTGAGCAGATGTCTCATTTGGTTAATTATAATAAAGATTTATGGTAATTTATATATGGACCTTTGAAAGACATCCATATTAAAAACAGTGTCCAATGTAGACATAATAAAATCTTCACATGGCCTTTTTGACTTGAGTTGAGTTTTGTGATGTTTCATGGATGGCTGCATCAGTCATCTCTCAAAAATGTGTTTTTTCTTTGATTTATAGATCATTTACCCGAATTAAATATGAATAAGTCAAATTTAGCAGAAATCTTCTAAAAATGATTTTTTTTTAAACTGTATTTTCAGTGAACAGTTTAAGATGGTTGTCAATGGAAAGACATTTTATGAATAAATTTATGGTTAAATTAAGCCAAAGTATTATTTCTTTGTATCCCAAGTATTATCAAGTCTGGATGGTTAAATATAGCTAACATTTACCGTGTAGTGTAAGAATGCTTTATTTAAAAAAAGAGAAATGTTAAATATATCAAATTTGAAAATAATGTGTAACTGTATGCTCAAAATATTAACTTGGAAGTGTTTAAACCAAGTCTTTTCCTGCAAGTACAATCATTTGCCATGAGGTATAGCTGAACAATTCTTGAAAGTATGTTAAATAATACTCTCCATTTATTCTAGGACTAGTATAACTAACTTGATTTCTATGTTCCTGATTTATCCTTGGTAATAAACAAATGGTACATTTTGTTAAACATCAATCAATCAATCAATCAATCAATCAATCAATCAATCAATCAATCAATCAATCAATCATTTTATTTGACCATTGAAGTAATAACATCAGTTAAAGGACTACCTAGCTCAATTCTGACAGGTAATTATACTGGCTTTCTTGGAAAAAATATGTTTCCTGTGGTAATGTTGGGAAATTGCTAAAAGTTACATAAACTCCATTTAAGTTCAATTATATACATGTACATATTTGAGGGGGAAAAGGAGGGTCTGAGGTCTCTTGCAGGGACATTGCTACAAACTCTCAAAGGTAATGCTTCCATATACATCATTCTGTGGTCTGAAAGTGATCATCTGTATGACTGTATGACTAAATGTAGACTATACTCTCATTAGTCTCACCTTTAGCACCTCCTATCCCCCTCCCTGGGGATACCTACTTTGTATTGTCCATAATTGTAAGCTTGACATAGAATATCTATTGAACAATCAACCTATATTTAAGGTCATGGATGGTGGATCAATCTAATTGAACAAACAAAAAATTCTGATCAAAGAATATTTTCACACTTTTTATATCCTCTGTGCAAACTAAATATTTCAGTTCATGTAAAATTTATGTGATGAGGAACAAGGTTATTTGAAAACCATCATCTGAATCAATAATGAAAGATTCATCAAATTTGTGCATGTCAATAAAAATAAAAAATAAAAAATAGTAACACATTTATCTCGTGTCCTTTGATGTCCTCGTAAATTACTAAACATTGGTAATTATGAAGGACGTTTTACAGTAATTTTGATCAATTTCCGAGAATTGTTTGGATACACGACTATGTTTGTTGCTGAAATACGATCCCTGGTGATTGATTAATTAAATCTGATAATTGTTTGATGTTTCATTACAAATACATCATTTTAATTCATTAGATATTATGGTAAATAATGTAGCAGTATAGCTTTGAAATGGGGACCCACACAAAATGAAGAGTAAAGCTCTGAAATGGGGACTCTCAAAAAATGTAAAGTAAAGCTCTGAAATGGGGACTCTCAAAAAATGTAAAGTAAAGCTCTGAAATGGGGACTCTCACAAAATTTAAATAAAGCTCTCTGAAATGGGGACTCTCACAAAAATAAAATAAAGGTCTGAAATGTGGACTCGCACAAAAAGTAAAATAAAGCTCTGAAATGGGGACTCACACAAAAAGTAAAATAAAGCTCTGAAATGGGGACTCACAAAAAAAGTAAAATAAAGCTCAGAAATGGGGACTCTCAAAAAATGTAAAGTAAAGCTCTGAAATGGGGACTCTCAAAAAATGTAAAGTAAAGCTCTGAAATGGGGACTCTCACAAAATTTAAATAAAGCTCTCTGAAATGGGGACTCTCAAAAAAATAAAATAAAGGTCTGAAATGTGGACTCGCACAAAAAGTAAAATAAAGCTCTGAAATGGGGACTCACACAAAAAGTAAAATAAAGCTCTGAAATGGGGACTCACACAAAAAGTAAAATAAAGCTCTGAAATGGGGACTCTCACAAAATTTAAATAAAGCTCTGAAATGGGGATTCACTCTCACAAAAATAAAATAAAGGTCTAAAATGGGGACTCGCACAAAAAGTAAAATAAAGCTCTGAAATGGGGACACACAAAATGTAAAGTAAAGCTCTGAAATGGGGACTCTCACAAAATGTAAAGTAAAGCTCTGAAATGGGGACTCTCAAAAAATGTAAAGTAAAGCTCTGAAATGGGGACTCTCACAAAATATAAATAAAGCTCTGAAATGGGGACTCTCACAAAATATAAAATAAAGGTCTGAAATGGGGACAAACACAATATGTAAAGCAGAGAAATGGGGACTAACACAAAATGTAAAGCAGAGAAATGGCAATCAACACAAATTGTAAAGCAGAGAAATGGGGACTTACACAAAATGTAAAGCAGAGAAATGGGGACTAACACAAAATGTAAAGCAGAGAAATGGGGACTTACACAAAATGTAAAGCAGAGAAATGGGGACTAACACAAAATGTAAAGTAAGGCTCATAAATGGGGGCTCTCACAAAATGTAAAGTAAGGCTCTGAAATGGGGACTCTCACAAAATGTAAAGTAAAGCTCTAAGCTCTGAAAAAGGGACTAATACAAAATGTAAAGTAAAGCTCTGAAATTAGGACTCACAAAATGTAAAGCTCAGAAATGGCAACCCACATAAAATGTAAGGCTCTGAAATGGGGACTCTCACAAAATGTAAAGTATAGCTCTGAAATGGGGGCTCTCACAAAAAGTAAAGTATAGCTCTGAAATGGGGGCTCTCACAAAAAGTAAAGTAAATCTAAAATGGGGACTCTCACAAAATGTAAAGTAAAGCTCTGAAATGGGGAATCTCACAAATGTAAAGTAAAGCTCTGAAACAAAAAAAATGTAAAGCTTATAGAAATGGCAACCCACGCACAATGTTAAGCAGAGAAATGGTGACACACACAAAATGTAAAGTAAAGCTCTGAAATGATGACTACCACAAAAGTATCCTTGTAAACCTTTACACAGAAACAAAATGTAAAGTAAAGCTCAGAAATGGTGACTCACAAAATGTAAAGCTCTCATATGGCAACTCACACTAATTGTTCAACTGTTCAAATTTTATCAGGCATTGTTTACTCTTTTAATCAGACTGTCAATACTGTTCAATTTGTATCAAACAAACAAACAAACAATCAATACTGTTCAAATTTTATCAGACTGTCAGTACTGTGTAAGGTTTAACAGAATGTCAGTGTTGTTCAAGTTTTATCAGACTGTCAGTACTGTTAAATTGTTATCAGACTGTCAGTACTGTTTAAGATTAATCAGACTGTCAGTAATGTTCAAGTTTTAGCAGACTGTCAGTGCTGTTCAAGTTTTATCACACTGTCAGTACTGTTAAATTTTTATCAGACTGTCAGTACTGTATAAGGTTTAACAGACTTTCAGTACTGTTCAAGTTTTATCAGACTGTCAGTAAGGTTCAAGTTTTATTAGACTTTCAGTACTGAAAAGTTTTATCATACTGTCAGTACTGTTAAATTGTTATCAGACTGTCAGTACTGTTTAAGTTTATCAGACTGTCAGTAATGTTCAAGTTTTAGCAGACTGTCAGTGCTGTTCAAGTTTTATTATACTTTCAGTACTGTTCAAGTTTTATCTCACTGTCAATACCGTTGAATTTATATCAGACTTTCAGTAGTGTTAGTTTAGTCACACTGTCAGTAGTGTCAGTTAAGTCAGACTGTCAGTAGTGTTAGCTAAGTCACACTGTCAGTAGTGTCAGTTAAGTCAGACTGTCAGTAGTGTTAGTTAAGTCAGACTGTCAGTAGTGTTAGTTAAGTCAGACTGTCAGTAGTGTTAGTTAAGTCACACTGTCACACTGTCAGTAGTGTCAGTTAAGTCAGACTGTCAGTAGTGTTAGCTAAGTCACACTGTCAGTAGTGTCAGTTAAGTCAGACTGTCAGTATAGTCAGTTAAGTCAGACTGTCAGTATTGTTAGTTAAGTCACACTGTCAGTAGTGTTAGTTAAGTCAGACTGTCAGTAGTGTTAGTTAAGTCACACTGTCAGTAGTGTTAGCTAAGTCACACTGTCAGTAGTGTTAGCTAAGTCAGACTGTCAGTAGTGTTAGTTTAGTCAGACTGTCAGTTTTGTTTAATTTTTATTTTTGATTTGTTTTATATTTCAGACATTCCAGAGGATTACACATCACAGCCAACCAAGGCAAAGGAGAACAAAGATTTTGATGTCATTCCTATCTACTGTGCAATCCTTGGTGCTGTTGTTCTTGGACTTCTTGGTTATGTTATATTTAAACAGTATACTCGACTAAAAAACAGAAAAATTTTCAAAGGTCATGACCCCCATGAAGATGTTGAATATTCAAAAGCATCAGGAGCTGACAGTGGTGTTTTTGTAGAAAATGAATTCATTAATAAGCAATGTGAGTACAGCAATATAAACAATGTACAAGGCAGCTCCCACCTTTCCTATTATATCTATTATATTTTATGATTTGGCATGCCATATAAACTGCTTTAAACCACCATTTTTTTTAAATGCATATACCAAGCTCGGACCATTGCTGTAGTTGCTTTATGTTGGTTGTTGGTTCTTGAGTTTGCCAGTTTCTCTGACTTTGAGTTTGTGGATTGTCGTTTTCGACAGTTTCATCTGTGTTCAGTATTTTTTATTACCTTCATCCTACTTATTTATTTAAGTAAGGGTATATAGTGATGGAGGTGTCTGTTACAGTATCTCTTACCTGCTACTTTTTCTACATGCAAAATGCAATTTGATGAAACTTTCACAGAATATTTGTCACATATTGACATTGTGCTCCTGATATTTTACTATTTGATCGGAATGAAATTTGTGTTTCCCATAGCAAACATGAACTATTCTGGGACAGGAAAGCAGGGGGTTAAAGTTAGAAGGAATTGCTCTAAGTTTTTCTTGTTTTTAATGTATTCTGCATTACGTTTTGTAACCATGTACTAAAACATGTAGGCTAAGATAGTACAACCAACCCTGGATATCAGATTCTTTTATACTAGAGTATTAACACTTCATACGGAAGCTGTAAGAGGACATAAAAATAAGAAAAATATTTGTTTGTAATTCGAGATTTGATTGAGATCTTGATATAACAGTTTGGTTTTACCAAAATAAGGAGATATTTGTATCAAGTACACTAGAATTTTTTAAGTATTATATAATGTTATCTCCTTTAAAAAATTCTTGTGTACTTGATAAAAATATCTCCTTATTTTGGTAAAACCAAACTGTTGTATCAAGATCTCAATCAAATATATTGTTATCTAAAAAACGAAATTGTTACATTATGATCTCGATAAAAAATATAGAATTATACCAATACAAGAAATTGATTTATCATGATCTCAATAAAAACAATTTTTATCTCAATAGAACCAAATTATTATATCAAGATCTCCATTAAAAAATGCATTGTTATCTTGATAAATCCCAAATTGTTATTTTGAGATCACAATTAAAATATATTGTTATCTGGATAAAACTAAATTGATATTAAGGCTATCCACTTCTTAGGGGGATGCCATACTGTTTTTATACCCCTGCAAACTTGTTTGGGGGTATATAGGAATCACACTGTCTGTCTGTCTGTCCATCTGTCCACATCCCTTGTAAGCGCATCTCCTCCTAAACCGCTTGATAAAATTTAATGCAACTTAGTATAAAGGAAGTTCATTATATGCAGATGTTCATGAAGGATTTTTATTGACCGCAGATATCATTAAGGGGAGATAATTGTACTTGAAGAGAAGTGGGGGTATCCCTTTGTCAGCGTGCTCACAGTCCACGCTTGTTTTATCTGTTTCTGTTTTTCTTTTTGCATGATAAATTGTGTGTCATGACATTTTGTACCATGGATGTAGTAGACATTATGCTTTCACAGTTAACACCCTGGATCGCTGATTCTTTACACAGTAAACTTTGAAAACCTAAAAGATGTTGCAATGAAAGTTGTTCTTACATGGTCTTTATTTATTGCAACACTTACATATTTTGTGTAGGATTTTTTTTACCTCCTTATGAGTTTCCTCCCCTTTTTAATGCAAGTTGATTTTGTACCATTGTAACTTGTGAACCAGATGTGATAGAGACTTGTGGTTTTCACTGTTCATCATTATTAACTGAAAAATGTCAGGGTCAAATTTAAATTTTTGACATTGTGTTGTGTGCAGATCTCCTTAACCATAAAAGATATAAAACTGAAACCATGACCAGATGTAGATTCCTCTTTAAGTTTTGTTGACCCTTTCTTGTCAGAATGATCTCCCTTTCTTGTCAGAATTATCTCCTTTTGATTATGAAATTAATTTTAAATAGCCATACATCAAAAACAATCACACAAATTGAGATAGGATCTTCACTATTAATCATTATTGACTTTCAATATGGTCAAAGTCACAATAACAGAGGTCAAGGTCATATTTTCAATTGTTTTCCATTTTTCCTGTTTGTTAAGTGATTCATTCTTGTAAATGCTTATTTTTCATGAATATTATAGTTAAAGATCAAAAGGTCAGTGGTCAAGGTAAATGAAATCTCTATACATCTTATTTAATGACCTTTTTTGTTTAAAATGACACCTGAATTTTTTTCCTTTCATTTTTTATTATTGTAAAATAGATTCAGTTAGTATATAAAGAAGGTCAAGGTCATAAAGCTCCACTATTTGACCTTTCCGGATTTTAACTGCTATGGCAATTGTTTTTCCTTCAAAGTTTTAATTCCCAAATAAAAATTACAGGTAGGTTCCTTGTAATTGCATTTTGTGGAAAGCCTATTATTTGTTCAAAAGAATGAATGAACATTTGTATATTTATTTATCTTGTTTATTATATGGAGATCTCAATAAGTAATCACCTGTTTTCTTAATGTAAAATGGTAGCAACAGGCAAAGCAGCAGATAAGTAAGTAACTGTGAGATTTCTAGATAATAAACAGAAATCGATTTAACAATTTTGTTTTATCGAGATAATGATATATTTGATTAAAGTCACAATATAAACATATGGTTTTCTTCAGATAATAATATTTTTTTATTCAGAATTAGATATAACAAATGCGTCTTTATGAAATAACTATATATTTTTATTGAGATCACTATATATAAAAAAGTGTTTTATTGAGATAACTATTGAGATAACTAGATTTATCAAGCTCTCAATATAACAGTTTAGTTTTATCAAGATAATGATACATGTATAGTTTGTATTGAGATCTTGATAAAACATAATTTTTTATCGTGATCTCGAATTAAAATTAATACTTTCCTCGTTTGTTATGTACCCTTTTGGCTTCCAAAATAGTCCCTCAATATATTTACTTAATTTGATGCCTGTATTTTTTAAATTGGAACCAATTGCTGGGTCATAAACAGAAAACATTTGAAACTGGGAGCAAGTGCTGGGCCATAAACAGCAAACACATACGCATTGGAAGCAATGGCTAGCTTATAAATAGCAAACTTTTAAAACTGGGAGCAATTGTTTGGTCATGAACAGTAAACATGTAACATTGGGAGCATAAACAGAAAACACAGACAAACGGGGAGCAAGTGCTGGGTCATAAACTGAAAACACAGACAAACGGGGAGCAAGTGCTGGGTCATAAACAGAAAACAGACAAACGGGGAGCAAGTGCTGGGTCATAAACAGAAAACAGACAAACGGGGAGCAAGTGCTGGGTCATAAACAGAAAACAGACAAACGGGGAGCAAGTGCTGGGTCATAAACAGAAAACACAGACAAACGGGGAGCAAGTGCTGGGTCATAAACAGAAAACACAGACAAACGGGGAGCAAGTGCTGGGTCATAAACAGAAAACACAGACAAACGGGGAGCAAGTGCTGGGTCATAAACAGAAAACACAGACAAACGGGGAGGAAGTGCTGGGTCATAAACAGAAAACACAGACAAACGGGGAGCAATTGCTGGGTCATAAACAGAAAACAGACAAACGGGGAGCAAGTGCTGGGTCATAAACAGAAAACACAGACAAACGGGGAGGAAGTGCTGGGTCATAAACAGAAAACACAGACAAACGGGGAGCAAGTGCTGGGTCATAAACAGAAAACAGACAAATGGGGAGCAAGTGCTGGGTCATAAACAGAAAACACAGACAAACGGGAAGCAAGTGCTGGGTCATAAACAGAAAACACAGACAAACGGGAAGCAAGTGCTGGGTCATAAACAGAAAACACAGACAAACGGGGAGCAAGTGCTGGGTCATAAACAGAAAACACAGACAAACGGGGAGGAAGTGCTGGGTCATAAACAGAAAACACAGACAAACGGGAAGCAAGTGCTGGGTCATAAACAGAAAACACAGACAAACGGGAAGCAAGTGCTGGGTCATAAACAGAAAACACAGACAAATGGGGAGCAAGTGCTGGGTCATAAACAGAAAACACAGACAAACGGGAAGCAAGTGCTGGGTCATAAACAGAAAACACAGACAAACGGGGAGCAAGTGCTGGGTCATAAACAGAAAACACAGACAAACGGGGAGCAAGTGCTGGGTCATAAACAGAAAACACAGACAAACGGGGAGCAATTGCTGGGTCATAAACAGAAAACACAGACAAACGGGGAGCAAGTGCTGGGTCATAAACAGAAAACACAGACAAACGGGGAGCAAGTGCTGGGTCATAAACAGAAAACACAGACAAACGGGAAGCAAGTGCTGGGTCATAAACAGAAAACACAGACAAATGAGGAGCAAGTGCTGGGTCATAAACAGAAAACACAGACAAACGGGGAGCAAGTGCTGGGTCATAAACAGAAAACACAGACAAACGGGGAGCAAGTGCTAGGTCATAAACAGAAAACAGACAAACGGGGAGCAAGTGCTGGGTCATAAACAGAAAACAGACAAACGGGGAGCAAGTGCTGGGTCATAAACAGAAAACACAGACAAACGGGGAGCAAGTGCTGGGTCATAAACAGAAAACACAGACAAACGGGGAGCAAGTGCTGGGTCATAAACAGAAAACACAGACAAACGGGGAGCAAGTGCTGGGTCATAAACAGAAAACACAGACAAACGGGGAGCAAGTGCTGGGTCATAAACAGAAAACACAGACAAACGGGGAGCAATTGCTGGGTCATAAACAGAAAACACAGACAAACGGGGAGCAAGTGCTGGGTCATAAACAGAAAACACAGACAAACGGGGAGCAAGTGCTGGGTCATAAACAGAAAACACAGACAAACGGGGAGCAATTGCTGGGTCATAAACAGAAAACACAGACAAACGGGGAGCAAGTGCTGGGTCATAAACAGAAAACACAGACAAACGGGGAGCAAGTGCTGGGTCATAAACAGAAAACACAGACAAACGGGAAGCAAGTGCTGGGTCATAAACAGAAAACACAGACAAACGGGGAGCAAGTGCTGGGTCATAAACAGAAAACACAGACAAACGGGGAGCAAGTGCTGGGTCATAAACAGAAAACACAGACAAACGGGGAGCAAGTGCTGGGTCATAAACAGAAAACAGACAAACGGGGAGCAAGTGCTGGGTCATAAACAGAAAACAGACAAACGGGGAGCAAGTGCTGGGTCATAAACAGAAAACACAGACAAACGGGGAGCAAGTGCTGGGTCATAAACAGAAAACACAGACAAACGGGGAGCAAGTGCTGGGTCATAAACAGAAAACACAGACAAACGGGGAGCAAGTGCTGGGTCATAAACAGAAAACACAGACAAACGGGGAGCAAGTGCTGGGTCATAAACAGAAAACACAGACAAACGGGGAGCAATTGCTGGGTCATAAACAGAAAACACAGACAAACGGGGAGCAAGTGCTGGGTCATAAACAGAAAACACAGACAAACGGGGAGCCATTGCTGCCTCACAAACAGAAAACACAGACAAACGGGGAGCAAGTGCTGGGTCATAAACAGAAAACACAGACAAACGGGGAGCAAGTGCTGGGTCATAAACAGAAAACACAGACAAACAGGGAGCAAGTGCTGGGTCATAAACAGAAAACACAGACAAACGGGGAGCAAGTGCTGGGTCATAAACAGAAAACACAGACAAACGGGGAGCAAGTGCTGGGTCATAAACAGAAAACACAGACAAACAGGGAGCAAGTGCTGGGTCATAAACAGAAAACACAGACAAACGGGGAGCAAGTGCTGGGTCATAAACAGAAAACACAGACAAACGGGGAGCAAGTGCTGGGTCATAAACAGAAAACACAGACAAACGGGGAGCAAGTGCTGGGTCATAAACAGAAAACACAGACAAATGGGGAGCAAGTGCTGGGTCATAAACAGAAAACACAGACAAACGGGGAGCAAGTGCTGGGTCATAAACAGAAAACACAGACAAACGGGGAGCAAGTGCTGGGTCATAAACAGAAAACACAGACAAACAGGGAGCAAGTGCTGGGTCATAAACAGAAAACACAGACAAACGGGGAGCAAGTGCTGGGTCATAAACAGAAAACACAGACAAACGGGGAGCAAGTGCTGGGTCATAAAGATAAAACCTGTACAAATCCATCAATACTAAAATTGATATTGTTATTATGGAATATAAAATTAACCACAGAAATGGCTTCCCACATTAAAGACTTGAATACAATAAGAATCAATTGTGAACCTTATATAATAACAACAGATGGACCCCAGTTTATAAAGGGGGTCCATTGTGTCAGTCAAACTTTAGAATACCCAGTTTTATCTATGTTTTATAACCTGGAGGTGTTATATTAACATGATAACTTTCTGATTTACATATACCATTATATGTGCTTGAATTTTACCTGTACTTTAAATAATTGTTGAGTTAGGACTATTAACATTGTTATGAGATCATCTTTTTAAAAGAAAAAAAATAATTTTGCGACAGTAAGTGATTCACCCTGTAAAGACCCTCAGTATAGGGATGTAACATCTACAGCAAGAAATTGTTTGATCCTAAATGTCAACCAGTTCAAACATTAATCACAACTTAAATTATGTAACATGCGTTTAGAGAACCAAGAGAAGGTGGGTTTTCATTTCAACTTAATGTTCTTTTGATTGGAGAACTATTGATAAAGAAATAAGGTTTTTCATGTAATGGTGTAACAAATGATGCTGAGTATGACAAAGGTAAAGATGGTCCCTAATGCAGGTTAACCTGTACAGTACAACCTGTCATAGGACATTAATACAGGTTAATCTGTACAGTAAAACCTGTCACAGGACCTTAATACAGGTTAACCTGTACAGTAAAACCTGTCACAGGACCTTAATACAGGTTAACCTGTACAGTAAAACCTGTCATAGGACCTTAATACAGGTTAACCTGTACAGTAAAACCTGTCACAGGACCTTAATACAGGTTAACCTGTACAGTACAACCTGTCATAAGACCTTAATACAGGTTAATCTGTTCAGTAAAACTTGTCATAAGAACTTAATACAGGTTAACCTGTTCAGTAAAACCTGTCATAAGAACTTAATACAGGTTAACCTGTTCAGTAAAACTTGTCATAAGAACTTAATACAGGTTAACCTGTTCAGTAAAACCTGTCATAAGAACTTAATACAGGTTAACCTGTTCAGTAAAACTTGTCATAAGACCTTAATACAGGTTAACCTGTTCAGTAAAACTTGTCATAAGACCTTAATACAGGTTAACCTGTAGAGTAGAACCTGACATAAGACCCTAATACAGAGGTGGGTGGGGGGGGGGGGGGTCCTGAAACTTGAAAAGCTTTGAATTAACCTTTTTATATTCTACAAAAACTCAGTGGAACTCTCTGCTCTGTTAAGGTAGGTAAGTACATGTATTAAAATCGTTATGCAGTATGAAGGTAAGGGAGATAACTAAGTTACCATAAACCCATGATACAGTGTTTTATAGCTATTACATATATGATGTCACCATAACACCGGTCATTGTAGCGAGTACAAAGGATATATTGGGACCATTCAAAAGATATAATGCATTATATTACTTTTGATGTGCAAAACTTGTAACAATAACTTATGTTAATATTGTTTAAATAATTTAAGGATGGCAAATTTCATAGATTAGACATACCTGTCTGTACACACAGATTAGACATACCTGTCTGTACTCATAGATTAGACATTCCTGTCTGTACACATAGATTAGACATACCTGTCTGTACACGTCATAGATTAGACATACCTGTCTGTACACATAGATTAGACATACCTGTCTGTACACGTCATAGATTAGACATACCTGTCTGTACACATCATAGATTAGACATACCTGTCTGTACACATCATAGATTAGACATACCTGTCTGTACACATAGATTAGACATACCTGTCTGTACACGTCATAGATTAGACATTCCTGTCTGTACACATAGATTAGACATACCTGTCTGTACACGTCATAGATTAGACATACCTGTCTGTACACATCATAGATTAGACATACCTGTCTGTACACATCATAGATTAGACATACCTGTCTGTACACATCATAGATTAGACATACCTGTCTGTACACATCATAGATTAGACATACCTGTCTGTACACATCATAGATTAGACATACCTGTTTGTACACATCATAGATTAGACATACCTGTCTGTACACATAGATTAGACATACCTGTCTGGGGGCCTCGGTGGCCGAGTGGTCAAGGTAGTTGACATACCTGTCTGTACACATTTTGTTAGCATTTCATGAATAGGATTTCTAGTTTTGACATAACCCATTTTGTTTTATCCATATAATCATACAATTATGCAAAAATTAACAAAATGCATACAGGGAAAGAGGTGGGTCAGTAGTTAGTTTGGCTGGACAGGGAAAGAGGTGGGTCAGTAGTTAGTTTGGCTGGACAGGGAAAGAGGTGGGTCAGTAGTTAGTTTTATTTTGGCTGGACAATATACAAAACTGTTATGTATATGTCTTAGCTCCCCTCCTCCTGCCATTGATAAAACATGGTTGGTCCTTCACATGTATATACATTTGTGAGCAGTTTATAGGTACCAGTTTGTTTCTCCCTTTTTATTACAATAAAAAAATTTATAAGTGATAATATACAAGTTTCTTTCCAAGGTCAAGATTTTAAGTGATGATATACAAATTAATTTCCAAGGTCAACTTTATAACTGATGATATACAAGTTACTGTCCAAGGTCAAGGTTATAAGTGATAATATACAAGTTACTTTCGAAGGTCAAGGTTATAAGTGATGATATAAAAATTAATTTCCAAGGTCAAGGTTATAAGTGATGATATACAAGTTACTGTCTAAGGTCAAGGTTATAAGTGATAATATACAAGTTACTGTCCAAGGTCAACTTTATAAGTGATGATATACAAGTTACTGTCCAAGGTCAAGGTTATAAGTGATAATATACAAGTTACTTTCTAAGGTCAAGGTTATAAGTGATGATATACAAGTTAATTTCCAAGGTCAAGGTTATAAGTGATAATATACAAGTTAATTTCTAAGATCCAGGTCTCTTTTGTTACATTTTGTCAAGAGTTTTTTTAATGAAAAGTGTGACCTTAATATATAACTGACAAATTCGAACATAGAATTGAAATTAATCAATCAATCAATCAATCAGTAAGCAAATCATTCAATTATTCCATTCTGTTTCTCCCCATTTAGTATACAGTGGTACACATCAGAAGCAGAAAAAAGGAAATGTTAAGCTCTGTAATTAAAATGACTTGACATGAAAAGTCTGACAAATTTTAATACTGAACAGTCACTTTCTGGTACCTGTAAACAGGGACAGTCTTTACTATAGCATATATTGTCTCTGATTTAAATCAAGTTAAGACTAAATTATATTTTTTTCTAATTTTAAATTTTATTTCCACAAAAGAGGATTTTTTATCATATAAATCTATCTTTGGTTAATTTAGATTTATATTTCATATTTTTATAGATAATCAGTTAAGCAGGGTAAGAGATATACCATTACAGAAAAGGAAGGAAATAGAAAAGAACTTAGCTATACCTAGGACTAAGGGAGACAACTGGAAACTTTTAGCAAGAGAGCTGGGTAACTTATATGATTTGTATTATTGTAAATCTTTAGTTATTCCGTGATGTATATTCTGTTTAATAAGTTACTGATATTTAAGTAGATCAAAGATTTATCAACATACATATAATTCTTGGTTAATTTGTTCAGAAACTGCTGGCAAAGAGCAGTCCAACCAGTGTCATGGCCGAGTCAGGCTGACAAATCATTTTTGGTTGACAAGAAATACACAATATGCAACAAACAAGAAGGAGACTGCCCAGCCCCTGTCAGAGTGGCCAGAGTAATCCAGGCAGTTTTTCTATTTAAGTCAAACATTGGCTAACATAAAATAATTAACAATTATAAAAATATTGTTCTTGCTAAGCTTTACCCTCCATTTTCAAAAGTATTTTTTTCGTACCACTCTGTATTGTGTTCTAAGGGAGACAATCCTTAGTTATAACTAAAAAAATCTTTTTTAGTGTGTATAGATTTTGAGTGGTGTATTATAATAGGTTACTTTACAAATTATTAAAAGTATGAATTAATATGATTAATACCTGGAAATATTTTAAAGCCGTGATTTGCTAAATTACCATGTAACACTAAAGTCTATGCAGTGTTAGAATTGTTTAATATTAAATATACATTTTCACGAAATTTGTATGTACAGTCTACTTGAAGATATAATTAATATTTCATATTACAAGTAAAACCTTATTTAAATTTTCTCTGCAGGGTTTAAATGGTTATGATCGTATAACACTTCTCAAACAATTTATTTAGCAATATTTTTTTACATGAAAGTCTTATTAGTTCCAGGAATTTGTAAAAAAGTTCTACACACATTTTTCTTAATATTTTACTCAAAAATCTACAGCATTCAAATGTTAATTTACTGTAAGGACTTCAATTATTGGTCCCTGCAGTATTCTAACAAATAACAAATTAGGTTTTCATGGAATCTGAAATGAAAACTGTTATTTATACTAAAGACTACAATTCATGACTAATACACTATGTTAGGGAAATTCAAGAAAATAAGACTTATAAAAACAAATCAGATAAAGGGAGATAACTCTATCAAAAATTGTTTACTTGTATTATATATTTTGTATACATATTATCCATATTGATATATATCACAATATGTAAAATAAATTTGGCAAAATTCTTGACATTTCAAATTGGAAGGTTTTTTTTCCTACCTAGATGTACTTATATTTTGCGGCTTCCTCAGTAGCTGAGCAGTTAAGGTTAGTTATATACTATTGATCACATGCCTGTAAACATGGAGGTTGCAGGTTAGAGCCTCATTGAAAGCAGGGTGTCACGTGTGCCCCACTCCAATCTTAATTAACAAGGATTGACAGGTTAATACTGAAGTTCTGGGGTTTACTCTGGGTACTCCAGCTTCCTCCTCCCATAAAAACTGGACACCAAGATATGGCTGAAAAATTGCTGAAAGTTGAACAAACAACTTTGAACCTAATATAAAATTACATATATTTTGCAGGTTATGAAGAAGAGAAGATTGAACAATTTGAATGCACTTCAGACGATCCTGTTATTCAAGTACAGAATATGTTAAATCATTGGACAAAACGAAAACATGCCACAGTTGGTGTGTTTATCAAAGCTTTGACAAATTTAAATAGACTTGATATTGTTAGAATTCTACAAAATGACATTACGGAAATCAAAACAGACAATCGATTACACCACATTGTGTAATAATTATCTAGGACAGAAAAAATCATAGCAAACATTTCTGTGAACAATATTTATTTGTATTGTTTAAAGAGGCATGTGTTTTGTTAACTTAAATTCATTGATTATGATAAGATGATATGATATAAAATAGATTGCTATGTAACCTTTAACATTCATTTCTGATCTAGCACCAAAATAATTACAAAGTATTTTTGTAAGAACCATGAATTGTCTCCCTTTTATTTTTTTTATTTTCACTGAATAAATTTTACATAGGCCCATTGACTTATGAATAAATAGTAACATTTACTGGTGTTTATAATATCCAGCTTAATTGGTTTTGAGAAAAATATTTAATAAGATCTTTAGAATATTTAAATAAATTTAATGTGTCACGACCTAATATTAACCCCTGCAGGATACTTGCAAGTTTCCTATGGCATGAAAAAATGACCCATGTCTTGTGAAAAAACTGTGGTCAAATGACACAGATTTTGTATCTGATAGGCGATTTATGTTACATGTAGAGTTAATTCAATAATGTATTATGTGATCTTTTAACATAGGTACGTACGTCTTAGCAGTGGTGACTCAAAACATGTTTAGCTATAGCTACAAAAATGTAGCACCTTTAAGGATTTTTGAGCTCTCTTAAATGTATTGAAATGCATCTTGTCATTGAAATCTACTGCATATCATACACCTGTGTTATTGTTACATATGTTACATATGTATCACACACCTGTACGTGTTATTGTTACATATGTATCACACACCTGTGCTATTGTTACATATGTATCACACACCTTTGTTATTGTTACATATGTATCACACACCTGTGTCATTGTTACATATGTATCACACACCTGTATTATTGTTACTTATGTACTTGTATCAACAAAATAAAGACATTTTTAAAATTTGTTTATAAATAAAATTCCAATTATCTTGTGACTACAAATATCACATTAATTTTAAATGGATGCTTACTTACCTAGTACTTATGCACCCAGATGTTCATCTCATATTAACTGATGTGATTACAATAAGGACAACACATTTACCTAAATTCTTCAGAAATGTTTTAATAAGATTTACAATGCCACCTGGTGTTAAATATAAATTCTTGAAACAGAAGTTTGTCACAGGAGCTATATTGTTGTAGCTTTATGGCATTGGCAGGCAATAGTAAAATGAGATATTGACTGTAATTTGTTTTAAATCTCACTTGTCTTAGTTTGGACCAATCATTGAGGACCATTAACATTGCTGTCTGCCACCTACTATCAATTACAAGAAGCCATTTGAGGAATATGCACACAAAAAAATCTCACTTACAAACATCAAAGATACTAAGGAGTATTTATCAGGGAATAAGTAAAGAATAAACAATTATGATAGATAGAATCTATAGGCTCTTGAGTACAAGATCAATTGTGATATATATGTTCATATTGCGAGTCCTGCTGGAATATTCAGGTTCTATATGCCACCGCTGTCTAGTTATTTCATGTTCTATATACCACTACTGTCTAATTATTTCAAGTTCTATATACCACCGCTGTCTAGTTATTTCAGGTTCTATATACCACTGCTGTCTAGTTATATCAGATTCTATATACCACCGCTGTCTAGTTATTTCAGGTTCTTTATACCACCGCTGTCTAGTTATTTCAGGTTCTATATACCACCGCTGTCTAGTTATTTCAGGTTCTATATACCACCGCTGTCTAGTTATTTCAGGTTCTATATACCACTGCTGTCTAGTTATTTCAGGTTCTATATACACCCGATATCTAGTTATTTTAAGTTCTATATACCACCGCTGTCTAGTTATTTCAGGTTCTATATACCACCGCTGTCTAGTTATTTCAGGTTCTTTATACCACAGCTGTCTAGTTATTTTAGATTCTATATACCACAGCTGTCTAGTTATTTCAGGTGCTTTATACCACTGCTGTCTAGTTATTTCAGGTTCTTTATACCACAGCTGTCTAGTTATTTCATGTTCTATATACCACCACTGTCTAGTTATTTCAGGTTCTTTATACCACAGCTGTCTAGTTATTTCAGGTTCTATATACCACCGCTGTCTAGTTATTTCAGGTTCTATATACACCCCATATCTAGTTATTTTAAGTTCTATATACCACAGCTGTCTAGTTATTTCAGGTTCTATATACCACCGCTGTCTAGTTATTTCAGGTTCTATATACCACCGGTGTCTAGTTATTTCAGGTTCTATATACACCCGATATCTAGTTATTTTAAGTTCTATATACCACCGCTGTCTAGTTATTTCAGGTTCTATATACCACCGCTGTCTAGTTATTTCAGGTTCTATATACCACCGCTGTCTAGTTATTTCATGTTCTATATACCACCGCTGTCTGGTTATTTCATGTTCTATATACCACTTCTGTCTAGTTATTTCAGGTTCTATATAACTAGACAGCGGTGGTATATAGAACTTAAAATAACTAGATATGGGGTGTATATAGAACCTGAAATAACTAGACAGCGGTGGTATATAGAACCTGAAATAACTAGACAGCGGTGGTATATAGAACCTGAAATAACTAGACAGCTGTGGTATAAAGAACCTGAAATAACTAGACAGCTGTGGTATAAAGAACCTGAAATAACTAGACAGCAGTGGTATAAAGCACCTGAAATAACTAGACAGCTGTGGTATATAGAACCTAAAATAACTAGACAGCTGTGGTATAAAGAACCTGAAATAACTAGACAGCGGTGGTTTATAGAACCTGAAATAACTAGACAGCGGTGGTATATAGAACTTAAAATTAACTAGATATCGGGTGTATATAGAACCTGAAATAACTAGACAGCGGTGGTATATAGAACCTGAAATAACTAGACAGCGGTGATATATAGAACCTGAAATAACTAGACAGCGGTGGTATAAAAAACCTGAAATAACTAGACAGCGGTGGTATATAGAATCTGATATAACTAGACAGCAGTGGTATATAGAACCTGAAATAACTAGACAGCGGTGGTATATAGAACTTGGAATAATTAGACAGTAGTGGTATATAGAACATGAAATAACTAGACAGCGGTGGCATATAAAACCTGAAATAACCAGACAGTGGTGGCATATAGAACCTGAAATAACTAGACAGTAATATGTAAAGACTGAAATAAATTGACAGTATTATGTAGAGACGGAAATAACTAGACGGTAATATATGAAGAATGAAATCACTAGACGGTAATATGTGAAGAATGAAATAACTAGACGGTAAGATGTAAAGACTGAAATAACTAGACGGTAATATGTCCTGACTGAAATAACTAGACAGTAATATGTCAAGGCTGAAATAACTAGCCAGTATTATGTAGAGACTGAAATAACTAGACAGTAATATATAGAGACTGAAATAACTAGACGGTAATATGTAAAGACTGAAATAACTAGACAGTAATATGTAGAGACTGAAATAACTAGACAGAAATATGTCAAGACTGAAATAACTAGACACTAATATGTCAAGATTGAAATAACTAGACAGTATTATGTAGAGACTGAAATAACTAGACGGTAATATATAGAGACTGAAATAACTAGACGGTAATATGTAAAGACTGAAATAACTAGACAGTAATATGTAGAGACTGAAATAACTAGACAGAAATATGTCAAGACTGAAATAACTAGACACTAATATGTCAAGATTGAAATAACTAGACAGTAATATGTAGAGACTGAAATAACTAGATAGTAATATGTCAAGACTGAAATAACTAGACAGTAATATGTCAAGACTGAAATAACTAGACAGTAATATGTCAAGACTGAAATAACTAGACAGTATTATGTAGATACTGAAATAACTAGACATTAATATGTAGAGGCTGAAAAAACTAGACATGAATATGTAAAGAGACATGAAATAACTAGACAGTTATATGTCAAGACTGAAATAACTAGACAGTATTATGTAGAGGCTGAAATTACTAGACAGTAATATGTAGAGACTGAAATAAATAGACGGTAATATGTAAAGACTGAAATAACTAGACAGTATTATGTAGATACTGAAATAACTAGACAGTAATATGTCAAGACTGAAATAACTAGACAGTATTATGTAGATACTCATATAACTAGACGGTAATATGTCAAGACTGAAATAACTAGACAGTAATATGTCAAGACTGAAATAACTAGACAGTAATATGTCAAGACTGAAATAACTAGACAGTATTATGTAGATACTGAAATAACTAGACATTAATATGTAGAGGCTGAAAAAACTAGACATGAATATGTAAAGACTGAAATAACTAGACAGTTATATGTCAAGACTGAAATAACTAGACAGTATTATGTAGAGGCTGAAATAACTAGACAGTAATATGTAGAGGCTGAAAAAACTAGACATGAATATGTAAAGACTGAAATAACTAGACAGTTATATGTCAAGACTGAAATAACTAGACAGTATTATGTAGAGGCTGAAATTACTAGACAGTAATATGTAGAGACTGAAATAAATAGACGGTAATATGTAAAGACTGAAATAACTAGACGGTCATATGTCAAGACTGAAATAACTAGACAGTATTATGTAAAGACTGAAATAACTAGACAGTAATATGTAAAGACTGAAATAACTAGACAGTATTATGTAGATACTGAAATAACTAGACAGTAATATGTAGAGACTGAAATAACTAGACGGTAATATGTAAAGACTGAAATAACTAAACAGCAATATGTCAAGACTGGAAAAACTAGACAGTAATATGTCAAGACTGAACTAACTAGACAGTATTATGTAGAGACTGAAATAACTAGACAGTAATATGTAGAGACTGAAATAACTAGACGGTAATATATAAAGACTGAAATAACTAGACAGTAATATGTAAAGACTGAAATAACCAGACAGTAATATGTAAAGACTGAAATAACTAGACATTAATGTGTAAAGACTGAAATAACTAGACGGTAATATGTAAAGACTGAAATAACTAGACAGTAATATGGAGAGACTGAAATAACTAGACAATAATATGTAAAAACTGAAATAACTAGACAGTAATATGTAGAGACTGAAATAACTAGACGGTAATACGTAAAGACGGCTAATATATCTGGACAGTCAGTGGCGGATCCAAGGGGGGGGGGGGGGGGCGTAGCGGCGTACTCCCCCCCCCCTTTAAAAAAAAGAAAAGAAAAAAAGAGAAAAACGAGGGTGAAAACCAGCGCCAAAGGCAAAAATGTACTCCCCGCTCGTCCTCGCCATAAATTAATGCATTAACGGTACTAATTTGTTTATTATGATATCTCGGTTGTATATACTGTACCAAATAAAGGTTACTGAACACTATAAAAAGCTTGTTCGTGGCCTTCCTATTCCGATATCCCCTTTTTACGCCCCCCCCCCTTTCAAAAATCCTGTATCCGCCCCTGACAGTGGTTTGTTAAAGTTAACATAAGTAGGCGGTCATATCTAGAAGCCGAAATAACTAAACACTGGTATGTCGAAGCTAAAATATCAAGATAGCAAGGACGCGCATGCGTTTTAACAGTTACAGCAAAAGTGTTCTAAAGGACAATATCTGCAAAATATGAAAATAAAAATATTTTGCTCAACATGAAAATTTTCTCAATTACCATGACAACAAGGGAAAAGGAAAGATTTGATTGGATGAAATTGAGAATTTTTTTTATTAAACCTACTTGAGTAAAAATTTTTTGCCCAGCATGATAATTTACTCAACTACCATGACAACAAGGAAAAGGAATAGATTTGATTGGATGAAATTGAGAATAACAAGAGAAGATATGGTTGAACCATATCTCAATTAAAGTAAATGGAGGATTAAAACAGGAACCCATTTTGTATTGTAATATGAGATATTAATACAATACAAATACAAATACAAATATAAATAATTTTATTGACTCAAACTCATCTACAATAAATAGTGTAATGGAAAATAATATAAAACATCACATGTAATGTAACGTAAATTACCGTTACATACATTAACATTACGTACATTATATGTTACGTACAATAAAGGCACTGCATTTTAAATTATTTTGCCTTTAGGTGCTAAATATAAGTAATATATTAATGATGTTCTGAAGTGCTTTTCAATGTATTTTAGGGGGGCCTCGGTGGCCGAGTGGTCAAGGTAGTTCGTCTACTATTGATCACGTGGTCTGTCAACACTGAGATTGCGGGTTCGATTCTCACTGCAGGCAGGGTGTACTCAACTCCAATCTTAATTGACAAGGATTGCCAGTTTTCCTACCGCAGGTCGGGGGTTTTCTCCGGGTACTCCGGCTTCCTCCCCCAATAAAAACTGGACGCCATGATATAGCTGAAAAATTGCTGAAAGTGGCGTTAAACACCATCAAACAAACAATGTATTTTAGCAGTTATGACACATTATTTAAATGTCTTTAAGTGTTTTAGCGCTCACAAACGGTGTTACGGACCTTAATTTCTTAAACGTGATCTAAAACCAATAAAAGAACGTCAATAAACGTGTATTGGTCATGCTTTATAGAGAAAATAGATTGATTGTTTGATAAAGGTCATCAACAGTTTATATTGTTGAAAATAATTGTAGAAGTTAATAATCTCATCAATTGTTTTGCAAAATAAGACTCTTCTTCTAATTGTTTTTTTTTTTAATTTTAAATTCTGAAAATTTTATAAAGTTCTTAGCAATCGGTTTATGCACATGAATGCTAGTTTGACGTTTAAAATACATTTAATTGCAAATCTTTTGAAACAATTGTAATTACAGTAAAATTAAATCAATAAAAATTGTAACTTGTCGGTATGTTTTCTTTGATTTTCCGAGGACGCGATAACTGCCGATCTTACATTCACATTTTCCCCCACAGAACCACTTGACTATGGTCAATGTATTTTTCTTGGTAAACAATATATATATGTTCTTCGAAAACTTTGCTTTTTTTATTACAGTACTCTTCTCAAAGTTGAGATATTATAATCAAGATGATTATTTCTTGCCTTTCACAATCGTCTAAATTTGCATCCCTTTCAGGGGCGTAGCTGCCTATACGCGAGTACGCGGCTGAATCCACATTATTTTAAGAACAAAATTGCAATCTATCCCTGTAATCAATAAACTGTCCATTTCAGTTCTAAATAAACCACTTTAGAATTCTCCAAATTGCACCATTGTTTTCAAAAATATTCCGGGGTGCATACCCGGACCCCACTAGTTCTTTGTGAATCCACATTGTAACTAGTCTAGCTAGCTACGCCCCTGCCTTTACAGCATATGATAAAATTTTAAATAAAACAAATTGAAAAAAAACTATTAAACCAAATGGGATCATACACCTATAACATATAAATCGAACATCTCTGGATATGGGTTTAACGCATACCTTTTCTTGTTATATAATTAAATTCAGATGAGAGCAGATTTAATGTGCATTTATGATAATAGTACGAAATGTTTATTTGTTCAACACATTTACAACACGTGATTTACAATAAATGGTTATGACACATAATCACGTGCACATAATGTAATGAATACAACACTAGCCAGCTTGATCGCGTACGAATATATGAACAGAATTATATTTTTATTCAAATGCAAAGAACAAAATTATTACATTTCGCACTACAAAACATACTGTTTTTCACCTGAAAAATAGTCAAAACAATATTACAGATAGAAAGTACTTACTTCGGTAAATGCAAACATCGAACTAATTATCGCGCAATAGCTCAGTAAACCGTACCTGAAATTACAATCGGATCACCTCGGTTATTTCCGCCTATGGTCGAAAAGTAATCTCGGAGGTAAGTGTATGGATATGGACCAAAAATCGGTCCAAATGTGATACGGTTAGCCTGTTTACACAACAACATTATTTTAGTGCGATGAAATAGATTATCCTTTAATTATTCAACTATACAGATCTTTATCGAAGCAGAACTAAAAATCTAATACAAGATTGTATTTTTAAACTTAAATTCGCTAACACTGCCAAAAAATTCCTTCTCCGACATGCATGGCTCTCTGTGTTTAAGCTTGATGCTATATTAGTGCTAATCGTTTGATGTTTTATGTATTATTCTCTCTACACCTTAAGTTATGCTACCTTCATACTTAGCAATGTATATTTACAATGTATCTAGAGTGTCAGTCTGTATGTGCTTTTAATGTTTTATTTATAAACTGTTTCTCTGTATGTCATAATTCTGTAATGTCTGTGCAAATGCTTTCTTTTATTGCATTGTACTTTTAAGCTTAGCTCTAATCTGCTTAGTGCTTACTTTTATTGCTTTGTAACTTTTAGCTTAGTTTTAGTCTGCATAGATTGCTATATAACTTTTAGCTTAGTTTTTAGCCTGCATTAGTGCTAGCTGCTTTATGTTTTTATACATAACTTTCTTGCTCCACCTTTTTAACATGTGTTGCCTGCATGATCAGCAATTGTCTTATGTGTTTTTCATAGTATTTATTTTAACTTTTAATGCATGTCTTGTACCTATGTCTGTGTCAGTATATGTCTCTGCATTGTACTGTTATTTATCATGTAGTCTGTGTCAGCTTATGTTTTGTATTGTACTGTTTGCTTATTATGTCTGTTACATGTAGTTGTTATTTATGTCGGTTTTAAAAGCTCTACAGAGCTTATGTTTTGATGTTACATATGTCACCGACTTTAAATAAAATTTACTTGACTTGACTTGACCGACAACGTTTAAATGGATAAGTATTTGTTTACAATCTGACGTCATCAGTAACAATCAACTAAACGTCAATGACAAGCCAATCAAATGAATGAACTGAAACGTCATAAACGAACCTGTGACGTCACAAATTCTTTGAATCACTGAAAATAGTTCAAAATGGAGATCACTTACCTCCGAGGTCACTTTCTCGACCCTTGACGGAAATGACCGAGAGATGTTCCGATTGCTGAAATTAGTTATAACGCCACGTGTGATACAATGCAATGATTTGAGTTATGAAAAAGTTCTATGAATTGCCAGTTTTCCTAACGAAGTTCGGGTTTTTTCCGATACTCCTACTCCCCCCCCCCCATAAAAAAGAGCTGGAAGCCACTTAAAACGGTGTATACACCATTCAAACAAACACACAAATATATTAATTGGCAGAGAATAATTTACTGCCAATATAAATTGTACACTATAAACTTCTTGTCGTATTTCCTGGTCTTGGTAAAATTTTCTTGCTTTAAATTTTTCATTATAACTATATATAATTATAAAACATACTTTTCTACTTAAAAATCTGTTTTATGTCTGATAATATCTTTTATACTTCAAAAATTATGACTATTTATGTCAACTAAATTACCTTCCCGCGTTTACCTCGACCCTGTTTCTAGCATACTTTTCCTAGTTTCATCCCCATTTCCAAACTATCTCGTTAAGGAATACGGCTAGAAAATGACTGAGGCTCACGTTTCGTCGTCAAGAAAAAGAAAGCATATCAATCAGTCGAACTCCGATGTAGAGTCGATCCCCACTTCATCTTCTTCAAATGAGCAAATTGATCCTTCTAGTACACAAATATTTAGTCGAAATACATGCGACTGGAACAGGAGCAATTTAGACAAGTTAAATATAACAACGATTACAAGTCGTTTATTCAGCCCTAATTCTTTAATCGATTTGATACAAGGCAGGAAAGATGTAAAGCCTAACAGTGTTGGACGCTGTAGGGATCTTATACTACAATCCACAAATCCTCTCAGTTCTTTAGATTTTGATGATGTAGAAGAAATTCAATGTTCGGAAGTCATGAAGACATTCCTAATGAAATTTAAAGATAACTGGTACAGGGACATTGACGCATGGGATATTTCAAAGAGAAATGAATTGGATGATAGATTTGATTCAAGGTTATGTGAAAAGTAAGTCGGTTCTCGATTGATTACTGATAAAACATAATAAAACAATGAAATCGCTTTAATAAAAGATATTAATTTCTTACCTTGTACATGTACAAGTTTATTTTTTTAACTAAACTTTGTAAAAACAGTATTTTGGTAGAAATGGCATAAATTATTTTGTTCTTATTACTTGCATCTATTTCAAAAAGTTAAAAGGGCACGTACATCTCTCAGTGTCTACATGTAACGGGTCCTACTAAACGCAGAGAAGTGAAGAGAAGTAATTAAAAATGATTTTTATGAAAGACTGGGTGACATTTTATGTCTGTAATTAGTGGAGCGCAGTGCAATAATAAAAAGACATACAAAATTTCTATCAGTATTGGAAGATCACACAGGGCTTCCCAGAAGCACACGAAAGTACATGTACCAAACTTGACAACACACGAGCTTACATCAACATGTACTAGTATCTGTACCAGGAATCAGTCATATATGGAACAATGATAGGTTCTCTATTTCTAGACGATCCTTCCCCAAACCAATCCGTCCCCAAGTCGATCCGTCCCCAAGTCGATACGTCCCAGGTCGATTCGTCCCCTGGTCGTTCCGTCCCAAGGTCGATCCGGCCCCAGTAAAACCAAAGGTAGGGAAAATAAATAAGAAGGTAGATAAAATATTAAAAAAAACATTCATAAGTAGTATTTTTAATTATGGTAAGTATGGTAGTACACTGGAATTTACTATTTTGATTGCCGAATATGCATGCGAATTTTTTTACCATGATACAGATAATGGTTGCTTTATTTTAAAGTCTTCCGAGGAAAATTATAAAGACTTTTTTCATTATGTAGACATGTAATTAGAAAACTAAAGGTAGGTAAAATAAATAAAGCAGGCAGGTATAAATATATAAAAAATTCGTATTTTTAATTACGCCGATTATGCATGCGAATATATATTTCCATGATAAAGGATGATTTGCGATATTTTTTCTTTAGTTTTATGTATTGTCACTTTTTCAACTACGGTAAGGACATGCATGTTAATGTTGCAAACCAGTTTATATATCCAATGATTTGGAGTCCCAAATAATATTTTCTTTTTGAGAAATTCTTTGAGCTCACTGAATGTTTTCTTTAAAATTTTTGATGTATAGCATCAATAAATTGTCGTATTTGTTGTAACCTTTGATGTTAAAGTCAGCTAGGATGCAGAGTAAATCATACAAAGCATAGCCTACAGTTGTTAAGCCAAACAATTTAAAAATAATCAAAGTGAAGTACCCCGGTTTTTTTATGTGCACTGATCAAAACTGTTATCATCATTTAATTAATTAAAACACTATATTTTGTTTATTTAATTATTAAACTTATTTCAATTAACACTTTAACAATTTTCAATTAAATTCAATTACAACCAAATTAAATATAATTAAAAACCATACCATATTTTGTTCATTTAATTATTCAACTAATTTTAATTAATTTATTTATTATTAGCACATTTATACCCCAAGGGGTTGATGGCAATACAGTTACACAATTATACACAAACAATAAACAGATATAAATTTTATAAGACATTAACTAAAATAAAATCCAAATAATGCAGTAACAGAGTCCACTTTCCTCAGTACTAATGACTTTTTTTTATAAATACATGTAGTGCAACATACTGCAAATGACTTGTTGAGGACATTAATTTTACATATGTTTCAAATTCATTTCTTTTACAAATATCTTTGAATAATTCTTTTCTTATTTCGTTGTATTTAGGGCAATGGAAAAAGTAGTGGATTTTATCTTCAATGACATTCATGCTGCACATTTGACATAATCTATCATTTCATTTTAGTTTTTTATAACGACCTCTTTAATCAACACTTTTTCCATTTAAAAACAGTTAAAATAAAAATAAATATAGTAATATACTTATAATTTTTTACTGGGGACGGATCGACCAAGAAATAGTGGACGAATTGATTAGGGGACGGATCGTCTGGGGCCGGATCGACCTGGGGACGGTACGACATGCTACCTAGGTTCTCACATACATTTTTTGGAAAGATTGGGTGATCTTTCATTATTGATAGAAATTTGATGTCATTTTGCAAGTGGAATGGAGTGAAATACAAATGTAATCGAAAAGATGAACACATTTTTATCTGCAGTCAAAGATCACAAGAGCTTTACCAAAATCACATGAAAGTAACTATTTCTTCGTCATCCAATCAGATTGCACAAAACAAGAACTTTATGTTTCATTCTTGTTTTAGATGTTTTGAGGTTTAACTTTATTAGGGTTGACAATTCTTCAAGTAACTTTTGATTTTAATCAGGACTATTCTGCTAGTGTGATATGTATTCAGGGCTAATTACCAGTTTACATCTAATAGAAATCGAGGAAAAATTTTGTCTATAGCTATAAAATAGCCTTTTTTTCTTGAGACACAAGTTTGAATAAGTCAGATTATCATACAATTCAACTAGTGCATGTCACACATTCTTTTGCTAAGTTCTGTATTTTGTATTTTTATATTAAATTTATTACACATTTAAGAATAGCACAACACTGATACATGTAACTTTTTTCAGATTTAGAGTGCATGGTGAGGAATTTGCACATCATCTGTTTTATATGACTGTGATGAAAAAGACCCAAAGATTATCAAGGGCTATGTACCAGTCCTTATTTCAACATTTTTCAGCAATGTTTGGACTTTCATCATAGTGAGAATATACTAGTAGATTTTAGAATATTTAACCTTACAAATTTTGCAAAAGTCACATTTTTTTCATTGATTCAAGATTACCCGGTCAATTGACTATTGCTATCTGATCTTTGTAGACTGTGGGAAACAATTTCATAATTGTTATGGGTATCTACATTGTACATGTAAATGGGACTTATTAACTCGATCTTTACTGATAGGACTAACTCTTCATGGGACTAGCTATTTACTAATGGGACTTGCTCTTTACTAATGGGACTTGCTCTTTACTAATGGGACTACCTCTTTACTAATGGGACTTTCTCTTTACTAATGGGACTATCTCTTTACTGATGGGACAAACTCTTTACTGAAAGGACTAACTCTTCATGGGGCTAACTCTTTTCTGATGGGAATAACTCTTTACATATAGATTATAGTAAACACAGTATAAAGAGCATTACTTTTAATAATTAAAAATTTAGAGCAATACTAAGAACACCAAGGCTCATACACATACAATATTATGATATCGAAGTTAAAAATGTAGTCCTTTAATATAAGCCTTCTTAGGATGGTAATTTCTATATTTTGTTTTCATGTATTTAGGATATATTTTTTTGACAATTCAGCAATTAATACATGTGATCATGATATTAATCTAGGTAGACTTATATTACTACCTGTAAGTCTATAACCATTCTTCTAGATACCCTAATTGCGCCATAGTTTGCGTGATTCAATATTCATACATGTATGTTGAAATTCTATCCATTAGTTTTGGGATTTCCTAATAGTGCAAAAATATAAAATGTGAAGCACTTAAACAGTGTTAGTGAAAAGTACTCTCCCTTTAATAGTTACGATAAAAACAAAGCGTGTTGTGTTGTAATATTTATAATATTTGTAATATTGCAAACTAGAGGTTTTGTCAGACTTCAAATACAGGTTTGTCATTAGTAGTTGATTAGGAAGCTTTTTCTATATACTAGTAAGCATTCTAGCTTAAACCCATCACTTTAATTATTGGCCTCAGTTCACTGTAGACACCAGCATGGGTTGACATGATGTTCATTTGTTAAAATAGTGTTAAATGCCACATTCAACAATTTTTCAGCATAATCATTGCCTCCATTTTTTATTGGAGAAAGAAGCCAGAGTACCCAGAGAAACTCCAGACCTGCGGAAGGAAAATTGACAATCCTTGTCAATTAAGATTTGAGTCAAGTACACCCAGCCCACAGTGAGACTAGAACCCCACAACCTCAGTGTTGACAGACCACGTGGTCAATAGTAGATAACTACCTTAAACTCTTGGCCACTGAGGCCCAGAGTTGACATGAAAAACTACCTTAAACTCTTGGCCACTGAGGCCCAGAGTTGACATGAAAAACTACCTTAAACTCTTGGCCACCGAGGCCCAGAGTTGACATGAAAAACTACCTTAAACTCTTGGCCACCAAGGCCCAGAGTTGACCTGAAAAACTACCTTAAACTCTTGGCCACTGATGCCCAGAGTTGACATGAAAAACTACCTTAAACTCTTGGCCACCGAGGCCCAGAGTTGACATGAAAAACTACCTTAAACTCTTGGCCACCAAGGCCCAGAGTTGACCTGAAAAACTACCTTAAACTCTTGGCCACCAAGGCCCAGAGTTGACATGAAAAACTACCTTAAACTCTTGGCCACCAAGGCCCAGAGTTGACCTGAAAAACTACCTTAAACTCTTGGCCACCGAGGCCCAGAGTTGACATGAAAAATGTTATGTTTTGCTTTAAATATTATTTGAGAACCAACTGTTTTACTTTTTGGAAGGTTGTCTTCTTTGTGACAAGGACAAAGCTAGCTTTCACAGTTAATGAGTTACTTTGGGATTTTTGACTGAAACAGTTCAGGTTAAACATCTTGTTAAGTTTCATTAATTTCTTTTCCACTGATGTTTCAACGTACTTGCATGTATTTTACAAGAAATTTGATAGAGTATATATCATTGTTTTCTTTCTTGTTTGGCAGTGTACCATCTATCTCTGGAACCTGTTTGACAATGGGAACTACAGAAGTTACATCTGTCCCAGATTTAATTTTTCCCGATCTGTCCAGTGTTAATGAAAATGATGAAAAACTCAAAGTTTTAGCAGTTTGTCAGGTTAGTACATAATAATGGTAACAGCACACCAGAGGTCAGGTTAGTACATAATAATGGTAACAGCACACCAGAGGTCAGGTTAGTACATAATAATGGTAACAGCACACCAGAGACAGACATGCTGGGTTTTTATTTGGCCACACATTTTTTTCTAGGTGTAACATTTTGTTAATCAAAATATTTTTAAATTTTACCAATATTGTCCCGCAGACAAATAATGATTTTGATTTGTAATTGGTCTCTACTTTTTAGTAAATAAGGACAAACAATTCTTTGTTTAATATGCATTATAGATTTGTTATTTTTCATAAGAGTTAATTCTTCAACTTGGTGTGATGATGTCAGTCTGTAATGTTCTCTACAAGGATTCATACATGTAATATTGCAGTGAATTTGCAAACATCTTATCTCTGAACTGCAAGTTAAAACATTTCTAACTTGTTACACGATACAACAATATCTGTCTGGTCCTCTACTTGTATATAGATTTCTCATTTCTTCCTGATCATGTAAAAAATATGGCTGCCTGATAGGGATGAAAAGAAAAATGACTTCATTTTTATAATTTTTGGGCAAAACATGTTTATCAATAGCCCAATTTAAAAAAAATTTCTCTGAAACTAAATGCCCAAATGCTTTGTGACAAGATACAAATTATATCTACATGTGCAGCCCTCGAAGTCAGCTGACATGACTTCAATCGTGGCCGCCATGTTTTTTTTTATAGCAAAAATCAGCTCAAATTTGTACTGAGAGTAGAATGCTGATTTGCACATTTTTTGTCCACATAGTTTTAGATAAGTGGTGGTAGGATTCAGGGAGGAAATTTAGTTTTTTTATACACTCTGTATTGATATGAGTGTCTGTCTCTCTGTCCAATTTTCCATGCCTCTGTGGTTTCCAGATGATAACTTGAAAACATGTCAACAGATTTTGTTTAAACTTTGCCATGCTGTTAAGTACTATCGAATGGAGATCAAGTTGAATTTTCAGCACAATCTAATTTGTAGTTTTATTCTTCCATAAATGGACAATTTCTGGTACAGATGACCCAGTACAGATGAGCTCACATGCACACATCTGTACTTGCTGTGTCATCCAATAAAAACGACAGAAACAAGAACGTTGCTATGAAAGCATAACAACGTTCTTGTGTGATGTTCTTGTTTCCGGCGTTCTGACTGAACGTCAGAGACAATGGAGTCTAAAACAATGGAGAGTCTATGGGTTGTAACGATGTGAAAGTTGTTGGTTTATGGAAGAAATAGGTACTTACATACGTTTTTGGGAAAGTCCGTGTGATCTTTAATTTTCAGCTGAATTGCCTTTGTAGTTTTTGGAGTTGTGCAATTTGAAATGATTTTATAGGCCCAAGGTCAGCGTCTGAGATTGTTATCATGATCAGCTGTTCCTATAGACTTATTTGAATTCAGTAAAATGTTTTCATGAATATTAATATTTATGTTTGTACATAAAAATGGATTTTAGGCCCAATGGATTTTGATTTTCATTTATGGGTAATTATGTCTCCCCTTCCCAGAAAGGGGAGATAAATTGTTTTTTGTCAGTTCTTCTTCATGTGTCTCAAACCAGAATGACCTTGACCTTTGACCTCAGGGTCAAATAAATGCTTATTTCATATGCAGAGCGTCTACCCGCCATCACTCTTTTTATCCTTTCACCTTGGGCTTTGATATTTGAATGTATCTTCATGAGACGATATGCGAAGTGCCCAGTTACCTTCCTATGACCTTTTGACCTTGACCTTTGCCCCCAAGGAATATTGGATTGATTCATGGACCTTTGCCTTTAAACTATCTTATAAAACACTTTTGAGAACAAAATGAAAATGTGAACATTTTCATAGTTAACACTGCCCCAGTAGGAAATGTAGTACAAAATCTTACAGAAAGGACGGTATCTGGGGACCATTGGATTGTTTTATCTGTTGGATTTTAGTAAATTGAGGTATCCTGAAAATCAGATGGCTATTGAATATATTTCAAAGAGCAACATACAACATTGTCATTTTGTTCATTATGATGGAACACACAACTCACTAACTTTTTAGAGCTACAGTATTTATATTTAGGAGGATGTTGCTACATGTACACATAATGAAAGTTTGTAATACCAATGGATTTTGATTTGCATTCAATTTTCTTAAAATTTCTGCCTGTTGCACTACAGTACTCATGTTGGTGGTCAGGTGGGGGGGGGCATCATTTGTGTCTTACAAACCCACTTACTAAAAAAAATAATTTGCCACTAACATATCAACCTTTTATTCTCAGCTGTGGGGGCATACTTTTCATCTAGTTGTTTCATTAAAGTTTGGTGAGGAATTTTTCAGCAGAAGCATATTTGTCCAAGTCACAGCATGGAGTGGGGATATACTGTTCCCACCACAGCAAGGAGTGGGGATATACTGTCCCACCACAGCAAGGGGTGGGGATATACTGTCCCACCACAGCAAGGGGTGGGGATATACTGTCCCACCACAGCAAGGAGTGGGGATATACTGTCACACCACAGCAAGGAGTGGGGATATACTGTCCCACGACAGCAAGGAGTGGGGATATACTGTCCCACCACAGCAAGGAGTGGGGATATACTGTCCCACCACAGCAAGGAGTGGGGATATACTGTCACACCACAGCAAGGAGTGGGGATATACTGTCCCACCACAGCAAGGAGTGGGGATATACTGTCCCACCACAGCAAGGGGTGGGGATATACTGTCCCACCACAGCAAGGAGTGGGGATATACTGTCCCACCACAGCAAGGAGTGGGGATATACTGTCACACCACAGCATGGAGTGGGGACATAGACATTCGGTGAACTGTCACATACTTGTACATTTCTTGTCAGATTGTGATGAAATTTAATTAAAATGTTGGTTTTGTGGAAGTTATACTCATTGGACATGTAAGTTATATGGCAGATTGTTATGTAACCACTCTAATGTCTACAGTTGTTTATTAAATTTATATCAAATGTACATATCAGCATACATGTATCTCGAATATCAGAATGTATGTGGATGGGTGGGATGAACACCTGAGTAGTGTGTAATACTAATATGATGATTTCCGTTTTTAAAAAATTCTAGATTAAAGGAGATTTCGTTAAATCCGAGGAGTCAACAGACAGAACAACAGGGGATAATGAAAGAGTTGTTCTACAGCACATTAATGACTGTTTACAAGGCCAGCATGGAGAAGATTTACTGGTACATTTTCCATTGTCTACGTACCAAGGACTTCTTGGACTAATTGTCCAGAAAACAAATGTAAGACCTTTAGCCTATTTTTCTGTTTTTCTGTCTTGTTTGATCTCTCACGTGAAAGCCTGTTTTCCTGAGCAAATAGAGTCAATATATACACAGACATGACATATTTATACATTGGTTATTAATGCCTCTGTTACCCGGTTGGGGGGGGGGGGGGTCAAGCCTTAGGACACGTCCTATTTACCAGCTGTCACCTTATTACCCATCGTCTGAGAGGTATTGGTAGCTCGGTGGGTTAAGCCTTAGGACACATCCCATTACCCAGCTGTCACCTTATTACCTATCACCTACGAGGTATTGGTAGTTCGGTGGGTCAAGCCTTAGGACACATCCCATTACCCAGCTGTCACCTTATTACCCATTGTCTGAGAGGTATTGGTAGTTCGGTGGGTCAAGCCTTAGGACACATCCCATTACCCAGCTGTCACCTTATTACCCATTGTCTGAGAGGTATTGGTAGCTCGGTGGGTCAAGCCTTAGGACACATCCCATTACCCAGCTGTCACCTTATTACCCATTGTCTGAGAGGTATTGGTAGTTTGGTGGGTCAAGCCTTAGGACACATCCCATTACCCAGCTGCCACCTTATTACCCATTGTCTGAGAGGTATTGGTAGTTCGGTGGGTCAAGCCTTAGGACACATCCCATTACCCAGCTGTCACCTTATTACCCGTTGTCTGAGAGGTATTGGTAGTTCGGTGGGTCAAGCCTTAGGACAGATCCCATTGCCCAGCTGTCACCTTATTACCCATCATCTGAGAGGTATTGGTAGCTCGGTGGGTCAAACCTATCACCTATCATTGTGTAAAAGCCAGCAGCATTTCAGGTACATGTATAATAAGGCTGAAGACAGGTTAGCATAGGATAGGTCGAAGGGCACACAGTTCTGTGTTTCACTGTTCAGGTGTGGATTATTGGGCTGAGGGTCGAAGGGCACACAGTTCTGTGTTTCACTGTTCAGGTGTGGATTATTGGGCTGGGGGTCGAAGGGCACACAGTTCTGTGTTTCACTGTTAAGGTGTGGATTATTGGGCTGGGGGTCGAAGGGCACAGAGTTCTGTGTTTCACTGTTAAGGTGTGGATTATTGGGCTGGGGGTCGAAGGGCACACAGTTCTGTGTTTCACTGTTAAGGTGTGGATTATTGGGCTGGGGGTCGAAGGGCACACAGTTCTGTGTTTCACTGTTAAGGTGTGGATTATTGGGCTGGGGGTCGAAGGGCACACAGTTCTGTGTTTCACTGTTAAGGTGTGGATTATTGGGCTGGGGGTCGAAGGGCACACAGTTCTGTGTTTCACTGTTAAGGTGTGGATTATTGGGCTGGGGGTCGAAGGGCACACAGTTCTGTGTTTCACTGTTAAGGTGTGGATTATTGGGCTGGGGGTCGAAGGGCACACAGTTCTGTGTTTCACTGTTAAGGTGTGGATTATTGGGCTGGGGGTCGAAGGGCACACAGTTCTGTGTTTCACTGTTCAGGTGTGGATTATTGGGCTGGGGGTCGAAGGGCACACAGTTCTGTGTTTCACTGTTCAGGTGTGGATTATTGGGCTGGGGGTCGAGGGGCACACAGTTCTGTGTTTCACTGTTAAGGTGTGGATTATTGGGCTGAGGGTCGAAGGGCACACAGTTCTGTGTTTCACTGTTAAGGTGTGGATTATTGGGCTGAGGGTCGAAGGGCACACAGTTCTGTGTTTCACTGTTAAGGTGTGGATTATTGGGCTGAGGGTCGAAGGGCACACAGTTCTGTGTTTCACTGTTCAGGTGTGGATTATTGGGCTGGGGGTCGAAGGGCACACAGTTCTGTGTTTCACTGTTAAGGTGTGGATTATTGGGCTGGGGGTCGAAGGGCACACAGTTCTGTGTTTCACTGTTCAGGTGTGGATTATTGGGCTGGGGGTCGAGGGGCACACAGTTCTGTGTTTCACTGTTAAGGTGTGGATTATTGGGCTGGGGGTCGAAGGGCACACAGTTCTGAGTTTCACTGTTCAGGTGTGGATTATTGGGCTGGGGGTCGAAGGGCACACAGTTCTGAGTTTCACTGTTAAGGTGTGGATTATTTGGCTGGGACGGCAAATTAGCCTTTGGTAGCTGCTTCAATGTGCTTACTTTTTTTTATATTTCTAGGGGTCTTTATTGTGCAAAAAGCATGTCAATTTCAGAATATGTTACCCTCTAGAGTACAGTTATAATAAGTCTACCTCCAATGAGAGGGTCTTCCTTATCCACCATGCATCTAAGCACACACTGAGCAACTCTTTGGGTTGAACCCGGGAACCACCCCCAATATCCACTGAAAATAAGTTGGTGTGTACCAAAATAGCCACATCTGTAAGCACTCTTGAATTCAGACTAGCAGATACCCAAAACATTGATGAGATTAGTAGTGTGCTAAGAATAATATATTGATTGTGTAAACATTGGAGACAGTTGTGGATCGTTACCAGTCATTTCGTACCATAACCAAATCGTACCATTCAAATCGTACCATAAATAAAACCATTTCGTACCATAACCATTTCGTACCATATGGGGAATTGTATTAAGACAATTTCGTACCATATGGGACCGTGTAATATGATGATATCGTATCATATGGGGAAGTGTATTGATGAAAACCTGTATGCACTTTCAGCATAATATTGCTCTTTCGATCAAAGTGGTAAATAGAAATAAAAAGTATTTTTATTTTTAATTTTTTAATTTTTTAACACAATCATTCCGTCATAACATAAAAATCAGATAACAACGTAATGACACAGATATATCTTTTAAAGCTTAGCAACTATTCTAAAATGAGCTACTATTTTCAATATTGTCACAATCAATTGTCTTTAATAACAGCACTGGGAAACAAACTTTTTACTAAAGTCATTATTGCTTTCATATCTCATTAATGAATAATAAGCCATATTTGTTTACACAACAATTATTTCAAATAACCTTTTTTTAATTAATAATTTTGAAAATATTTTCTTTAAATTAATTTAAAGATTTTTTTTTACAAATACTTGTTTATGTTATACATTAAAGTATTTCAATTTTTCGAATTCTACGACATTGTTTACATATGGTACGATATTATTTTCATATGGTACGAAATGGTAATAAGTTATGGTACGATATGGCATTTTGATGGTACGATTTGGTAATTTTGGGTACGAAATGACTGTAATTCTTGTGGATGACATATCTAACTGAAGACCGGTATGTTTGGTTGACTTGATATCACTATAAAAATCTGGCCATGTTTCTCCAAGAGAAAGAGACATATTAAAGTATACAAGTGTTGTTCTCGACATTTGTCGATGAAAAACTGCATACATAGCTGGAAAAAATATAAAGCACCAAGATGGACAGAGTACAGAAAAATTTCCATTATAAACTAAATAATTGTCCAGACATATATGGTATTTGGTATTTGGATTTAAAGATGTTTGTTTGCATGATGTTTTTGGCCATTTCCAGCATTTTTTCACCTGTACCATGGCATCCAGTTTTTATTGGGAGAGGAGGGAGCCAGACAACCCAGAAAAACCTCATCTTCAGTAAGAAAACTGGCAATCCTTGGAGTCAAGCACACCCTGCCCTGAGTGAGACTTGAACTGTCAACCATAGGGTTGACAGGCACATTGTCAATGATTTTAAGATGAATTTTTGATGTACTTATTTTAATTAACAAAATGTCAATCCTTTCTGGTAAGTTTGATTTGGATTATGTGTATTTTGCAGGTTACCATTGCCTATTTAGCAGGTAAACTTTTCCTATTTTGTAGATAACCTTTTTCTATTTTGCAGGTAACCTCTTCCTATTTTGCAGGTAACCTTTTCCTATTTTGCAGGTAACCTTTTCCTATTTTGCAGGTAACCTTTTCCTATTTTGATTGTAACAAGATGCAGTTTGATGAAATCCACAGCTGTTCATCAACCATACCTAACAAGCCATATATATACTATAGTAAACCCTACAACTACCTCCGAGCTAATGACAGGAAGGAACTTATAGAGCCTCTGCTAAGACTCGGTTTTATACAGTGTAATCCATACAAATGACAGGAAGGAACTTATAGAGCTTCTGCTAAGACTCGGTTTTATACAGTGTAATCCATACAAATGACAGAAAGGAACTTATAGAGCCTCTGCTAAGACTCGGTTTTATACAGTGTAATCCATACAAATGACAGGAAGGACCTTATAGAGCCTCTGCTAAGACTTGGTTTTATATAGTGTAATCCATACAAATGACAGGAAGGACCTTATAGAGCCTCTGCTAAGACTGGTTTTTATGCAGTGTAATCCATACAAATGACAGGAAGGACCTTATAGAGCCTCTGCTAAGACTCGGTTTTATACAGTGTAATCCATACAAATGACAGGAAGGACCTTATAGAGCCTCTGCTAAGACTCGGTTTTATACAGTGTAATCCATACAAATGACAGGAAGGACCTTATAGAGCCTCTGCTAAGACTCGGTTTTATACAGTGTAATCCATACAAATGACAGGAAGGACCTTATAGAGCCTCTGCTAAGACTCGGTTTTATACAGTGTAATCCATACAAATGACAGGAAGGACCTTATAGAGCCTCTGCTAAGACTGGTTTTTATACAGTGTAATCCATACAAATGACAGGAAGGAACTTATAGAGCCTCTGCTAAGACTTGGTTTTATACAGTGTAATCCATACAAATGACAGGACAGAACTTATGGAGCCTCTGCTAAAACTAGCTTTTTAGCTCACCTGACCCAAAGGGTCATGTGAGCTATTGTTATCACTTTGCGTCCGTCGTCGTCGTCGTCGGCGGCGGCGGCGTCTGTAAACTTTTTACATTTTAATCTTCTTCTCTGAAACCACTTGGCCAATTGAAACCAAACTTGGCCATAATGTTCATTGGATGGACCTTTACAAAGTTTGTGTTTTTTATTTTGATTGGTAAACAAATATGGCCGCCACCTCAAGACTTAGTTTAACATAGGACCCTATGGGAAAAAAGTTAAAAAGGGCTTCTTCTCTGAAACAGTTTAACCAATCAAAACAAAACTTACTAGCAATATTGTTTAGATGGTCCTCTATAAAGTTTGTGTTTTAGATGGGAATTGGAAATTCAAAATGGCCGCCACTGCAGGACTTAGTTTAACATAGAACCCTATGGGAAAAAGTTTTAAAAGGCTTCTTCTCTGAAACCGGTTAATCAATGGAAACAAAAACTTACTAGCAATATTGTTTGGATGGTCCTCTATAAAGTTAGTGTTTTTTATGGCAATTGGAAATTCAAAATGGCTGCCACCACAGGACTTAATTTAACATAGGACCCTATGGGAAAAAGTTTGAAAGGCATCTTTTCTGAAACCGGCTAACCAATGGAAACAAAACTTGCTAGCAATATTGTTTGGATGGTCCTCTATAAAGTTAATGTTTTTTTATCCCAATCTGATATTCAAAATGGCCGCCACCGCAGGACTTAGTTTAACATTGGACCCTATGGGAAAAATGTTAAAAAGGGCTTCTTCCCTGAAACCGGTTAACCAATCAAAACAAAACTTACTAGCAATATTGTTTGGATGGTCCTCTATAAAGTTTGTGTTTTTTATGGCAATTGGAAATTCAAAATGGCTGCCACCGCAGGACTTAATTTAACATAGGACCCTATGGGAAAAAGTTTGAAAGGCATCTTTTCTGAAACCGGCCAACCAATGGAAACAAAACTTACTAGCAATATTGTTTGGATGGTCCTCTATAAAGTTAATGTTTTTTATCCCAATCTGATATTCAAAATGGCCGCCACCGCAGGACTTAGTTTAACATTGGACCCTATGGGAAAAAGGTTAAAAAGGGCTTCTTCTCTGAAACCAGTTAACCAATCAAAACAAAACTTACTAGCAATATTGTTTGGGTGGTCCTTTATAAAGTTTATGATTTTTATGCCAACTGGAAATTCAAAATGGCCGCTACCGCAGGACTTAGTTTAACATGGGACCCTATGGGAAAAAGTTTTTAAAGGCTTCTTCTCTGAAACCGGTTAATCAATGGAAACCAGAACTTACTAGCAATATTGTTTGGATGGTCCTCTATAAAGTTTATGTTTTTTATGGCAATTGGAAATTCAAAATGGCCACATCGCAGGACTTTGTTTAACATACGACCCTATGGGAAAAAGTTTTTAAAGGCTTCTTCTCCGAAACCGGTTAATCAATGGAAACAAAAACTTACTAGCAATATTGTTTGGATGGTCCTCTATAAAGTTTATGTTTTTTATGGCAATTGCAAATTCAAAATGGCCACCTCCCCCGCAGGACTTAGTTTAACATAGGACCCTATGGGCAAATAAAAAAAAATCTCTATACAACTGGTTAACCAATGAAACAAAGCTTTCTAGTAATATTGTTTGGATGGTCCTATTTAAAGTTTATTGAAAATTACAGGACTTTCTTTAACATCAGGGAAATGCCATCTTCATTGCCTATAAAATCAGGTGAGCGATACAGGCTCTTAAGAGCATCTGGTTTATGGTGCAATCCATAGAAATATATTGTTGATTGGATATCATAAGGATTAATCCATATATATGTGAGGGACCAGTGGAAGTTCAAAATAGACCTTCAAAAAAGATAACTTATATTTGTGATTTAGATTTATCTAATATGTTTACATCATGGATGTCAAAATAAAAAAACCCCACATTTTTATCTCCATAGACTTAATGAAGTCACTGTAGAACATATTTCCTGAAATGTATCACAATATAGTTTTGTATTGGGGTGTCAGTGAGCTGCATGAGATTTTGCCATCATGTGATATGTGAGTATTGTAGTGTCAGTGAGCATTGTGAGATTTTGCCATCATGTGACATGTGAGTATTGTAGTATCAGTGAGCCTTGTGAGATTTTGTCATCATGTGACATGTGAGTATTGTAGTGTCAGTGAGCCTCATGAGATTTTGCCATCATGTGACATGTGAGTATTGTAGTGTCAGTGAGCCTCATGAGTTTTGCCATCATGTGACATGTGAGTATTGTAGTGTCAGTGAGCCTTGTGAGATTTTGCCATCATGTGACATGTGAGTATTGTAGTGTCAGTGAGCATTGTGAGATTTTGCCATCATGTGACATGTGAGTATTGTAGTGTCAGTGAGCCTCATGAGATTTTGCCATCATGTGACATGTGAGTATTGTAGTATCAGTGAGCCCTGTGAGATTTTGCCATCATGTGACATGTGAGTATTGTAGTGTCAGTGAGCCTCATGAGATTTTGCCATCATGTGACATGTGAGTATTGTAGTGTCAGTGAGCCTCATGAGATTTTGCCATCATGTGACATGTGAGTATTGTAGTGTCAGTGAGTCTTGTGAGATTTTGCCATCATGTGACATGTGAGTATTGTAGTGTCAGTGAGCCTTGTGAGATTTTGCCATCATTTGACATGTGAGTATTGTAGTGTCAGTGAGCCTTGTGAGATTTTGCCATCATGTGACATGTGAGTAATGTAGTGTCAGTGAGCCTTGTGAGATTTTGCCATCATGTGACATGTGAGTATTGTAGTGTCAGTGAGCCTTGTGAGATTTTTATTTAAAGACATTTTTAAGACATTTAAATAAGTGTTCTGCAAAAATGAGACTTATTTAAATTAACTTATAGTTAAATTAACTTATTCAATAAAAGGACTAACTATTGGTTTGGTAAATATTGGAAGGGAAATTTTCTGTGCAATGTTTTAATGGCTTGAATGACAAGCAAAGATGGAATTATGGCAGAGATTAATTTACTCCCTTTTATTGTAACTTAAAAGTATGTATTTCTATAATTGTGTTGATGAATATGTTTGTGGGGGACATCGAATGCATATTTCATTTATTATTGTGGTAGCAGAATATTATGGGATGTGTCCACAATTTGTTATGTTTGTTCTGCTTGTTTGAACATTTGTGTTCAGTTATGATATGGATAATAGACAACTTCAGAGAAGAATCATTCTGTGACAGTTTGTGGTAACCTGGGAGAATAAGTATTCTTTAATGACACGGAACAATATTTCAGCCATATTTTGACAAGTCTTTTTGCTATGAATACTTTTGTACTAGACCAATGCAGGACTGAATATATATGATAACTGTTAGAAAAAACAAATTCTTTGTGCCAGCCGTATGAATGCTAATGGTAATCTGTGATCTGCACTCTAGGCGAGCATGCTACCTACAGACCTGTGATCCCCTGCAGGGGTTGAAATTTTTTTGGCAAGCCTAAGCCCTGGGCTTTTTTAACTTTGAAACCCTAAGCCCCAACATTTATTAACCAAGTCTTAAAATTTATCGGAGCGATGATTTGAAATTTCTCGAATTCGTAACCAAAATTAATTGCGGGATATTTTGTACAGGGAAAGGAAACAAACTTGAATTGTTATTGATCAACATTGCTAAAGTGCCAAAAAGATTAAGAACTGTCATCAATAGAAAATCAATATCGATGTGTTTTAGGATCTTAAAATAGATTTATGAGTATTTATAGGACAATTTTGATGAAGTACACTTTAAGAAACATTGAAAATAAAAACATTTTATTTTTTTAAGAAAGATCGAGACCGACGGGCTTTTTTCATAGAAAATCGGCAAGCCCAAGGTTTTAGTTTTTGAAGCCATGGGCGTCGGGCTTGAGGAATTTTCAACCCCTGCCCTGCACTCCATTCTAGCTAGCATGCTACCTACAGATCTGTGATCCCCTTCACTCCAGGCTAGCTAGCATGCTGCCTACAGACCTGTGATCCCCTGCACTCTAGGCTAGCTAGCATGCTGCATACAGACCTCTGATCCCCTGCACTCCAGGCGAGCTGCATTCCTGCCTACAGACCTGTGATCCCCTGCACTCCAGGCGAGTTACCATGCTGCCTACAGACCTGTTATCCCCTGCACTTCAGGCTAGCTAGCATGTTACCTACAGACCTGTGACCCCCTGCACTCCAGGCGAGCTACCATGCTGCCTACAGACCTGTGATCCCATGTACTCCAGGCTAGCATGCTGCCTACAGACTGATCTACTGCACTCCAGGCTAGCTAGTATGCTACCTACAGACCTGTGATCTCCTGCACTCCAGGCTAGCATGCTACCTACAGACCTGTGATCCCCTGCACTCCAGGCAAGCTAGCATGCTAACTACAGACCTGTGATCCAGTGCACTCCAGGCTAGCTAGCATGCTGCCTACAGACCTGTGATCTACTGCACTCCAGTCTAGCTAGCATGCTACCTACAGACCTGTGATCCTCTGCACTCCAGGCTAGCTAGCATGATACCTACAGACCTGTGATCTACTGCACTCCAGGCTAGCTAGCAGGCTCCTACAGACCTTGATCCTCTGCACTCCAGGCTAGCTAGCATGCTACCTACAGACCTGTGATCTACTGCACTCCAGGCTAGCTAGCATTCTACCTACAGACCTGTGATCCTCTGCACTCCAGGCTAGCATGCTGCCTACAGACCTGTGATCCACAGCACTCCAGGCTAGCTAGCATGCTGCCTACAGACCTGTGATCCACAGCACTCCAGGCTAGCATGCTGCCTACAGACCTGTGATCCACAGCACTCCAGGCTAGCTAGCATGCTGCCTACAGACCTGTGATCTACTGCACTCCAGGCTAGCTAGCATGCTGCCTACAGACCTGTGATCCCCTGCACTCCAAGCTAGCATGCTTCCTACAGACCTGTGATCCACAGCACTCCAGGCTAGCATGCTGCCTACAGACCTGTGATCCACAGCACTCCAGGCTAGCTAGCATGCTGCCTACAGACCTGTGATCCACAGCATTCCAGGCTAGCATGCTGCCTACAGACCTGTGATCCCCTGATTTCCAGTCTAGCATGCTACCTAGAGAACTGTGATCCCCTACACTCCAGGCTAGCTAGCATGCTGCCTACAGACCTGTGATCCTCTGCACTCCAGGCTAGCTAGCATGCTACCTACAGACCTGTGATCTACTGCACTCCATGCTAGCTAGCATTCTACCTACAGACCTGTGATCTTCTGCACTCCAGGCTAGCATGCTGCCTACAGACCTGTGATCCTCTGCACTCCAGGCTAGCTAGCATGCTGCCTACAGACCTGTGATCCTCTGCACTCCAGGCTAGCTAGCATGCTACCTACAGACATGTGATCTACTGCACTCCAGGCTAGCTAGCATTCTACCTACTGACCTGTGATCCTCTGCACTTCAGGCTGGCATGCTGCCTACAGACCTGTGATCCTCTGCACTCCAGGCTAGCTAGCATGCTGCCTACAGACCTGTGATCCTCTGCACTCCAGGCTAGCTAGCATGCTACCTACAGACCTGTGATCTACTGCACTCCAGGCTAGCTAGCATTCTACCTATAGACCTGTGATCCTCTGCACTTCAGGCTAGCATGCTGCCTACAGACCTGTGATCCACAGCACTCCAGGCTAGCTAGCATGCTGCCTACAGACCTGTGATCCACAGCACTCCAGGCTAGCATGCTGCCTACAGACCTGTGATCCACAGCACTCCAGGCTAGCTAGCATGCTACCTACAGACCTGTGATCTACTGCACTCCAGGCTAGCTAGCATGCTGCCTACAGACCTGTGATCCCCTGCACTCCAAGCTAGCATGCTTCCTACAGACCTGTGATCCACAGCACTCCAGGCTAGCATGCTGCCTACAGACCTGTGATCCACAGCACTCCAGGCTAGCTAGCATGCTGCCTACAGACCTGTGATCCACAGCATTCCAGGCTAGCATGCTGCCTACAGACCTGTGATCCCCTGATTTCCAGTCTAGCATGCTACCTAGAGAACTGTGATCCCCTACACTCCAGGCTAGCTAGCATGCTGCCTACAGACCTGTGATCCTCTGCACTCCAGGCTAGCTAGCATGCTACCTACAGACCTGTGATCTACTGCACTCCATGCTAGCTAGCATTCTACCTACAGACCTGTGATCTTCTGCACTCCAGGCTAGCATGCTGCCTACAGACCTGTGATCCTCTGCACTCCAGGCTAGCTAGCATGCTGCCTACAGACCTGTGATCCTCTGCACTCCAGGCTAGCTAGCATGCTACCTACAGACATGTGATCTACTGCACTCCAGGCTAGCTAGCATTCTACCTACTGACCTGTGATCCTCTGCACTTCAGGCTGGCATGCTGCCTACAGACCTGTGATCCTCTGCACTCCAGGCTAGCTAGCATGCTGCCTACAGACCTGTGATCCTCTGCACTCCAGGCTAGCTAGCATGCTACCTACAGACCTGTGATCTACTGCACTCCAGGCTAGCTAGCATTCTACCTACAGACCTGTGATCCTCTGCACTTCAGGCTAGCATGCTGCCTACAGACCTGTGATCCACTCACTCCAGGCTAGCTAGCATGCTACATACAGACCTGTGATCTGCACTCCAGGCTAGCTAGCATGCTGCCTACAGACCTGTGATCCCCTGCACTCCAAGCTAGCATGCTGCCTACAGACCTGTGATCCACAGCACTCCAGGCTACCATGCTGCCTGCAGACCTGTGATCCACAGCACTCCAGGCTAGCTAGCATGCTACCTACAGACCTGTGATCTGCACTCCAGGCTAGCTAGCATGCTGCCTACAGACCTGTGATCCCCTGCACTCCAAGCTAGCATGCTGCCTACAGACCTGTGATCCACAGCACTCCAGGCTAGCATGCTGCCTACAGACCTGTGATCCACAGCACTCCAGGCTAGCTAGCATGCTGCCTACAGACCTGTGATCAACAGCACTCCAGGCTAGCATGCTACCTAGAGACCTGTGATCCCCTGCACTCCAGGCTAGCTAGCATGCTACCTAGAGACCTGTGATCCCCTGCACTCCAGGCTAGCTAGCATGCTGCCTACATACCTGTGATCCTCTGCACTCCAGGCTAGCTAGCATGCTACCTACAGACCTGTGATCCTCTGCACTCCAGGCTAGCTAGCATTCTACCTACAGACCTGTGATCCTCTGCACTCCAGGCTAGCTAGCATGCTACCTACAGACCTGTGATCTACTGCACTCCAGGCTAGCTAGCATTCTACCTACAGACCTGTGATCCTCTGCACTTCAGGCTAGCATGCTGCCTACAGACCTGTGATCCTCTGCACTCCAGGCTAGCTAGCATTCTACCTACAGACCTGTGATCCTCTGCACTTCAGGCTAGCATGCTGCCTACAGACCTGTGATCCTCTGCACTCCAGGCTAGCTAGCATGCTGCCTACAGACATGTGATCTACTGCACTTCAGGCTATCTAGCATTCTACCTACAGACCTGTGATCCTCTGCACTTCAGGCTAGCATGCTGCCTACAGACCTGTGATCCTCTGCACTCCAGGCTAGCTAGCATGCTACCTACAGACCTGTGATCTACTGCACTCCAGGCTAGCTAGCATTCTACCTACAGACCTGTGATCCTCTGCACTTCAGGCTAGCATGCTGCCTACAGACCTGTGATCCTCTGCACTCTAGGCTAGCTAGCATGCTGCCTACAGACATGTGATCTACTGCACTTCAGGCTATCTAGCATTCTACCTACAGACCTGTGATCCTCTGCACTTCAGGCTAGCATGCTGCCTACAGACCTGTGATCCTCTGCACTCCAGGCTAGCTAGCATGCTACCTACAGACCTGTGATCTACTGCACTCCAGGCTAGCTAGCATTCTACCTACAGACCTGTGATCCTCTGCACTTCAGGCTAGCATGCTGCCTACAGACCTGTGATCCACTCACTCCAGGCTAGCTAGCATGCTACCTACAAACCTGTGATCCCCTTCACTCCAGGCGAGCTACCATGCTGCCTACAGACCTGTGATCCACTGCACTCCAGGCTACCATGCTGCCTACAGACTTGTGATCCACAGCACTCCAGGCTAGCTAGCATGCTGCCTACAGACCTGTGATCCACAGCACTCCAGGCTAGCATGCTGCCTACAGACCTCTGATCCCCTGATTTCCAGTCTAGCATGCTACCTAGAGACCTGTGATCCCCTGCACTCCAGGCTAGCTAGCATGCTGCCTACAGACATGTGATCTACTGCACTTCAGGCTATCTAGCATTCTACCTACAGACCTGTGATCTTCTGCACTCCAGGCTAGCATGCTGCCTACAGACCTGTGATCCTCTGCACTCCAGGCTAGCTAGCATGCTGCCTACAGACCTGTGATCCTCTGCACTCCAGGCTAGCTAGCATGCTACCTACAGACCTGTGATCTACTGCACTCCAGGCTAGCTAGCATTCTACCTACAGACCTGTGATCCTCTGCACTTCAGGCTAGCATGCTGCCTACAGACCTGTGATCCTCTGCACTCCAGGCTAGCTAGCATGCTGCCTACAGACCTGTGATCCTCTGCACTTCAGGCTAGCATGCTGCCTACAGACCTGTGGTCCTCTGCACTCCAGGCTAGCTAGCATGCTACCTACAGACCTGTGATCTACTGCACTCCAGGCTAGCTAGCATTCTACCTACAGACCTGTGATCCTCTGCACTTCAGGCTAGCATGCTGCCTACAGACCTGTGATCCACTCACTCCAGGCTAGCTAGCATGCTACATACAGACCTGTGATCTGCACTCCAGGCTAGCTAGCATGCTGCCTACAGACCTGTGATCCCCTGCACTCCAAGCTAGCATGCTGCCTACAGACCTGTGATCCACAGCACTCCAGGCGAGCTACCATGCTGCCCACAGACCTGTGATCCACAGCACTCCAGGCTACCATGCTGCCTGCAGACCTGTGATCCACAGCACTCCAGGCTAGCTAGCATGCTACCTACAGACCTGTGATCTGCACTCCAGGCTAGCTAGCATGCTGCCTACAGACCTGTGATCCCCTGCACTCCAAGCTAGCATGCTGCCTACAGACCTGTGATCCACAGCACTCCAGGCTAGCATGCTGCCTACAGACCTGTGATCCACAGCACTCCAGGCTAGCTAGCATGCTGCCTACAGACCTGTGATCCACAGCACTCCAGGCTAGCATGCTGCCTACAGACCTGTGATCCCCTGATTTCCAGTCTAGCATGCTACCTAGAGACCTGTGATCCCCTGCACTCCAGGCTAGCTAGCATGCTGCCTACAGACCTGTGATCCTCTGCACTCCAGGCTAGCTAGCATGCTACCTACAGACCTGTGATCCAAAGCACTCCAGGCTAGCATGCTGCCTACAGACCTGTGATCCACAGCATTCCAGGCTAGCATGCTGCCTACAGACCTGTGATCCCCTGATTTCCAGTCTAGCATGCTACCTAGAGAACTGTGATCCCCTACACTCCAGGCTAGCTAGCATGCTGCCTACAGACCTGTGATCCTCTGCACTCCAGGCTAGCTAGCATGCTACCTACAGACCTGTGATCTACTGCACTCCATGCTAGCTAGCATTCTACCTACAGACCTGTGATCTTCTGCACTCCAGGCTAGCATGCTGCCTACAGACCTGTGATCCTCTGCACTCCAGGCTAGCTAGCATGCTGCCTACAGACCTGTGATCCTCTGCACTCCAGGCTAGCTAGCATGCTACCTACAGACATGTGATCTACTGCACTCCAGGCTAGCTAGCATTCTACCTACTGACCTGTGATCCTCTGCACTTCAGGCTGGCATGCTGCCTACAGACCTGTGATCCTCTGCACTCCAGGCTAGCTAGCATGCTGCCTACAGACCTGTGATCCTCTGCACTCCAGGCTAGCTAGCATGCTACCTACAGACCTGTGATCTACTGCACTCCAGGCTAGCTAGCATTCTACCTACAGACCTGTGATCCTCTGCACTTCAGGCTAGCATGCTGCCTACAGACCTGTGATCCACTCACTCCAGGCTAGCTAGCATGCTACATACAGACCTGTGATCTGCACTCCAGGCTAGCTAGCATGCTGCCTACAGACCTGTGATCCCCTGCACTCCAAGCTAGCATGCTGCCTACAGACCTGTGATCCACAGCACTCCAGGCGAGCTACCATGCTGCCCACAGACCTGTGATCCACAGCACTCCAGGCTATCATGCTGCCTGCAGACCTGTGATCCACAGCACTCCAGGCTAGCTAGCATGCTACCTACAGACCTGTGATCTGCACTCCAGGCTAGCTAGCATGCTGCCTACAGACCTGTGATCCCCTGCACTCCAAGCTAGCATGCTGCCTACAGACCTGTGATCCACAGCACTCCAGGCTAGCATGCTGCCTACAGACCTGTGATCCACAGCACTCCAGGCTAGCTAGCATGCTGCCTACAGACCTGTGATCAACAGCACTCCAGGCTAGCATGCTACCTAGAGACCTGTGATCCCCTGCACTCCAGGCTAGCTAGCATGCTACCTAGAGACCTGTGATCCCCTGCACTCCAGGCTAGCTAGCATGCTGCCTACAGACCTGTGATCCTCTGCACTCCAGGCTAGCTAGCATGCTACCTACAGACCTGTGATCCTCTGCACTCCAGGCTAGCTAGCATTCTACCTACAGACCTGTGATCCTCTGCACTCCAGGCTAGCTAGCATGCTACCTACAGACCTGTGATCTACTGCACTCCAGGCTAGCTAGCATTCTACCTACAGACCTGTGATCCTCTGCACTTCAGGCTAGCATGCTGCCTACAGACCTGTGATCCTCTGCACTCCAGGCTAGCTAGCATTCTACCTACAGACCTGTGATCCTCTGCACTTCAGGCTAGCATGCTGCCTACAGACCTGTGATCCTCTGCACTCCAGGCTAGCTAGCATGCTGCCTACAGACATGTGATCTACTGCACTTCAGGCTATCTAGCATTCTACCTACAGACCTGTGATCCTCTGCACTTCAGGCTAGCATGCTGCCTACAGACCTGTGATCCTCTGCACTCCAGGCTAGCTAGCATGCTACCTACAGACCTGTGATCTACTGCACTCCAGGCTAGCTAGCATTCTACCTACAGACCTGTGATCCTCTGCACTTCAGGCTAGCATGCTGCCTACAGACCTGTGATCCTCTGCACTCTAGGCTAGCTAGCATGCTGCCTACAGACATGTGATCTACTGCACTTCAGGCTATCTAGCATTCTACCTACAGACCTGTGATCCTCTGCACTTCAGGCTAGCATGCTGCCTACAGACCTGTGATCCTCTGCACTCCAGGCTAGCTAGCATGCTACCTACAGACCTGTGATCTACTGCACTCCAGGCTAGCTAGCATTCTACCTACAGACCTGTGATCCTCTGCACTTCAGGCTAGCATGCTGCCTACAGACCTGTGATCCACTCACTCCAGGCTAGCTAGCATGCTACCTACAAACCTGTGATCCCCTTCACTCCAGGCGAGCTACCATGCTGCCTACAGACCTGTGATCCACAGCACTCCAGGCTACCATGCTGCCTACAGACTTGTGATCCACAGCACTCCAGGCTAGCTAGCATGCTGCCTACAGACCTGTGATCCACAGCACTCCAGGCTAGCATGCTGCCTACAGACCTCTGATCCCCTGATTTCCAGTCTAGCATGCTACCTAGAGACCTGTGATCCTCTGCACTCCAGGCTAGCTAGCATGCTGCCTACAGACATGTGATCTACTGCACTTCAGGCTATCTAGCATTCTACCTACAGACCTGTGATCTTCTGCACTCCAGGCTAGCATGCTGCCTACAGACCTGTGATCCTCTGCACTCCAGGCTAGCTAGCATGCTGCCTACAGACCTGTGATCCTCTGCACTCCAGGCTAGCTAGCATGCTACCTACAGACATGTGATCTACTGCACTCCAGGCTAGCTAGCATTCTACCTACAGACCTGTGATCCTCTGCACTTCAGGCTAGCATGCTGCCTACAGACCTGTGATCCTCTGCACTCCAGGCTAGCTAGCATTCTACCTACAGACCTGTGATCCTCTGCACTTCAGGCTAGCATGCTGCCTACAGACCTGTGATCCTCTGCACTCCAGGCTAGCTAGCATGCTGCCTACAGACCTGTGATCCTCTGCACTTCAGGCTAGCATGCTGCCTACAGACCTGTGATCCTCTGCACTCCAGGCTAGCTAGCATGCTGCCTACAGACCTGTGATCCTCTGCACTCCAGGCTAGCTAGCATGCTGCCTACAGACCTGTGATCCTCTGCACTCCAGGCTAGCTAGCATTCTACCTACAGACCTGTGATCCTCTGCACTTCAGGCTAGCATGCTGCCTACAGACCTCTGATCCCCTGATTTCCAGTCTAGCATGCTACCTAGAGACCTGTGATCCTCTGCACTCCAGGCTAGCTAGCATGCTGCCTACAGACCTGTGATCCTCTGCACTCCAGGCTAGCTAGCATGCTGCCTTCAGACCTGTGATCCTCTGCACTCCAGGCTAGCTAGCATTCTACCTACAGACCTGTGATCCTCTGCACTTCAGGCTAGCATGCTGCCTACAGACCTCTGATCCCCTGATTTCCAGTCTAGCATGCTGCCTACAGACCTGTGATCCTCTGCACTCCAGGCTAGCTAGCATTCTACCTACAGACCTGTGATCCACAGCACTCCAGGCTAGCATGCTGCCTACAGACCTCTGATCCCCTGACTCCAGTCTAGCATGCTACCTAGAGACCTGTGATCCTCTGCACTCCAGGCTAGCTAGCATGCTGCCTACAGACATGTGATCTACTGCACTTCAGGCTATCTAGCATTCTACCTACAGACCTGTGATCTTCTGCACTCCAGGCTAGCATGCTGCCTACAGACCTGTGATCCTCTGCACTCCAGGCTAGCTAGCATGCTGCCTACAGACCTGTGATCCTCTGCACTCCAGGCTAGCTAGCATGCTGCCTACAGACCTGTGATCCTCTGCACTCCAGGCTAGCTAGCATTCTACCTACAGACCTGTGATCCTCTGCACTTCAGGCTAGCATGCTGCCTACAGACCTCTGATCCCCTGATTTCCAGTCTAGCATGCTGCCTACAGACCTGTGATCCTCTGCACTCCAGGCTAGCTAGCATTCTACCTACAGACCTGTGATCCACAGCACTCCAGGCTAGCATGCTGCCTACAGACCTCTGATCCCCTGATTTCCAGTCTAGCATGCTACCTAGAGACCTGTGATCCTCTGCACTCCAGGCTAGCTAGCATGCTGCCTACAGACATGTGATCTACTGCACTTCAGGCTATCTAGCATTCTACCTACAGACCTGTGATCTTCTGCACTCCAGGCTAGCATGCTGCCTACAGACCTGTGATCCTCTGCACTCCAGGCTAGCTAGCATGCTGCCTACAGACCTGTGATCCTCTGCACTCCAGGCTAGCTAGCATGCTACCTACAGACATGTGATCTACTGCACTCCAGGCTAGCTAGCATTCTACCTACAGACCTGTGATCCTCTGCACTTCAGGCTAGCATGCTGCCTACAGACCTGTGATCCTCTGCACTCCAGGCTAGCTAGCATTCTACCTACAGACCTGTGATCCTCTGCACTTCAGGCTAGCATGCTGCCTACAGACCTGTGATCCTCTGCACTCCAGGCTAGCTAGCATGCTGCCTACAGACCTGTGATCCTCTGCACTTCAGGCTAGCATGCTGCCTACAGACCTGTGATCCTCTGCACTCCAGGCTAGCTAGCATGCTGCCTACAGACCTGTGATCCTCTGCACTCCAGGCTAGCTAGCATGCTGCCTACAGACCTGTGATCCTCTGCACTCCAGGCTAGCTAGCATGCTACCTACAGACATGTGATCTACTGCACTCCAGGCTAGCTAGCATTCTACCTACAGACCTGTGATCTTCTGCACTCCAGGCTAGCATGCTGCCTACAGACCTGTGATCCTCTGCACTCCAGGCTAGCTAGCATGCTGCCTACAGACCTGTGATCCTCTGCACTCCAGGCTAGCTAGCATGCTACCTACAGACATGTGATCTACTGCACTCCAGGCTAGCTAGCATTCTACCTACAGACCTGTGATCCTCTGCACTTCAGGCTAGCATGCTGCCTACAGACCTGTGATCCTCTGCACTCCAGGCTAGCTAGCATGCTGCCTACAGACCTGTGATCCTCTGCACTTCAGGCTAGCATGCTGCCTACAGACCTGTGATCCTCTGCACTCCAGGCTAGCTAGCATGCTACCTACAGACCTGTGATCTACTGCACTCCAGGCTAGCTAGCATTCTACCTACAGACCTGTGATCCTCTGCACTTCAGGCTAGCATGCTGCCTACAGACCTGTGATCCACTCACTCCAGGCTAGCTAGCATGCTACATACAGACCTGTGATCTGCACTCCAGGCTAGCTAGCATGCTGCCTACAGACCTGTGATCCCCTGCACTCCAAGCTAGCATGCTGCCTACAGACCTGTGATCCACAGCACTCCAGGCGAGCTACCATGCTGCCCACAGACCTGTGATCCACAGCACTCCAGGCTACCATGCTGCCTGCAGACCTGTGATCCACAGCACTCCAGGCTAGCTAGCATGCTACCTACAGACCTGTGATCTGCACTCCAGGCTAGCGAGCATGCTGCCTACAGACCTGTGATCCCCTGCACTCCAAGCTAGCATGCTGCCTACAGACCTGTGATCCACAGCACTCCAGGCTAGCATGCTGCCTACAGACCTGTGATCCACAGCACTCCAGGCTAGCTAGCATGCTGCCTACAGACCTGTGATCCACAGCACTCCAGGCTAGCATGCTGCCTACAGACCTGTGATCCCCTGATTTCCAGTCTAGCATGCTACCTAGAGACCTGTGATCCCCTGCACTCCAGGCTAGCTAGCATGCTGCCTACAGACCTGTGATCCTCTGCACTCCAGGCTAGCTAGCATGCTACCTACAGACCTGTGATCCACAGCACTCCAGGCTAGCATGCTGCCTACAGACCTGTGATCCACAGCACTCCAGGCTAGCTAGCATGCTGCCTACAGACCTGTGAACCACAGCACTCCAGGCTAGCATGCTGCCTACAGACCTGTGATCCCCTGATTTCCAGTCTAGCATGCTACCTACAGACCTGTGATCTACTGCACTCCAGGCTAGCTAGCATTCTACCTACAGACCTGTGATCCTCTGCACTTCAGGCTAGCATGCTGCCTACAGACCTGTGATCCTCTGCACTCCAGGCTAGCTAGCATGCTGCCTACAGACATGTGATCTTCTGCACTTCAGGCTATCTAGCATTCTACCTACAGACCTGTGATCCTCTGCACTTCAGGCTAGAATGCTGCCTACAGAACTGTGATCCTCTGCACTCCAGGCTAGCTAGCATGCTACCTACAGACCTGTGATCTACTGCACTCCAGGCTAGCTAGCATTCTACCTAAAGACCTGTGATCCTCTGCACTTCAGGCTAGCATGCTGCCTACAGAACTGTGATCCTCTGCACTCCAGGCTAGCTAGCATGCTGCCTACAGACATGTGATCTACTGCACTTCAGGCTATCTAGCATTCTACCTACAGACCTGTGATCCTCTGCACTTCAGGCTAGCATGCTGCCTACAGACCTGTGATCCTCTGCACTCCAGGCTAGCTAGCATGCTACCTACAGACCTGTGATCTACTGCACTCCAGGCTAGCTAGCATTCTACCTACAGACCTGTGATCCTCTGCACTTCAGGCTAGCATGCTGCCTACAGACCTGTGATCCACTCACTCCAGGCTAGCTAGCATGCTACCTACAAACCTGTGATCCCCTTCACTCCAGGCGAGCTACCATGCTGCCTACAGACCTGTGATCCACAGCACTCCAGGCTACCATGCTGCCTACAGACCTGTGATCCACAGCACTCCAGGCTAGCTAGCATGCTGCCTACAGACCTGTGATCCACAGCACTCCAGGCTAGCATGCTGCCTACAGACCTCTGATCCCCTGATTTCCAGTCTAGCATGCTACCTAGAGACCTGTGATCCCCTGCACTCCAGGCTAGCTAGCATGCTGCCTACAGACCTGTGATCCTCTGCACTCCAGGCTAGCTTGCATGCTACCTACAGACCTGTGATCTACTGCACTCCAGGCTAGCTAGCATTCTACCTACAGACCTGTGATCCTCTGCACTCCAGGCTAGTATGCTGCCTACAGACGTGTGATCCTCTGCACTCCAGGCTAGCTAGCATGCTGCCTACAGACCTGTGATCTACTGCACTTCAGGCTATCTAGCATTCTACCTACAGACCTGTGATCCACTCGCTCCAGGCTAGCTAGCATGCTACCTACAGACCTGTGATCCCCTTCACTCCAGGCGAGCTACCATGCTGCCTACAGACCTGTGATCTACTGCACTCCAGGCTAACTAGAATGCTACCTACAGACCTATGATCCCCTGCACTCCAGGGTAGCTATCATGCTACCTACAACCTGTGATCCCCTGCACTACAGGCAAGCTAGCATGCTACCTACAGACCTGTGATCCCCTGCACTCCAGTCTAACTAGCATGCTACTTAGAGACCTGTGATCCCCTGCACTCCAGGCTAGCATGCTACCTACAGACTTGTGATCCCCTGATTTCCAGTCAAAGCATGTTACCTACAGACCTGTGATCCCCTGCACTCCAGGCTAGCATGCTGCCTACAGACCTGTGATCCACTGCACTCCAGGATAGCATGCTGCCTACAGACCTGTGATCCAATGATTTCCAGTCTAGAATGTTACCTACAGACCTGTGATCCACTGCACTCCAGGATAGCATGCTGCTGACAGACCTGTGATCCCTTGATTTACAGTCTAGCATGCTGCCTACAGACCTGTGATCCCCTGCACTCCAGGCTAGAATGCTACCTACAGACCTGTGATCAACTGCACTTAAGGCTAGCTAGCATGCTACCTACAGACCTGTGATCCCCTGCACTCCAGGCTAGCATGCTACCTACAGACCTGTGATCCCCTGTCCTCCAGGCTAGCATGCTGCCTACAGACCTGTGATCCCCTGATTTCTAGTCTAGCTAGAATGCTACCTAGATACTTGTGATCTCGTGCATTCCAGGCTAGCTAGCATGGTACCTAGAGATCTCCTGCAGTGTATGGTTTGTAGGTTTATGACCGACTTGTAATATGGTGTCCAGGTTTGCATGCTACCTATAAGGTATAACACAGCTGTTCAAACCTGAAAGAGTTATGGCCAAAAGACATTTAGGCAAAACTTCATCTTGTCAGTTCAAGTTTTAATATCTATGAAAAACAAACATTTCAAGGGAGAATACAACCAAACAATATTTCTGTTAATTGTCCAAATGATTTCATACGGTATTGTAAAGTGTAAGAATGTTAAAGTACAAATTAATGAATTCTTTGTAATTATATATCAACTTATGTTATTCTTGACAAAATATGAAGCAGATACTTCAACAGATGAAATACTGTTGATCTAAATAATCACATTGTTTACAGAGGACCACAGTGGGTGGCATGTTTGTAAGAGGACCACATTGACCATATTGTGTGCAATTGGTTTGTAAAAGACCAGATTTACCATGGACCAATGTGGGTGCAATTTTTGTGGAGGATCGCTTTGGCCATGTACCATAATGGGTGCAATTTTTGAAGAGGACCACATGGGCCATGAACCATAGTGTGTGGCATGTTGTAAAAGACCCATTTACTATGGACCATAGTGTGGGGAATGTTTGTACAGGACCACATTGACAATGGACCATAGTGTGTGGAATGTTTGTAGAGGACCACATTAACAATGGACCATAGTGTGTGGAATGTTTGTAGAGGACCACATTGACAATGGACCATAGTGTGTGGAATGTTTGTAGAGGACCACATTGACAATGGACCATAGTGTGTGGAATGTTTGTAGAGGACCACATTGACAATGGATCATAGTGTGTGGAATGTTTGTAGAGGACCACATTGACAATGGACCAAAGTGTGTGGAATGTTTGTAGAGGACCACATTGACAATGGACCATAGTGTGTGGAATGTTTGTACAGGACCACATTGACAATGGACCATAGTGTGTGGAATGTTTGTAGAGGACCACATTGACAATGGACCATAGTGTGTGGAATGTTTGTACAGGACCACATTGACAATGGACCATAGTGTGTGGAATGTTTGTAGAGGACCACATTGACAATGGACCATAGTGTGTGGAATGTTTGTAGAAGACCACATTTTTTAATGTAATATACATCATGCATTAATGTTGAATAAGACTCCAGTTTTCTAGTGCAGCCAATATTTCCTGATCAATAGTATGTCCCTTTTCCAGCAATTGATTTGTTATTTACTTTGTCTTGTACTAAACAGAGCTAAAATAATTCTATTCAGCCCAATATATAGCAAAGTTAACAGTGTTTACAATGGCATCATAAAATCTAACATGATCAATTATAATCCAAAGTTACTTCTAAAACTTTTTATTCATAATTATCTGATGAAATATTTGACATCCACTTAATAATAGTAAAAGTATATGTATAAATGTGATAAAACTCATGCCAAGCACTACAACAACAACAAAGATTAAACATAAAAATTTGTGAAAAAATGCAACATGAGGAAAATGTAAGATTGGACACGTATAGGTGGGTCAGTATGTCATAGAATAACTTTGCAACACATGTTAAAAGATAAATCATAAGTAGAATTTCACTTTAATAATTGCCTTAACTCTTCCCTGCTCACGCACCATATTTTTGCACAAAAGTGGACTTTAATGAAGGTTTGTTGTTGTTGACATAAAGCAGTATGAAAGGAAGTTTTATGGAGAAGATTGCTCAGAACAGAATGACAATAAAAATTTCTGTGAAAAGCTTTTTCCATTAAAACATAAACTGTTGTAAATTACCACTCAAACTTTTTCTACACATGATAGACAACGAGAACAATTTCACACAACATCATGCAATTCTAAAAACTTTTGATTAATTTGTATTTATCTGTCATGAAAATATAAATATATCTTCCAACAAAAAACCCCTGAAAAATATCATTCTACAATAAGGAAGAACCAAAACTCTTTTCAAACTATGATAACATTGTAATGACCAACAGATATATATATATTTTTTTTTAATAGTGTCTTCTGCAAGTTTGACCCAGATCAACAAATTAACATTGTCACATATAACTTTATAAATAATGCCTTATGAAAATAGTTGGCCATGAACTTTAAATAAATAATTTTTTATAAATAAATTAATTCAAGAATGTGAAAAGCTGTTAAGAAAACAAGGCTACAACAGTTAGTTATCACTGAGAAAGGGAGACAACACATTACCTAGGTTGATTTGTATTACCTCCCTTGATAATGGGATGTACAATAGGGAACCATTGTATGGACAAAATGCTACAACTATATGTTACGTACAGCTAATGAAGTATATACATATGCAAAGAGTATATAATATTACACAGGAAGACTAGAGTTGGAATTAAGAATACAATGGCACCATCATAAAACTTGTATTAATAAAAGTGGTTCTGAGGCTTTTCTATAAAAGCATGAAGAACAGTTTATATTCTAAACACACAACACACATTTCCAAAAGTATTTGAAATTGAAAGTTAAATTAAAAAAAGAAGAAAATATTGCAAACTCCAAGTCTAAAACAACTGAACGAGTTGGTCGTAAAAATTAATAAGTTGAAATACGTAACAACAGAATTAGTGTTAAAATTCTTTAAAATATGTAACATTAAGAACACTTCAATAACTGAAACAACTAATAAATATACACTTTGTAAAATATTTTGTAATGAATCATTTTAAAAGTCTGACATCAACATGGTTAATTTATGAACAATATTTTTTTACAAACTGCTGTTATAAAGCAGAACTGAAGTTAGGTGTAGCCATGGAAACAGTTTAATTATAATTGATCCCACTTTGACTCGTTTGTTTTCAGACAATTATTGTCAGGTAGTACAGGAACCTGGGCTTACATTATTTCTAAAGTTGACTTTAAATATATTTCAGAAAAAAATTGAAAAACATTCTACATTATCCAAGCGATTAAACTTTAAACTTAACAATGAAAAGAGTAATTATTGTTCAATACAGAAATAGAGGTTAAAAGGTCAACTAATGTTCTACACAGAAATAAAGGTCAAAAGGTTAACTAATTTTAACACTGAAATAAAGGTCAAGGAAAAAATAATAAAATATCCACAGTATTGCATAGCATATAAGTTAAAACAAATGAAGGTGTCCCCAAAATTAATCCAATAACAATGCATTCATACTAGTATAGTAATTGGAGGATACAACAGGATTTCTATGGAAACAAAAATGACAAGAAATGATAAATACTGTTCCTGTGCTCTTTTTAATCTCAAATAAAATTGCCAGAGAAAAAAGAAAAATACTGCTTTTGTGATGTAGTATGATTGATGAAACTTTTATTTTTCAAACTTTGCCTATTGTCATTTTATCATGTCAAACCTCCAACTGTTACTGTTTTGTTTATAATTGTTCATCAGTACTTAAAGGGAGATAAATCAATATAAAAGTTTGTATTCTAAGAAGAGTAACTGTGTCCTACCATAAGAAAAAAGAGGTATACAGTTTAATGGACATACAAAAATATAGAAAAATTGAGACACTATCAATATGTATTAGTACAATCAACTGGTGGATTTCAGAATAATCTATAACAATAAACAAACAACTATTTATAATATCAACGAGGCACTTTGGTCTTTTAAAACTCACTGGTCTACTCAACCATAATTATAACAGGAAGGCCATTACAAGGAAATTTTGTCAACATTATTTCTTTTATCTTAAAGAAAAGGTAAGCATTCAAGACAACTACAATGATGAAATAAGATAATAATTTAATTAACCAACAAAAATTATGTATAAATGTTCATTAAATAGGTGGAAACACATGGTTGTTAAAGGAAATCGTATATTTCTGACTTACAAATGATACAGAAAATTTATTTTCTGGAAAATACCACTTTCTAGCTGTTATAAGAAAGCTATTGTCATCTCTGATAAAGGTGAAAATTATCATTGCAATGGCCTCATGTCTTAAAACATTCATCTGATTGATATGTGATGTCATAAAAAAGCTTACAACACAAAATACAATAAAAACAGTATATAATATTCATTTATTAATATTATTAACATAAAAAAAGATTTAGTTCAGTCAATTGCTTAGAACATAAATCTTCTAACTATACATACACAAAAAATATAGTGTCAATGGCAATTAGGACAATTTCATAATTTCTGTCCAAGAGAGATAAAACCAAACAGTTACCTCCCTTTGCAGAAGTTTATATAACTTGTCTACTTAAATTTAACCAATTTAGATTTTAATAAAAAACAAAGTTAAAACACTATTTAATTCATTAAAAACAATAAGATATAATGTCAAGAGATTTGTAGAGCTAGTTATTTTAACAGCTTATGTTACAGTTTTTAGGAATTATGTTAGGTAAATTACTTTAACAAATCTGAAAAGGAACAATTGCAACCGTACATAAAATTTTGAAAGCTAAAAATACGTGACTGGCAATTGTAAACAATCTCAACATGTGTAATACAGTTTAACAGTATACTGTGTGTTCACTACCTTCCATTTTTATCAATGTAAACAACTTGGTTTGGTCACAACAAATTTTTTTCTTTTAACTCCTTTACACCATGAAGCCTGTTTAAACTGAACAATGAAACAAACCAGAATTTGTGTAAACCAAAATATTTACCTGTAAACAAATGGACGGTCACTGTGAACAGGTCATTGTATATACTTAACATTGTAGTGAGTTATTATGAGCGTATTTCACAACAAATGTTTGATTATGGAACATATGTACCACCATCTTAAAATCATGGTCAAAACTCATAGTGGGTTTCCCCATTTATCAAATTTCAACCGTTTGCTAATATACATATGAACAAAAAGTCTAATCTAGCTGCATGCATAAATGTTTCACAGATCTATTATAGTAATTATAGTATCACATTAATTCTTTAAACCTCAATTTTTATACATTGTATCTCAAAAGTCTAAAGACCACTTCTTTGACATCAATTGTTTTTATGTTGAACATAAGTTTTTTTCAACTACTAATCAATTCTTATGTTGTGTATTATGCTGTATCTATATTTAATTGAAAATTGATTTGTTCAAAACAGATAACATTATATATCCCAACAAGTATTGCAGAGAATAATTCCTCTGTCCTGGTTCATGAAAGACTTTCATCCAGGAAACATCAAAGATTTCCAACATGTTTCTTTATTTTAATATTGATATGCAACTGCAATGAACTTGTAGTCTGCATAATGAAACAATGTTTAGTGATGCAGACTCATTTGATGTTTACTAATTTTCAACAGAACATCTTTGGTTCTTTTTTTCAGTATATTATTATATCAGAAAATCTTCAGTTTAAATCCAGCATATGGTCTTGGCTTAAACTAGAACAATGAAGTCACTGAGGTCACAACCAATTCATCGCACAAACAGAACAAACAATAACAGTATATTTGGCAGTAAGGGCTGTATTTGTTCTCACTACTTGTGTCGTTACACCATTGACTCAGACTTATCCTCTGAAATTATTAATGGCTGAAGTTGGGCCGCTGTCAGTCCATTCAAGTCATTATAATAGTCTTTATTGTGGGATCTAGGTGTGATTTGAGCATTGGGTTTCATTTCAGACGGACTGTCAAAATATTCAGGATTATGAAATTGCAAGACGGGATCTGGCTTGATGTATTGTGATTCTTCTTCATCATCAAACACTGACTTCTCATTTACATAATCTGGAAAGAAATATCCAATATAATAAGTGATTTTGTTTGGAGTTATATTTTCATGTTGTCTAATTTTACCCATTTTTAGTGATATTTTTTTAATTGCAAAATTCATTGCAGAAATTAGTTGATCAAGCAATTGTTTACAACAAAAGATGAGAAACTTATTAACTGAGGCTGTGTTTTTGCACAGAAGGAGTGACTATAAAAAAGATTGCTACTGATAAGACAATAATTTTCTGAAAACAAGATTACAATAGTTAATGTAAGTGCCCTTGAGGAGAGGTCTTTTATTAAAAGAGAATACTGTACAAAGATCTTATAATCCATGGATGACTAGACTTACCTGTTGCCCCCCTCCCCAAAGGAGGTCAGTATACTTCACTGGAGGACTAGACTTGTCTGGTGCCTCATCAAGGAGGTCCACAAAGTTTTGTGGATGACTAGATTCACCTGTTGCCCCCCCCCCCCCAAAGAAGGTCCATATACTTCACTGGAGGATTGGAATTATCTGGTGCTTCATCAAGGTCCACAAAGTTTTGTGGATGACTAGATTCACCTGTTGCCCCCCCCACCCCCCAAAGGAGATCCATATACTTCACTGGAGGATTGGAATTATCGGGTGATTCATCAAGGAGGTCCACAAAGTTTTGTAGATGACTAGAGTTACCTGTTGCCTCCCCCCACCCCCCAAAGGAGGTCCATATATTTCACTGGAGGATTGGAACTATCTGGTGCTTCATCAAGGTCCACAAAGTTTTGTGGATGACTAGATTCACCTGTTGCCCCCCCCACCCCCCAAAGGAGGTCCATATACTTCACTGGAGGATTGGAATTATCGGGTGCTTCATCAAGGAGGTCCACAAAGTTTTGTGTAGAGTTACCTGTTGTCCCATGTTGTCTATATACTTCACTAAAGGACTAGACTTATCTGGTGCTTCATCACAGAGGACCATTTACTTCCGTGGATGACTTGACTAACCTAATGCCTAATCAATGAAGCCCATATACATCTGTGGATGACTAGACTTACCAGGTGCCCCATCGAGGAGGTCCATATACTTCTGTGGATGACTAGACTTACCAGGTGCCCCATCGAGGAGGTCCATATACTTCCGTGGATGACTAGACTTAGGCTGCAGGTAATCGTCCTCGTCAACAGGAATTTGCATTCTGACATCTTTACTATTAGTAGGAGGGTAAAGTTGTCGACCATCATATCTACCGACTGAACCATTCCTGTTTGCACTCTTTCTTTGAGGTGTCAACTCCATTTCATCTGAAAGATATTGAAATAACTATGCACTGTTAATCCCTTCCCGTAAGAACAATTTGACAACCTTACTTACAGCATGTTGTGGTAAGGAATTAAATAATTTGTACATGTTGTATATAACTAACATACGATGGTGGCATCACATGTTCATTTTTTTTTTAAATTTTATCTTCTTAAATATTGATTGACTTTCATATGAGCCATTTCAAGCTAAGCAGATGTGAGACTGAAAATTGATTATTACATCTGCACACAAACCTATACAATGAATCTTTATTACAATTGATGGCTGATTTCAAAACAGCTACAGTAAAGGTACAGTTAAAACAGCCTGTTGCCAGTTCAACAGACAAATAGTAAACAACAGTGAAGGTCTGTTTGATTAGACAGTAGAAGTGAGGGCGATCCTCCCTTGTTGGTTTCTTAAATCCACTTTCAAAAATGACAACCTAGTTTATGTTTCTTGGTACTAATTTCTGTGTATTAATATTTACGTCAGATACACTTTTGTGAAATATCTTGTAAAGCGTGAACAAAGCGTAATTATATAGTACTAATACAGAACATCAACATTAGGATTTCCTAAAACTGTTACAATAAAAATCATTGTACCATGTTGCAGAACCTGTACTGGATCTGAACTGTATCTGGAGTTGACACTGTCACCTCTTCCTCGAGGTGACATTTCTCTCTGTTGACGAGCATTTAGGGCGGAGTCTAGATGAGCATAACGTTTTTCTCTGAATGGTGGACCTGCTTGATTTCTGTCTTTACCATCAAACACTTTATTTCTTTCAGGAAGTTGTAAAAGTGGTGTCTAAAATAACAAAAAAAATTAATGAGTTAAAAATGAGTTTAAATTAGATGTACTGAATATCTCGTGTGAATTATGATAAATTTTCAATATAACTACTCGTATAATTCGACTTGATATTCTCCTTTTTGTTTTTTCAAAGTTTTGTTTTTAAGAAAAGAAAAAATATATGTTCAGTATGAAAGCATTAAAACATAGCTCAGGTAAAAATTGTAAGTAAAATAATTCTTTACCTTTACTGAAACAGGAGAAATAGGAGCTGCTGCATGGTCATGTGACTGAGGCTGTAGGTAGTCTTCGGCTTCAATGACCTCTTCAGGGCCGTCTGCTGCTACACTCAAACTTCTGGCTAAGTCATTCTTGTCATAGGAGTGACTGGGTAACCTCATTAACTTGTCTCCCTGAAATGACATATACTGTAAGACCATTTTTGCTTATTTACTGCAGCAATTAACATGTAAGTTCTGTATTGTATGAACCCGTGAATTTTTTCTATCTAATCATAACTTATAAACCTTACTGTATCATTAAATTTCTTACTGCCACATTAAATTTCTTACTGTAACATTTCCAACTAGCTACCACATTTCAATGTCTTAACCTATCATGGTATTTCTTATTGGTACATTAAGTTTTCTAGCTGCCACATTTAATTTATTACTTATTGATCTAAGGATATCATAAGAAAAAGTATTTCATTATTTTGGGATTCTTAAAGACTCTCAGGACGCAACAATGTTTTTCCTGACAACCTTAGAATTGATACTACATCAATCCAGATTTTGTTTTTGAAATTGACAAAAACTAAGCTCAAGATTCCCTTATTTTCCTTTCATTCACAGTCACAGGTGTTTCCCTCACTTGTATCCACATAATTCCTCGCACCCATAATACACTTATTAATAAACATTAGATTTGTTTTCTGGTTGGCCTGTACAGTTGTAATAACTTATTTCCCTCATTTTTTTCTGGCAGTAAATACAAATATTCTTTTATGCAGACATTCCCCTTCCCCTTTCTGACCAGCTACTGATATTTATAAATGTAACTGCAGATTGTTTTGTAAAGTAAAAAAGATTTCTATATATAATTCCATGCATTTTTTCAAAAAGGGAGTTCACTCATATTATCATACTAGACACCAACAATATTCATCGTTTAGTAAAATATTACATGCATACACAGCAAGTTACAATATTAAATAACTGAATACAATATGGGACAACAATGTCATCAACAAACAAGACATATTAGCAGATACATAAAATAACTAAATAGGAATACATTACAGACTCAACAGCTATTATACTAATATTTCATTTACCCGATAATGTACATGTACTTTGGTTAAGTTTATTTATGAACAAAGATAAAGCATCCTGACTGAGCAGGGTATTTTCAGTCACCAACAGAAGATGGAGTACTTTGACTGAGCTGGGTATTTTCAGTCACCAACAGAAGATGGAGTACCTTGGCTGAGCTGGGTATTTTCAGTCACCAACAGAAGATGGAGTACCTTGACTGAGCTGGGTATTTTCAGTCACCAACAGAAGATGGAGTACCTTGGCTCAGCAGGGTATTTTCAGTCACCAACAGAAGATGGAGTACCCTGACTGAGCAGGGTATTTTCAGTCACCAACAGAAGATGGAGTACTCTGACTGAGCTGGGTATTTTCAGTCACCAACAGAAGATGGAGTACCCTGACTGAGCAGGGTATTTTCAGTCACCAACAGAAGATGGAGTACCCTGACTGAGCAGGGTATTTTCAGTCACCAACAGAAGATGGAGTACTCTGACTGAGCTGGGTATTTTCAGTCACCAACAGAAGATGGAGTACCCTGACTGAGCTGGGTATTTTCCGTCACCAACAGAAGATGGAGTACCCTGACTGAGCATGGTATTTTTAGTACAGAGTATGATCATGATATTTTCAGTCACCAACAGAAGATGGAGTACCCTGACTGAGCAGGGTATTTTCAGTCACCAACAGAAGATGGAGTACCTTGACTGAGCTGGGTATTTTCCGTCACCAACAGAAGATGGAGTACCCTGACTGAGCTGGGTATTTTCCGTCACCAACAGAAGATGGAGTACCCTGACTGAGCTGGGTATTTTCCGTCACCAACAGAAGATGGAGTACCCTGACTGAGCATGGTTCTTGCAGTCACCAACAGAAGATGGAGTACCTTGACTGAGCTGGGTATTTTCCGTCACCAACAGAAGATGGAGTACCTTGGCTGAGCAGGGTAGTTTTAGTCACCAACAACAGTAGACAGAGTACTCTGACTGAGCATGGTTCTTTCAGTCACCAGCAGAAGATAGAGTACTCTGAGCATGGATCTTCACAACACAACATGCCAATAAGGTCATGGTCACAAGGTTGAAGGTCAATGTCACAAGGTCGAAGATCATTGTCCCAAGGTCAAAGGTCATTGTTGCAAGGTTGGCCAGTTCCCACTTCTCACAGACTATATTCTGATCAATAGTGGAACAGTCACAATGATCTTAAATTAAAAGAACAATTTAGTCAAATTTAATGCTAGTTTTCCTGCCAACCAAAATAACTAGGACTACATAATATACATCTGACAAATGAGTCTAGAACATATCTCCATCTTAAATTTATGAATTTACAGATGATGACTGGTACTAATAAGCACCATGTATTTAGATCTATCATGAGCTTTAATTGTCCTAGATTCTAATAAACAATAGATTAATGATATAGAAAATTAATTTCAGTTCAAAATTATATTTCAAAGCTTTATCCTTGTAAAAATAAAAATATCTTCTTATTCTAGACAAATGTTCTCCTTGATGATCTCTTATTAAAGACAAACATGTAATATTGTTAGCGTGTGAGTTTTACTTGGTACTTTGACTGGATCTCCTCCAATAACAACAGGAAGCCACAATATAGCTAAAACATGTTGAAAGTGGCATTAAACACCATTCAAACAAACCAATAAAATCTATTTATTTCATTACAAAATTAAAGGAAATTATCATTATAGTCTTAATTTATGTTGCTTCATGCTGAATCAACACATTTTTTATTGTTAATAAGAAAACCAATGTTTTGTTTGACGAGATCAGTTTTGGTCTGTATGGTAAAGTATTCATTGACAACTAGCACCCCTGGTTTTGGTCTGATGGTAAAGTATTCAAGACAACTAGCACCCCTGGTTTTGCTGTTCTGATGGTAAAGTATCCATGACAACTAGCACCCCTGGTTTTGGTCTGATGGTCAAGTATCCATGACAACTAGCACCCCTGGTTTTCGTCTGATGGTAAAGTATCAATGACAACTAGCACCCCTGGTTTTGCTGTTTCTACTGTTGTTTTAATTCATAACAGTTTTGTTTGTCTTATTATAAGAACCCAATAGAAATGGATGATAGATGGTGACAAACTAGTAATAATTCATCCAGCTGTTATTCAACAGCAAGTATGACAAAGATGTCTGCTAGATATAGAAGTTGTTCTTGACAACTACCCACAACTCTTTCTGTACAGACATGCCTGTCATAATTAAAAAATTAAAATTTCTATAGTTCACATTATTTAAAATCATATATATGTCAAAATAATTTATAGAATGATAGGTCACACAAACAACATCTAGACAAATTCAGGTTAGATAACTCCTCCTGATTTTGCCCTAACATGCATATATAAGGTAGTATTGACATCATTTTACCAGTATGGGGTGTAGGTAGGATTAATGCATTACCTTTATGGAGAATACTGAACAATATTTAAGATTCTTCATTTAAAATGTGCCCATTAATACACCACAGATAATCTAATATCCGAAACAAAATCCTAAATTGATGGCTGCGAAAATGACTAAATATGCCTTTCAATTTAATAGTTGGTAAAAGTTGTATAAAATGATGTAATACCAGACAGGATGTCAACAATTGAAAACACAGTTTATACAATAATGTTACCTGACTTTGGTGATGTACCTAGGATATAATTAATTGTTCTATTACATTGATTGCAAGGAATTGTCATGATTTATATCAAAATTCTTGGTTTTCACACTTTTCAACCAATTAGGTTTTTTTTTGCCCTATTCTGTATGCATTTAGACAGATTCTCACCAATGTTGACAAACCACGTTAAATTGTCCTGCTTTATCCAAGTCAAATCCTCAAACTCTAACACTGTATACAGTGAGGATTATTATCAATTCTGGATATCAAAATACACATTTAAAACTTTTTTTTTAAATTAACCAAAATAAATGTAATGGTGGAGCAGAATGTTTAAATAAATAAACTGATATGTTATTATAACAGTGAATGCAGTTGTGACATGAAACATCACGTTATCATTATGACATCACAAAAAACCAACATGCTTTCATTCCCAATGAATGAAAGAAGCATAATTTGGGGTCAGCAAATTTGTCCTATATTCAATTTGTACACTTATATTTTTAATCCTTACAGAAAGTTTTGTGGATTATTGGTTTAACCTAGTAGTGTATGATACACAACCATTACATCAACACACCAATGCATACAGCAGTGGAAGGTTTGGCATGCCATAAAACCTGGCATATTGTTTAACCCACAAATTCTGTTAAATTGCCTGTCAGGACCATTGCAGTGTAGTTGCTCTATTTTTGGTTATTGGTTCTCAGTTTTGCTGGTTTCTTGGACTTTGATTTGTTGATCGTCTTTGACAGTTTCCTTGTTGTTCAGTATTTTGTTATCACTTCGTTAGTTGTTTTAAATGGTTAACACCAATTTCAGAAATTTTTCAGCTTAATCATGGCATACAGTTTGTTTAAGGGAGGAAGACGGAGTACCAAGTAAAAACCTTATCTTTCATAGGACAACTGGCAATATCTGTCAATTAAGACTGGAGTTAAGTACACTGTGCCTGCAGTGAGGCAACCTCAGTGTTGACAGACCACGTGATCAATAGAAGATGACAAGTTACCTTAACCACTCGACAACCGAGGGCCCAGTAAAAGTACACTGGATAAAGCATTGTATTAAATAATTTATAAAGATCCTTTGATGGTCACAACAAAAACCGTACTATAAATCTGTAAATTTATTTAGAAATGTAAGTAAAAATAGTTTATAATTTTACTTAGCAAACTAATTCTTTTAAAATTGGAATATAAATATCATGGGTCGAACAAAATCATTTTGTTGGATATGATTTAAGCAATGAAATAAGTCAGGTGCTTGCTACGATCAAATATATAAGTATATCTGATGAGGAGTCAAGGCATTCCCCTTGTGAGTTGCAATTAAGTTTTATTCAATAAATCAGGTTATTAATCTATGACAACCAATTCTACCGAAATCTTTCAAGTTATGACAGTTTGATAGAAGAGAAGTACAATACTAATTACACACGACTGTCATTGTAAGACAGAAATATTGAAGGTATTTACAAAGCAATTGACATAGTTACAATTATAACAACTATTAGATTCCGATTCTATGAATTATAATCTAAATTCTTGAAAAAAATGTCATTCTGAGGGTGGCAAAAAGTTTACCACACTTTATATAAGAAACAAGTCTTTCAGCTGTTTTAAAGCTAACTGAAATTATGCAAATTTCAGTTTCATTTTTTTTTGTGGGTGGTTTAATGTAACTTGTAGCATCCAGCTTTTATTAGCAGAAGCAGGAGTACCTTCACCAAGGAAACTGTTAAGCCTTGTCAATTGATCTTGGAGTCAAACACACCCTGCCAACAGTAAGCCGTGAACTGGCAACCTCAGATTTCAGAGTCAACGGGGGTATTTGTCAAGAAATGTGTCCCTTTTACCCTGTCATACTTTTCTGAATAAAGATTAAGTACATGTAAAAATTAAAAAAGGTCCACATTACCTTTTTTACATGTCAAAAAAATAAAATCTTGGAAACAAGGAATTATATCTCTCAACTGGAGTTTTTTGGCAAAAATCTAAGCATGATACATGTATATCTATAGGAAATCTCTTTATTTTTTGCATTTTTGAGAGTCATTTCATAAGGCTGAATTTTTTTGCCATAAATAATAGGATATTAGATTTGTGATTTGTCGGATTAACCTGATCGAAAATAGCAAAATTTTATTGGATGACATTATGTGTGATGTGATGGGACCTTTTTATTTCATGGCTATCCATCGCCGAGGGGGGGGCGGGATGACATTTTGTGTGATGAGATGGGCCTTTTTATTTTCCTAGTCTATCCATCTTTGAGGGGGGGGGGGGGGGTGACATTATGTGTGACGAGATGGGCCTTTTTTTTACATGGCTATCCATCCTCGAGGGGGGGAGGGGGAATGACATTATGTGTGATGAGATGGGCCTTTTTTTTCCATGGCTATCCATCCTCGAGGGTGGGGGATGACATTATGTGTGCCGAGATGGGCCTTTTTTTCCCATAGCTATCCATCCTAGAGGGGGAAGATGACCTTATTTGAGATGAGATGGGCCTTTTTTTCCATGGCTATCCATCCTTGAGGGGAGGATGACATTATGTGTGACGAGATGGGCCTTTTTTTTCCCATGGTTATCCATCGCCCAGGGGGGATGACATTATGTGTGATGAGATGGGCCTTTTTGTTTTCCTAGGCTATCCATCTTTGAGGGGTAGGATGACAATATTTATGACGAGATGGGCCTTTTTTTCCATGGCTATTTATCCAGGAGGGGGAGGATGACATTATGTTTGATGAGATGGGCCTTTTTTTCCCATAGCTATCCATCCGAGAGGGGAGGATGACCTTATTTGAGATGAGATGGGCCTTTTTTTCCATGGCTATCCATCCTTGAGGGAGGATGACATTATGTGATGAGATGGGCCTTTTTTTTCCATGGCTACCCATCGCCCAGGGGGGAATGACATTATGTGTGATGAGATGGGCCTTTTTATTTTCCGAGGCTATCCATCTTTGAAGGGTAGGATGACATTATTTATGATGAGATGGGCCTTTCTACTTTCCAGATTATGGTCTCTTAGTGTGTTTCATTGTAGGAAACATTCAAAATTAAATAAACCTTCTATTTAGTGTCAAGCATGTATAAAAACTTGACAATGCTAGATGTTTAATATTCTGGATAATTACAATAAAATGACTGATGGATTGACTGATTTCTAAAGATGAGACACTAAAGACATTATCAGAACTGAATATGAACTCCAATCTTTTGTATTTTTTGGACTTCTTATAAACAAGGGATATTTTAGAAAAATTATTACAAAAACCAGTTACATTATATATATACTGAAAAGTAATCGAACAGTTTGGAACAAGAGAACATTAAAACTTTAAAAATAGATCTTTCCACGTTGTTTTATGCTTTCTGTACATTATATATGTTTTTTGACAAATTTTAAGTGCACTGCCGTACATTACTATATTATATATACATCTAAGCTGAAACAGAATATAAATCATGTTTTTCTAACTAGCAGAAAATGAAAATAAATCCTAGTCATGCGCATACTGGCACAATGCTGTACAGACAAACATGCCCAAGATTACAAGGGCACATGTATACCTCGGTCTGGTCAACGTCAACACCTGTGGCCAATTCATTACTAAAGGCGAGCAACGTTGCATTGTTTTCTGGTTCATCGGGAATTTTCTTGTTGACATCACCCTAATGGTGGAAAGCAAGATAGGATATACCAAGAGGAAAACAACCTCCATTTAAAAACTGATCGTTCATTAACCAGAATTAAACGATAGTAAGTAGGCATTCATCATGGCCAGCACGGAAAGTTGTCATGGCAATATGACAAATAAATTAAATTTAGTTACAGTACCTTCATACATGTATACATAACTTACTGTAAATGGGAAAACACAAAAATTTATCACCACAAAATATACTACACTACAATAAAACAGACATTAAATGTCACAAGTGTTGACAACATAATAAACTAATTCTGGTAATTACTTTGGGACACTGAAATGTTCTTTTGAATCACACAGCTTTGGCAACTAATCCCCAAAACTCTGGAACCCTTTTGGTCAGAAATATTTATGTAGACTGGAAAAATTAAAGAGAATCTTATTACTCCCAAAAATCAGTTCCAATTGGTCAGAAATATTTCTGAAGAACTTAGGGAGAATCTATATTTGTTTAATTAAATTCTCTCAAAATATAGTTTGATCCAATTCTGCATGTTACACCACATTATCCATAACCTTTGGATATCGAGTCTCTATTTACCTGTATGACGAGATATCTTCCGGGATCTCTGGCCATTTTAGCAAATTCGTCAGCCAATTCAACAAAACTTGGTCTACTTTCAGCATCTAACATCCAACCTATAACCAGAATAAAATGGATCAGAAAGAAGAACAACTGTTTTCCAAGTTAAACATGTAATATTTACATTGTCTAGGTCTTCATCAATAACATAGATTTCTATTGGTTCAAAAAGTAGAATTGTTCTTTGCATTTTTCTATGAAATAAATAGCAATGAAGAGCACACGTATCTATGACGACTGCCACAGTACACAAAACAAAGTGGAGTAATTCAAATGAACAAAAATACATGATTTAAATCAGAACCTGTAATTTTTGTAATGACATAATATGTAAAAATATAAAAACTGAATGCATTCTTTTAAAGTTTCATTGATGCATTCAGTTCTTAAATGAACACATTCATTAACAAGAAAACAATTAGAAAGTTTTCATCAATGTTAGGATCATGGCTATGAATAGTTTACTGAAACAGTTTATGAAATAAATCTCAGTTGTATCAGGGGGTTGTGAGTTTGAACTGGCCAATCAAACTGACAATGATTGCATGTTTTCCTGTCGACGTCTGCATCTCTTAGCAGCCGACCTCCTGGATGCCATGATACAGCTGAAAACTTGGTGAAAGCTGCATAAAAATTTCATTTAAATTAACAAATAAAATGCTATTCAAATTGTGAAATGTGACATATTTTTTGTATTAGAAGGGTATGGCTGGAGTTCAAACCTGAGTTGTACAATGAGATCATAGTTGTTAGTGTGGTTCCTTACATGATAGATCTTAAATATTTAATGCCATGTAAATCCACACAGCTATATTAGGACCCAAAATGACACCACTAAAAAATAGGGTATTTAATGGGACATTAAATGATAATACGTTGCATTGTTTTTTAATACATGTATTCATGAACACATTTTACTGAGTTACTATCAGCCTACGTGACAGATAAGGATGTCAACAGTCCATCTCTCAAGACAATTTACTTTGACCCCGGACCTATAAAAATTATTTCAAATTGGCACAGCTCAAAAACTACGAATTGGATTGTGCTGAAAATTCAACCTTATCTTCATTTTATAGTACTTAACAGCAGTGCAAAGTTTTTTAAAAATCTGTTGACATGTTTTCATGTTATCATCTGAAAAGCACCAATTGACGACTTTCCAATTTGAAAATCGCCACCTAGTGTCCACTTCCGGTACTAAAAACTGCGGCTATAGCCGCAGTTTGTTCTATTGAAAACTTATGAAATGGACAATTACCTTTGATAAATTTTAATGCTTTATGTAAATTACAGGTGTCAAAATCTAATTGAAGATCAGATGTTATTAAAAACCCATGCTTGTGTAAACATGATTGTTAATTAATTATCCATAATGTTTATTACCCCATTTACCTGATGCTAATCAAAGGTAGAACCCCAGCTGTTTTATAGCTTAATTAAACAAGCTTACCAGTGACAAACATGTTCAAATATTCAAACTCACCTGTTGCCTATGGCTATAGTAACATCTACTAATGAGGATAATTAGATAATTTAATTGGCATAGACGAACAATACAAAAAACAATGCAAAATCTTTATTTCAATATCATAGTCTTTTAGTGATGATAGCCGTAGTTTTTTTAACTGGAAGTGAAAAGGGAGATAAATCATGTAAAACTGGAAATGGGTCAATTGTTGACCAAAAAAAACCCTTGAATTGTCCAAAGTCCAAAACTACAAATTAGAATGTGCTGAAAATTGAACTTGATCTTCATGTTATGATATTTGATAGCTGTGCAAAGTTTAAATAAAATCTGTTGACATGATTGTGTGGCGGGGTATAAAAATTGTATGGTCTCTGGATCACAATAAACATATTGTCCAAAAAATCTTTAGATTTATTTTGTTCCATACTGAACTATATCTCAATTATATCACGATAATGTTTTATACAACAGAGGAACCTATTAACTATAACATAATATCACATAAAATTCAGGTTTAGAAGCTTGTTGTTTATATTGTAAATAAATCAGACCACTGAACAAAATATGTACATTGTACACTGTACAGAAATCACTTAGATGTACATGTCTTACAACAGTGCTTACATTTGATCATAATCATATATACATCAATTGTGCATATGTTGGGCTGAGGAAGTCTTTCTCCTTTCTCTAACAGCTCTGGCACATCTCGTGCTCGCACGTTCTCATAGGGTCTGTTGCCATATGTAAAAAGTTCCCAAGCTGTCACTCCTGTAATAATAGATTAAGTAAGAAATAATAAGTAGTATAGATCTGAAGAAATAAAAAAACGTAGGGGAATAAATGTTTTACATGTAAATCACTGCAAATGTGTTTGTGTGATAGGTCTATTAACATAAAGATAGAGTTATCTACCCTTTTATTACAAGTTTTGAAAATACATGTAATTGAATTTATAATTTTCAAAAAAGAACATTCAGTTTCTTCAGAATGAGTACATTTTTAGCTCTATAAATCTTACCATAACTCCAAACATCACTTTTGTGAGTAAACACTCGGTGCTGTATACATTCCAAGGCCAACCATTTAATAGGCATCTAAAATAAAATATAATGTTTAACTTTAAGTGTAAACACTCAGTGTTGTGTACAATCTAAGCCAACCATTTCATAGGCATCTCAAATTAAATATAATAGTGAACTTTAAAATAAAATAACAAGTAACCTTACTGAAATAAAAAGTAACCTTACTGAAATAACAAGTAACCTTACTAGTAACCTTACTGAAATAACAAGAAACCTTACTGAAATAACAAGTAACCTTACTGAAATAACAAGTAACCTTACTGAAATAACAAGTAACCTTACTGAAATAACAAGTAACCTTACTGAAATAACAAGTGAAATAACAAGTAACCTTACTGAAATAACAAGTGAAATAACAAGTAACCTTACTGAAATAACAAGTAAAATAACAAGTAACCTTACTGAAATAACAAGTAACCTTACTGAAATAACAAGTGAAATAACAAGTAACCTTACTGAAATAACAAGTAACCTTACTGAAATAACAAGTGAAATAACAAGTAACCTTACTGAAATAACAAGTAACCTTACTGAAATAACAAGTAACCTTACTGAAATAACAAGTAACCTTACTGAAATAACAAGAAAAATCACTAAAAATAACTCATATATGTCAAACTTATGGACACAATTATATATAATGTCATCCTCCCCTCTTACCTTGCCCCCACCGGCGACGTATTCATCTTCATTATAATCCAACAACTTTGCCAGTCCAAAGTCTGTTATCTTAATTTGGCCAGGACTTTGAACTGAAATTATTGTAGTAAAATTTTATCATGATAATTAAGTGTACTGTTTTAATGATTTAAATGAACACACAATGCTATTGAGATCTACCTGAAATACAGGTAGACAATCTACAATAGACATTAACAGGTATATTCCTATATTATTGTATACCAAATCAATTTTACACTCCTACAGGGATGGTCATAAGGTAAACAAAAATCCAAAACAGTATGTGAAATGTAAAACAGGAACAACAACACTTTTAATTTGACAAAATGTATTAAAGAAACCTTAAATAACTTACCTAAGACATTTCTGGCTGCTAGATCTCTATTATAACTTACCTAAGACATTCTGGCAGCTAGATCTCTATAATAACTTACCTAAGACATTTCTGGCAGCTAGATCTCTATGATAACTTACCTAAGACATTTCTGGCTGCTAGATCTCTATAATAACTTACCTAAGACATTTCTGGCAGCTAGATCTCTATGATAACTTACCTAAGACATTTTTGGCTGCTAGATCTCTATAATAACTTACCTAAGACATTTCTGGCAGCTAGATCTCTATAATAACTTACCTAAGACATTTCTGGCAGCTAGATCTCTATAATAACTTACCTAAGACATTTCTGGCAGCTAGATCTCTATAATAACTTACCTAAGACATTTCTGGCAGCTAGATCTCTATAATAACTTACCTAAGACATTTCTGGCAGCTAGATCTCTATAATAACTTACCTTAGACATTTCTGGCTGCTAGATCTCTATAATAACTTACCTAAGACATTTCTGGCTGCTAGATCTCTATAATAACTTACCTAAGACATTTCTGGCTGCTAGATCTCCATGATAACTTACCTAAGACATTTCTGGCAGCTAGATCTCTATGTACAATACCTCGTTCTTCTAAATATGCCATTCCCTGTAATTGCAAAGAATCACAATATAACAGCAACTTGAATGAAAGTTACAAAATACCTAACACAGAAAGAAACTGTCCAAAAGGCAAGTCCAAGAAAACTCAAGGACCAACAACCAAAAATGAAGCAAATATAGCAAATATTATCCATTACTGTAGTGAGTTTGTGTTAATGAAAAAGGCTGGGAATTATACAACATCACTATAAACACTAAATTGCATTTTATGAATCATAATATACCCATAAACATTCTTGAAAAAATATGTAGGATGTAACTTCGATGAGATCGTATGAGAGTGGTCATTTTTTTGTAAGCTTTTAAACATTTTCCTCAGTGAACTACATCAAATGAAAGTAACTAAAATTAGGATGTAAATTAGGATGTCAATATTTAAAAAAAAACCTATGACAGGGTTTTATTAGTTTTAAACTCACCACCAAATACAAATTATGATCTGTGGTATAATAACTATTATTTTGTCAATAATAACAAGGTTTGAAATAGCCGTACTATAGGGATTTTATACAGGAACTGAATTGGACAAAGATAGACAGAATTCTCATTCTACCACTTATATGCCACAGCATGTGTCAGGGTATAACACAGATAAAAATGACTGAAATATATACTTACCCGAGCTATCTGAGTACACCAGTTAAGGAGAACCTTCGAACCAATGTTTTCTTTGTGTTTCCTAACATAGTCCAACAAACAACCCAAGGGCATTAACTGTGTAATCAACATCATCTGTGCTGTCATGCAGACGGCTAAAATTCTGATACAACAGACATGGTCTACACTGGACATGACACGTGCTTCCTCCAGTAATTCTTTATTTTGGTTTGGAGATGTTCCCTCTTGTAAAACTTTAATGGCTACAGGTATTTTAACATTTTCATTTTGCGGAATCCAGAAGCCCTGAAACATTAATCAAACATATGTATAGTCATTTCTTACAATCTAAATATCTTCAGCAAATAACAATATTATGGGTCAATTCTTACATCAAATATATCGTCTGTTATGAATAAACAACAAAAAGTTCTCTTTTTGTCAGCTATATCATGGAATCCAGTATTTTGTGGAAAAGCCTTTGACAGAAAATTGGAGGTTCCTGACAATTAGGAGTCAACCTTTCACTGCCGCTCAAACTAACAACCTCAATTTTGACACATCAGCAATAAATAGTAGATGACTTATTCATCAGTCTGCCACCAAGGAAACACAATGAAATTTTAAAATATATTTATTCTTCATTTGTCTTCTTTTTATATTCCATTTCCTGGACATCTGTGGTTACAATATTTTTACTCTTCAGTTCTAGCTTTAATATAGAACAAATTTTTCACCTTTTTATTGTGTGAGGTAAGAACTAGGTCTGTTGTTCTATATTAAAATATATAAATAGAAGAATACCAAACACAAACTTTATAAATATATAGGAGGAATTTGTATGGATTATCAGCAAGGAAATAATTTTGCTAAAGCAAACAGAAAGAAATACATACACACAGTCACTTAGACAATGATGGCGGCCTGTTAAGAATATGTGGCCATTGACAAATCCCAAGAGTGAAGCTTAATTGTCTAAAGTGGTCTATAGGTGGTTGTTTGCTAGGTAATAGTTTATAAAAGCATATCTAACGGAACATTGTTATTGATCTGTCGCAGCCTACTCAGAATTAAAGTGCCCTGTAACTACCATACACAATTTTTTCTGCTTTTAGATACAATTATTTACAGCAATCTAAAAATAAATTTTACCTCATACTCAGTACCAAGGACACTAGAACCAATAATGCCTCCTCTTACCTTATACACAGTACCAAAGGCACTAGAACCAATAATGCCTCCTCTTACCTTATACACAGTACCAAAGGCACTAGAACCAATAATGCCTCCTCTTACCTTATACACAGTACCAAAGTCACTAGAACCAATAATGCCTCCTCTTACCTTATACACAGTACCAAAGGCACTAGAACCAATAATGCCTCCTCTTACCTTATACACAGTACCAAGGACACTAGAACCAATAATGCCTCCTCTTACCTTATACACAGTACCAAAGTCACTAGAACCAATAATGCCTCCTCTTACCTTATACACAGTACCAAAGGCACTAGAACCAATAATACCTCCTCTTACCTTATACACAGTACCAAAGGCACTAGAACCAATAATGCCTCCTCTTACCTTATGCACAGTACCAAAGGCACTAGAACCAATAATGCCTCCTCTTACCTTATACACAGTACCAAAAGCACCAGAACCAATAATGCCTCCTCTTACCTTATGCACAGTACCAAAGGCACTAGAACCAATAATGCCTCCTCTTACCTTTTGCACAGTCACAAAGGCACCAGAACCAATAATGCCTCCTCTTACCTTATACACTGTTAATTTAGTACCAAAGGCACTAGAACCAATAATGCCTCCTCTTACCTTATACACAGTACCAAAAGCACCAGAACCAATTATGCCTCCTATTACCTTATGCACAGTACCAAAGGCACCAGAACCAATAATGCCTCCTCTTACCTTATACACTGTTAATTTAGTACCAAAGGCACTAGAACCAATAATGCCTCCTCTTACCTTATACACTGTTAATTTAGTACCAAAGGCACTAGAACCAATAATGCCTCCTCTTACCTTATGCACAGTACCAAAGGCACTAGAACCAATAATGCCTCCTCTTACCTTATACACTGTTAATTTAGTACCAAAGGCACTAGAACCAATAATGCCTCCTCTTACCTTATGCACAGTACCAAAGGCACTAGAACCAATAATGCCTCCTCTTACCTTATACACAGTACCAAAGGCACTAGAACCAATAATGCCTCCTCTTACCTTATACACAGTACCAAAGGCACCAGAACCAATAATGCCTCCTCTGCGCAATTCTGATTCTTTAATTAAACGTAAACTTGACATGTCTGGTTTGGCATCAGTTGGGGTGATTGGCTAAAATTAAAAATATATTTTAAATAAAATTTAAGAATACTAAAAAACACAAATTGGATACATGAAAAATAGGACATCTAATGGGACACTTAATGATACCTTGTTGAATTGCATCTGAGCATGATAACAGTCCATCTCAGAAGACAATTTTTTATCTTGACCTTGGACATTAAAATAATAATTTTAAAGTACTTAACAGCTGTGCAAATATGTTTTAGAAGTTATCATTTGGAAAACTTCAACTGTTGACCAAAAAAATAGATTGGCCTAAGTCGAAAACTACAAATTGGTTTGTACTGAAAACTGAAATTGATCTTCATTTACTTAACAGCTGTGAAAAGTTTAAACAAAATCTGTTGACACATTTTCATGTTATCATGTAAAACCACCATGGCATGACAGATGGACGGACACTCATATCTAGATGGGGTATCACATAATACCCAGTCACTTTGTGTGGCGGAGTATAAAAACAGTTAATTTCTCCTGACATAGATAGATTTGTAGCAGAATTTAACCATTATGATTTAAGACATTTTAATTCACGGAGGCTGTGGTTTATAATTGCTTTACAACAGGGTGACCATTTATGTCATATTATTTTATCCAGAGCGACAGCAAAGATAACATAACGACATAAATGGTAATCCCATTGTAAAACAATGATTAATCACTGCCTCTGTGAATTATTTCTATTCTTATAAGAAAACTGTGGTCCATTTATGATATTTACGTAACTATAGAAACATCATTTCCACCATAAACTGGCTGTTCTGTCAATGTAACACACAATATATTGCAACGGATAATTATAGCGCGTGTTGCTATTTATAAGATTAATATCTCATATGCAATAGCTTTCTGGTGGGAGTTACAGTGTTGTTATTAGAACAGCCCTTAAAAACATGCCCTCCCCGTCTCGTGTTGCTCATACATAAATCATTTTTTTTACCACAGCTGTGGTCTCAAAGCCTTTAAAGCATGTCATATTAGAATATAATTTCTACCATTTGAATAGGATAACAGTTGTTTGTTTATGATGAGAGTTGAAACCACACATTTGTACTTGGCTGTCCTTAGAAGTACAAAATTTGAATATTAATTTCTTATAGGTATTTCAACTGCCATCTATAACAAAGAAGATCTGTATTGACTCAAGGTAATTTTAAGGTTAACACCAACAGAATTATTTGGGTATTATTATGTGTCTAGCATATTCATACCATTTGCAGTTAAACAGAATATATTACATAAAATGATGAAGCTCAAGGTACCAGTCCGTCAATAAATCAAACAATATACACATATGACTAGCTTACCTCATCTTCGTAACCAGTCATTCTGGCAGTTAAGATGGCCGTCTTTTCCTGAGATCTGGCTCTTTTCCACCATAAATATCCAAACAAAACTAACACTCCTCCAACCAATACAACACCACCAATACTTGCTCCTATTATAGTCATTCTTTTTTTTGCCTCAATTCTAGAAATTAAAAAGTATAAATATAACTTTACATATGAATACACATCAATGCATGAAAGTACTTCTAGCCTAAAACAACATGAAACAAGAGTACTTTCAGCCTAAAACAACATGAAACAAGAGTACTTTCAGCCTAAAACAACATGAAACAAGAGTACTTTCAGCCTAAAACAACATGAAACAAGAGTACTTTCAGCCTAAAACAACATGAAACAAGAGTACTTTCAGCCTAAAACAACATGAAACAAGAGTACTTTCAGCCTAAAACAACATGAAACAAGAGTACTTTTAGACTAAAACAACATGAAACAAGAGTACTTTCAGCCTAAAACAACATGAAACAAGAGTACTTTTAGACTAAAACAACATGAAACAAGAGTACTTTCAGCCTAAAACAACATGAAACAAGAGTACTTTCAGCCTAAAACAACATGAAACAAGAGTACTTTCAGCCTAAAACAACATGAAACAAGAGTACTTCTAGCCCATTTCAGGACTGAAATTTTTGGTGCTTATTCTAGAGATTACATGATGTCATAATCCACAGCGTGAACCAGAACATACTACTCAATATAGTAAGAAGTGAGGATTATGGTACCAGGAGACATTTCTTTATACTTACCTGTATTGTACAGAAAATGTAATGATTGCAGAGTAAAAATAATACTTCACAGCAATGCCTTATATAGGTTGTATAACATATTTAAACATCAAAGATTAATAGGTTCTTCCATACGTTTTTGGGAAAGACCGGTTGATCCTTCACGAGTGATGGAAATTTTATGTCTTTTTGCGAGTGGTGTGCAGCGGAACGAGCCAAAAGACATAAAAATTTCTATCACGAGTGAAAGATTACACAGGCTTTCCCAAAAGTGCATGAAAGTACCTGTTTCTTCCAACAACTTTCACATCGCTATATCATATAGACTCTCCATTGTTGTAGACTCCATTGTCTCTGGCATCCAATCAGAACGAGGGAAACTGAAGAACGTCACACAAGAACGTTGTTATGCTCCCATAACAATGTTCTTGTTTCTGACGTTTTTATTGGATGATGCGCGTGAGTTCATCTGTACTGGGTCATCTGTACCAGAAATCGGCCATTTACAGAAGAATCCAATGATAACTGCATATTTAAGGATTATTAATTATATAATTCATGCAGGCTGTGGTTTATCATTGTTTTTATAATGGGGTGACCATTAATGTAGTATTATTTTATTACAGCTAGGGATAAAATAGCACATAAATGCTCATTCCGTTTTAAAACAATGATAAATAACAGATTCCAAGAATTATATCTATTCTAAAAAGACAATTAAACTGGCTGTTCCGTTAATGTCACACATAATACATTGCAATGAATAATTATAGTGCGTGTCGCTATTTATAATATTAGTACGTCATACGCAGTTTTCTGGTGGGAGTTACAGTTTTGTAATTGGAACAGCCTTTAAAACACGCCCTATTCAGCGCATGTTGCCCATACATAAATATTTTTTTTACCACTGTTGTGGTCTCAAAGCCTTTAAAGCACGTCATGTTAGAATTTAAGATTTATAATTACATTATGTATGATTTTCACTGAAATATGTAATTCCATAGAGAGAATTCTGTCATGTGTTCATAACATGTAATCTTTCATTTCTCGATGAAACACTAAATCCAGTGAACCATAGCAATGTCAATTACATGATACTGTGTCTGCGCCAAATCCATCCAAGTATAACATTTATCAGAGGTTGATAAACTTATTCCATCAATTTTAAACATGTCTAATTGTTGCTACTTATAATTCTGCGAAATTGACCAAAAGGACAGGAAAATACACGTTTCCATATTAAATGTTTAATTAGTAACCATATAAGCCTCGGTGGCCAAGTGGTTAAGGTAGTTGGTTTACTATAGATTACGTGGTCTGTCAACACTGAGATTGCGGGTTTCGATTCTCACTGCGGGCAGGGTGTACTCGACTCCAGTTTTCCTACCGCAGGTAGGGGGTTTTCTTCCGGTACTCCAGCTTCCTCCCCTAATAAAAACTGGACACCATGATGTAGCTGACAAAATTGGTAAAAGTGGTGTTAAAACACCAGTCAAACAAACAAAAACAATCCAATTTCAGAAAAACTTCACAAAACAAGAGTGACACATAATATGCTTCTAACAGTCATTGTGTTGTTTATGTTATCTGACTTTTTATGGTAAAGCAGACATTATAAAGAAATAACAAACATGTTGTACCCACAGAGAACGTCACTGTGAGATGTATAAAGTTTAAAACAGTAATTTCTGGGAAAAGTTTCAGACAAGTAGTACAAAGAAATATGTAACTTTTTCTTAGGCAATGGTGGCCTTTTTGAAACATTTAAAGCTCCAATAGTTATTTACTACACATTTCCAGGCAAAAATAACGAACAAATAATTAATTCCTACTCATCAGATTCTCTTTTTGATTTCACTACATAAGGGTGACTTGCATCTGCACATACAGTCCTCCCACCCTCGTCATTATTGTCATCTGGTACCTCATTTAGCTTCTCCGGAGGACAAGACTCGGTACAATTAAACTGTAATAAAAAAAAAAGCAATATAATATGATTCCAGTAAATACTTTATTGTTGAAAATTATATAATTGGCTGCATGTAACAATGTGGTTAATGGAAGGTTGGGGGGCAGGGGGGGATGGGGTTAGAAATCAATGGAGTTAGAGAAAATCAGACTTCTAGGAACTGAAGTTCCAATATATATTTCCTTATATATTTTAGTTAATGTCTCAATGTTTAAACGATACACTTTTGATGGTACCCCTTTTTAAATGCCAGGAAAAAAAGTCTCTTCAATAACTGGTTAATCATCTTTGTGTCCCAGCAATAACATACACTGTTTCAGTGTTAGAAATGATTGAACACGGTAAAATCCTGCAATCTTACCGTTATTGTCATGATTTTCCCCAACAGAATATCTTATCATTGATTCAAATCAGAAACCTACCTTTGAAGAAACTTCAGAATTGTCAGAATAGACTTTGAAATTTTTGCAAGCAAAACAATCCTCTGTCGATGGACCAGAGCAGCCTTTGCGGCACTGTTCATGACATTGTTGACAAGTTTTGGTAGAATCGGCAAAATAGAAAGAGAAACAATTCGGTACGCAGTGTTCAAACTGTTTGTAATATCTACAGGTCAAACAGTTAGACTCGTCTGCTCCTATACATTCTGTACACATGTCATGACATCTCTTACAAACCTAAAAAAATCAACAAAAATATCAAGAATTATTAGTTCTAATCAACTTTTCTTCATGTATTATGGAATTTAATTTACTAAAATTGTTAACTTTTAAAACCTATTTGTAGCAATTAAAAGTTTGACTTTGATAAACAGACTATCAAAATGAAGTCTTAAATCCAACATGCCCATCAATATATTAAATAGAAACACATAAAATAAAAACTAGTTTTTATCAAATATATAAGTGTAAATGTAGAAAAACAAATGCCTGTGTTTATGTGCTATGTCTAACAGGATCTATTACATCATCACATCTATCTTCCAAGGTGATCCAAAAATGTGACAAACAGTGTCATTTTTTTAATTGATTGACTGATAGTTATTTAACATTCAGCGAGCAATATTTCAGCTATATTCGGGTCACACTATTTGTGATTAGTTAATTAACAGAACACTAGAGAACTGAAAAATCACAATAAAACTTGACAACAATACATTTATATAACCTGACTTACAGTTTTTCCTGCCAATGGATCAGTCATATTAGAAAGCGACACAATAAATCTATAATAGCCACTAGGACATCTTTCTTCTTTAGGATCCATACAATTGTATACTTTCTTGTCATTCTGGTCGAGCTGTTCAATTCCTAAGGCACATGTTTTACATCCCCCATACTTTACAATACTAGATGGTCCAGTGCAGCTGCAACAAATGTAATAGACATCTTGTTAAATTTCAAACATATTTTGTTTCAGCTGTGGGAATGATTTTCTTTTTTGTGTTGATGAGGTTTAATACCACTTTCATTATGTTTGTGGTTATATCATGGCATCTTGTTTGGTTATATCATGGCATCTTGTTTGGTAGAGGAAGCATAAACATCATGTGAAAACCCTTCAACAGATAAATTGTCAATTTGTGTCAACTCAGGTCCCATTCAAGGATAACATGTCTGCAGTCAGACTTGAACCCAAAACCTCAGTATTGACTGTAGGTTATGTGTAGGGTGATGCACAGAGAAACAAAACTTTACTGTCAAAAGTTATATTAATCACATTTTTAATCAATGAGGAGTTTAGTCTAATGAAACCATGTTCTGGCTTTTACAACCTGTGTCATGAGACAATGTTCTGGCTTTTGCCACCTGTTTTTATTTATGAGATCATGTACTTGCTTTTACAACCTGCTTTTTGCCACCTGTCTTATGAGACCATGTTCTGGCTTTTGACACCTGTGTTATGAGACCATGTTCTGGCTTTTACAACCTGTCTTTTGAGACCATGCTCTGGCTTTTGCCACCTGTCTTATGAGACCATGTTCTGGCTTTTACAACCTGTCTTATGAGACCATGTTCTGGCTTTTGCCACCTGTCTTATGAGACAGTGTTCTGGCTTTTACAACCTGCCTTATGAGACAATGTTCTGGTTTTGCCACCTGTCTTATGAGACAGTGTTCTGGCTTTTACAACCTGCCTTATGAGACCATGTTCTGGTTTTGCCACCTGTCTTATGAGACCATGTTCTGGCTTTTACAACCTGTCTTATGAGACCATGTTCTGGCTTTTGACACCTGTCTTATGAGACAATGTTCTGGCTTTTGACACCTGTCTTCTGGGACAATTTTTGTGACTTTTACCACCTGTCACATGAGACCATGTTTTGTCCTTTGCCACATGTCTTATGAGACAATGTTTTGACTTTTACCAATTATAGGATAGAACAATAACCAAAATATCTGCATTAGAATATTTATTGTGTCCCTTATTTTAGTCTTCAAATACCAATCTAAACATTTCACTTAGACTACAAATAACATACCCATCATCGCAATATGGATCACATTTTTGACAAACTTTATTTACATCAGCATAAAAGAATGGTGGACACTCCTTTAAACATTTGATTTTGGGCTTTCCTTGAGAGTCTTTGCCAATCACTGAAACATTTTTACATTTTGCACAGTTTTCTGGACCCTGTAGATGGAAATATAAACATATACTTAAACCTGTCAATAGAAATATCTACGTTATATTTTAAAACAATAAATATATGATATGCACACAAGTCATGGAAACAGTCTAATAACAAGAGGCTCTAAAGAGCCTGTATCGCTTATCTGATTTATGTAGGCAAAGAAGATTGCATTTCCCTGATTTTAAACTAAGTCCTGTAACTTTTAATTTTATACTGGCATAAATGGAGTCTTTGTAGAACTTTTGATTCTGAAAAGCTAAAGATCAATCAGAAATAAGCCATTTTAAGTGATTTTACAATATGTTCTATTTTTAGTAACAGTGGCCATGTTTTTTATTGGATCCATTCCAAATGAGGATTGTTTGTTGCCAACATGCCATATATCATTGTGCCAAGTTTAGGCCAAACTGGTTCAGTGGTTTCAGAGGAGAAGATTTTTTAAATTCAATAAGCAAAACACACAATTTTTGACCTTTAAAGGGGCATAACCCCTAAAAGGGGTCATCTGACAACTTCAACTTAATGGAGACTTTAGATACTTTTGTAGAACTTTTGATTCTGAAGAGCCTAAAATCCATCAGATTGTTCCAGATCATTTAAAGTTTTTGAGTTATAAGCCATTTTAAGTGATTTTACCATATGTTCTATTTTTAGTAACAATGGCCATGTTTTTCATTTGATCCATTCAGAATGCGGGTTGTTTTTTCCCAACATGCTATATATCTCTCTGTGAAGTTTAAGTCAAATTGGTTCAGTGGTTTTAGAGGAGAAGATTTTTTAAATTGTTTGCAGACGACAGACAGTGGGCGATGACGGATGCATAGCGATGTCATAAGCTCACATGGCCTTTGGCTAGGTGAGATAAAAAGCGGTGGAGACAAACCCTTACTTTGATACATATACTGAGATAAAACTATGTTATATGCACTGGTAACATGTACATGGATCAAATTACTTTATTTGTCACTGGAGACACATGTGACTATGGGGAGCGGGAGGGGCAATAATGTTACTGTCAAAAGCATATGGAGATCACATCCTCCAACATCATGTATCTAGAATCTGAACCTATCCACAATCAAGCAGTTACAGGACAAGCTAGGCAGGAGCATGTGATTGTTTGATACAACAAAAAATGATTATCAAGTACTTATTTGTTTGTGGAACACAGTTTGTTTTAGGACAAAAATTGTGTTTGCAATTTAATCCCAAATGAAGACAAGTAATGTAACCCTAAAACAAATATATAATAGCATCTAAAGAATATGTAACCTTTGCTGTAGAGTCCGTTTTCAGTTCTGATAGACAACATTTATTATATGTGTACCTTAAGGAATTTTCCTTAAGGAAGATTTAATGATTGATTGATTGATTGATTAATGGTGTTTAACGCCCGAGCAGCAATATTTCAGCTATATTCAGGCGATGAACATGAAATGGATGATAAAATGAACATGAAATGATGATGAATGAAAATGGGATGGGACACAAGGAAAAATAGGGGTAACGGATTTTAGATTGCCACTGGCAAAAGGGAGGATGGATAGGGTCGGGCAATTTATCCTCCTGTAGCGGGATCGAAATCCCTACTCATAGCGAATACTACAGCAGCGTTCTTTAACGTGCGAGGAATGTGGCATTTTCCCAACACGGTGCACTAATATGGTTTGCGGTCAGGTTTTCCGTATTATGGCCTGACAAGCCCAGCTTGCCAGGGGTACCCCATTCAACCACCTGGGGCACACATCCCAGTCGGTCTTTAGGCAAACCGACCTGACACGCCGGTCAGGGTACTGGGCGCTATTTAGTCGCCTTTTACGACAAGCTAGCGCGACTGCTGTCTATTCTTTTAGCCACCCGGATCCCGCACGGGGCAAGATTTAATGAAGTATTTTTAAATTTGATTTCAGAAAATGATAACTTCTCAAACAAAAATGATAACATCTTACACAAAAATGATAACTTCTTGAATATATTGACCCATGAAGCCCATCAGTCGGAACTGCTAAAATAAATCATGTGACAGCGCATCAGCCAATAAATAAATGATTATGTTATATATAATTACTTACAGGTCCTCTACAGCCAGATTCACACTCGCCATCACAAAATCCACAAAGATTGCTGCCATTTCCCACTTCATACATGCCAGGAATAACAGAACAATTATTGATACAGATATTGCTGCTGTTATCAATCCTAAACTTGCGACATCCTAAACATTTATCTGGATATTTATTCCAACAACCTTCATCGGAACAGCTACTATCACACACCTCACTGTCACGTCCTGGAAAATAAAGGTTTTCGCTTATGTTTCATTTTGAAAAAAAAAACTAAATTTCAATTCTGGCACATCTTAATTCTTTAGTTCAGGGCACTATTGGTGAAATGTTGTTGGCAAAATGGATTATAGAATGCCAAAAAAATCTGGTAAAAGGATTATACAATGGCACACAAATCTGTATAAAGATTACAGAATGCCACAAGAATCAGGCAAAAGGATTATAGAATTCCAAAACATCTGTTAAAGGTTTTATAGAATGCCACAAAAATCTGTTAAAAGAATTTCAGTATGCCACAAAAATCTGGTAAAAGGCTTACAGAATGCCACAAAAATCTGGTAAAAGGATCATGGAAGGCCACACAAACCTGGTAAAAAGTTTACAGTATGCCAAAATAAATCTGGTAAAAGTCTTACAGAATGCCAAACAAAATCTGGTCGAAGGATTATAGAATGCCACAAAAATCTGGTAAACGGATTACAAAATGCCAAAAACATCTGGGAAGTTGATTACAGAATGCCACAAAAAACTGGAAATTAGATTACAGAAGTGCCAAAAAATCTGTTTTGTAAATACTGTAATTGGTTATATATAATATACATAATGTTCTTACAACAAGTGATTCAATTTATTTAATTTTTTAATTATGAATGAGCTCTTAAGTATTATATTAACCCAGGCTTATTAGATGTTTTTTTTTAATATTTTTGATAAAACTAAGTATTATGCAATTATTACAATAAACAATATAAAAACAAGAAAATGCGTCTCAGTGAGTGACACTGATTTTCTGCTTGACACAGACGTCCCTTTTCTAAGTTCACTTGAGCATGAAATTTCAGTCCTACATTATTTTGCCATTGAAGTTATCTCATCATATTGTTACCGTGTATGAAGGTTCATGAAGTGGGACAGAAAGATGAACAAATGGACGAACAGTCTGAAAATCTTGTTGGCAGCAAATAAATATAATGGAATGACAATAACACAAACATTTATATCTAAATTACTTTGAGTACTGGATACTTACTACACAATGTGGCATTTTTGTTTGTAACAAGTCGCACCTTCTGCTCTGTTTTGTGGACAAAGAATCGGAACCAATTAATACCATCGACATAACATAGATGATGGTTGAATGCTATAGTCACCCACCCGTTTTTTATTTGTTTTAATGATACAAGGTCTAGACTCCTGAGTGGTGTGAAGATTATGTTCAAGGCACTTTGTGTACTGAAAAAAAAATTATGTATTTTATTGAGATTGAACTTCTCATTTCTCAAACTGCTGTACATGCTAACATGGTGACCACTAAAAACCACAGGTGCCTGTATCTGCTATGGTGATCTATTTTCAATAGATAAGGTTAAAATATTCCTATTAAACTGTGATACAAACGTTTACTACTGTTAATAAACCTGTCTAAATTCTACATTAGTAAAGTAGGATGACTGTTCGTTTATTTGCAGTCATAATTGTCAAAGTAGAAATTATTTAGAAAAAAACTATTCTGTGTAAAACAATTTTATTCTAGAATTAAACCTATTCTGCAGGAAAAATAAATGCTTTGTGAATAAGGATTGATTTTATTTACAGTTGGCCTATTTTAGGAGAAAGTTTAAAAATTTAATTTTAGTTAAACAATTTATAACCATGGCAACAGTGTTTCTACAAAGGCTGGCAGCAGTTAAAAACTTTTAAAGTGGGAACTCTAAGGATGATTCAAGCTAACCTCTTTCCAGTTGGACAAATGGTTTCAGAAAAATTTACCAAGTAATACTGGTCCAGTTGAGCTAAGAAACGCTGACCTTAAATTAAGCTCATGACTTGTTTTTAGTGAAATTACATACCTATCTAATTCTCTGCCATGTATAACTTCTAAACTAGACAAAAATGACAAACTTCGAAAATTTGTATCATTGGCTTGTATGGCTATATGACCTGTGACCTCTCTAACACTTTTCAATACATCAAGCTGTGCTACAGTTATTCCTGGTATTTTAAATTGGCTGTCCCTGAAAAAACACAAGATATTACTAACATAAGATTGAATGAATGCAGTCTGCTTTAGATCATGGTTGGTCAAAAATTACCCCAAAAGGTCCAAAACAAATGTAAATCAGGTTATTTTGGATAGAGTTTTATTTTGGTTTATTTGGCGCTTTTTTTTATAGAGCTAAAAGTAAACACATCAAAACTAAAGCATGCACCAAAATTTTACACGTCAAGATAGTGGACTGTACAGTCATAGCTGTTACTTATGCCTAATACTACCTAGCTGTACAGTCATAGCCCTTACTTATGCCTAATACTACCTAGCTGTACAGTCCTAGCACTTACTTATGCCTAATACTACCAACTGTACAGTCCTAGCACTTACTTATGCCTAATACTACCAACTGTACAGTCCTAGCCCTTACTTATGCCTAATACTACCTAGCTGTACAGTCCTAGCACTTACTTATGCCTAATACTACCAACTGTACAGTCCTAGCCCTTACTTATGCCTAACACTACCTAGCTGTACAGTCCTTGCCCTTACTAATGCCTAATACTACCTAGCTCTACAGTCCTAGCACTTACTTATGCCTAATACTACCTAGCTGTACAGTCCTAGCACTTACTTATGCTTACTACTTACCTAGCTGTACAGTCCAAGCCCCTACTAATGCTTTCTACTTCAACCTGGTACATACCCACTGAATGAAGCTTCCAGAATTTGCAGGTTTCCATTTACTATTGTACAATTTCTAAAGTTCTCTATATTAGATGCTTTAATATAATCATTTCCTTCACAAGCTAAAATATAAAAAACACAACAAATTCAGTACTACAGCTGTAGACCATGTCAGTATTACAGCTGTAGACCATGTCAGTATTACAGCTGTAGACCATGTCAGTATTACAGCTGTAGACCATGTCAGTATTACAGATGTAGACCATGTCAGTATTACAGCTTTAGACCATGTCAATATTACAGCTGTAGACCATGTCAGTATTACAGCTGTAGACCATGTCAGTATTACAGCTGTAGACCATGTCAGTATTACAGCTGTAGACCATGTCAGTATAACAGCTGTAGACCATGTCAGTATAACAGCTGTAGACCATGTCAGTATTACAGCTGTAGACCATGTCAGTATTACAGCTGTAGACCATGTCAGTATTACAGCTGCAGACCATGTCAGTATTACAGCTGTAGACCATGTCAGTATTACAGCTGTAGACCATGTCAGTATAACAGCTGTAGACCATGTCAGTATTACAGATGTAGACCATGTCAGTATTACAGCTTTAGACCATGTCAGTATTACAGCTGTAGACCATGTCAGTATTACAGCTGTAGACCATGTCAGTATAACAGCTGTAGACCATGTCAGTATTACAGCTGTAGACCATGTCAGTATTACAGCTGTAGACCATGTCAGTATTACAGCTGTAGACCATGTCAGTATAAAGTTATTTACATCACTTAGTTTGAAGCACATATTTTCTTCAAGTTGATAACCTTGCAAGCTATTTTGATTTTCATAGAATTCGTCATGCAAATTTTCTGTTTTAAATTTTGACCAAATATTGTGACAACAAAAGCCCTAAGACTTATAACATCATGATGACTGCAGAAATGTTTCTGATAATTAAAATGGAATATTTTGTCTCATAGATTATTTTACTACATCTGAATTTAAAGAATTATCAACAATTTAAATTCGGGAAAAAATGAAAATTTGATTGATAAGTTATTCTTCAAATAAAAAGAGATATAATTGCCTTTTGATGTTTTATTGTATTCTTTACCGTTAAGCTTCTATAGTGGATTAGAGGTGGTAAATTTGTGTGTATGGGGGCCGCCATATTGACAGTATTTACCACGAGATTGCATTTGTGACGTAATAAATGTAATTATCCAGTAAATATGATAAATAATCCAGTTTAAAAATATGTTTTTCTGCCTTTGTTCTTTGAAGAATATATTTACTGAGGCGATGACTTATGACCAGCTGACAACATAAGATTAACAAATATGTCTTAATGTTGTACATGATGTTTTTGTATTAATGAAAGTACTTTTAGGCACAATTTTTAACCTGTCTTTATTTATCAGGAAGAATTTACCTAAATATCAATTGTAAATAAAAGATATATTTATATATAATTATTTTTAAACAAAATAAAATTCCGTAGATCTTCAAACGTCAGTTGTACCTGGACGTGAACATTTTACAGGGAAATCATTTCACGTTTTTCGAAGGGTAGTTAACAGAATTAGTAGGTAAATAATCAGGATGTTTATTGTAATTACTATATCATTTAACGCCAACTTTGAAGTATGAATATTCGGACATTTTCAAAAGCTAACCAGATTTAAGGTTAATCATGTAATTCGAAATTAGAACGGCACGTCCCTATCTTGCCAAGAACAGGTATGATTTGAATACACCGAATTGTCAGAACACAAGATGTATACAAGATTTCGAATACCTTTAGATTCCTTTTAGATGCCAGGTCAGAGGAAATGTAAAATTGACACGTTGATATAAATATACACACGTAAAATTTTGTTATGCACACGCACAATAAATGTTACAATAAAAATCAATAAGGTTCCTCCTCTTATGGTATGTAACAATGTACCAAAGTTTCATTAAAATCCGTTCACAACTTTCTGAGTTATGGTAAGGAAACCAATTGTTGACGGCCGCCTGCCCGCCCAGCCGCCCGCCATCATCATTACAATAGCCGAGTTCAACTTCGTTGCAACTCGGCTAATAAATGTACTAAAAGTGAAGTGAAATTTTGATGCGCGGAAACAGAGTATTTAAAAATATTTCATTTAATGACAGTTATTTCTTAAATAGTCAACTTCGCAAGTATTTTGTATAAACAAAATTTTGTTCCCATAAATTGCATAATCTGATAACACGATACAAGTTGAAAATAATAATATGAATAATTTTCAATTTAATTAATATTTATGGACAAAATTTAAACTAATATTCGAGGAAAAATGAAAGATGAGGTCACCTTTCCATTACACTATCCTCCATGCAAAATTCTGCACAATGGTCTTCGCATACGAAGTAGTTGCTGCTGTGGACATAGTCTAACGTTGAAGTCTTTAAACTGGTTAACTACTTGTTACACAAGTAGGGTTTTTTGCTTAGATCAGGTATATGAAACATAATCTTGCCAGAACTTCGTCTTATAGTACAACCTTCTGTTGATGACCGTTTAGCGTTATTATCATACAAGGACTGCAAGGTAATAGGATATCAAGGGATCTCTAGTATCGCCATCTAGTGACGAGATGGTGACAAGATGGCGGACCTCCATAAGTGAATTTTTTACATGGTAACTTCAATGTAGAAACTTAACCAATGAGAATAAAATAAAACATTAAGAAGCAAAAGTGTTTCTTTTTATTTGAAGAATAACATCAAATTTTAATTTTTTCACGAAGTTTCCCTTTAAACCAACAATATTGCAATGCCAATTCATTTAGTGTCCTCAAATGTCAGAACCAGGTAATCTACATTCATGATATTCAAACTAACGGTTTACACAATTCAAAATGAAAAATGACAAATTAAAGATATGTACAAGTAAACAGTTGATAATTTTCACAAATGATTTAGATTTTAACTAAAATATTTCAGTAATACCAGTATTTTTCTTACCTTTTGGACAAGGTCCGTTACATTCAACACATGTTCCATTGACATCATGCATATTTGGTCGACAAGTCTTCACACAAACATTTTGATCTTTGTCTTTTAAAAGATGTGCTGTTAAAGAAAAAACATAATTAGTACACTACTGATGAAGAGTTATCACCCTTTACATACTACCAATTAGACAAGATACTTCTTTCTGGTTTTATATAACTAAAAGACAAACACTACAGAACTAAAATCCTTAAGATAAATGCTTACTAATGGAAGTTGGAAGTAGTTGATTAAAAAGAAAATGAAGGGGAATGATTATATTAAAATGAAAGGATAAAGGAAAATAAAGAATTCATTTCCTTTGTAGGTACAGGTAACAAAGCAGTTGGAATAAAACGAAACAAACAATTCTTTTTCCTGTTCATTTTAAATAATTATTGTAACCACATGGTTATTTTTCTTAATGAGCAAACGTTGTTCTTTGATCCAGCATTATTTTTAATGATATCTGAACAGGTTTCTTTAAAAAAGGCAATGCTTTTTGTGGTTTCCTTGATTAATAGTTGACATCCTTTTAACTTCCTAATGGCAATCCGTACCTGGAATCTTGTAAATAGGCTTTGTCTTAATGAAATGAAACTTTATTTGAAAATTGTGTGTTTACTATTTCAATTTTACATAACAAATTTCTACACTATAGGGTAATAGCATATTACTTCTGGGTTCAACACACAAAATCATAAGCCCATATATTTAGCTTATTTATGGTTAAATATGGTTCGCAACAGTACAATTTTCAAAAGGACAATTTCCTGACATAGAGGATCCCTATCTAATCCATAACAAAACATTTTATTCAAAATTGGTTAGCACAATGTACAAAATAAAACTGGACAAGTTTGGATTGAAAAAATAAAGTCCATACTAAAAATATATATAACTGTTTACAAAATTCAAGATATCAACATAACTTGTGTAATTTGCTAATTAATGTGTCTTATTCACATTCTTGGACAGCTAGGAACCAGTCCTAACTATGAAATATTATACAATTATAGCTTTGGTATGAGGTCGATAATGAGAATATATCGACCAAACAGATTCATCTGTTGGTCGATATATTTTCGTATTGACCGAATCTTAAGCTATAATTGTTATATTATTAATATAACCTATTGTCATGATTGTTGAACAAAATTTCATTTTTTTGTGTGCACACCATTTGTTTGACAGATTTTTAAAATGTAATATGATTACGAGTCTACACACATAATAAATGTATAATTGTTCTATGACAAGTATTCCACATCACAAAATACAACAGATCCCTTTTTCTACATAAAATTTACCAAAATAGAACCAAACTGTTAACCATATAATAAACATTTTGATTGGATAATTTTGCCATGTGAAATACGGATTTAACTTTTGGAATTTTTGAAATCTATTTTTAGTAACGTGCTGTATAGGTATGCAGCATAACAAAATATTGTGGAAAATTCTATTTTAAGGTATATTATATGTGCCCAAAGAAATACAAAATGACCATGTGGTATCATTAGACAAATCAAAATAAAGAAAATATCTAATATTAATAACAGTTTAAAACGATATTGATCTCAAATTAATATATATGTAGTTCTGTATTGGTTTCTTACCTGGGCAGTCTTTTCTACAAAGGGCGCCATATGCAAACTTTCCATTAGGATTCTCTTCCATTTCTAATGTATACTGATTGTAAACCTGGTAAGGTGGGCATCGGCTGACACATTCACCATCATTGAAAAAATGTTTACATGCCTAAAAATAGATTTATAAAACTAACACAAACTATCAAGTTTTCATAAAATAATTATATAAATTGGTGGCATATTATACGGAGTGTGTTTGTTTCAGAAACTATCAATTAAAATGGCAAAGGAAACATATTATATACAGACTGGGAATAGCAAAAAGAACTATAAAAAAAAAAATTGTTAAAAAATTGTTAAAAAATTGTTAAAAAAAAAAACTATTGTTAAAAAAAAAAACAATTGTTAAAAAAAAAAACTAGTAAGTTTCGAAGCGGCAATATAGCGGTTTTTTGGCTGACAAATAAAAACTGCTTACCGCGTTTGGTCCAGCTTATGCTCCTTTTGTAGATTACAGAATGTGTAAACTGACAACAACAATTATATCCAAGTGATAGTCGGCGGTTTGAAATGCGGCAGATTTTTTCACTTTGATAGTGCACTTTTCTATAGTAAAGTTTGACCTAAATTACCACGGAAGTGTATGTTTGGAAGAGTCAATTGTTATCTATTCGAAATCCTCGGGTCATGTCGTCTGCAATTAAGGCGGGAAAAGTCTCGCGGTTTGTCCGAATACCATTGAACGTTACGAAAGCAGACGATCTTTTTAAAAACAACGCTAGGTCCCTTTAGAAACTCAAATGGTTGACTTCCTATGTAAAATTCCAGTAGCAAATGTCATGGACGATTTCGGATATTTCAACAACAAAGGCATAATATAAAATATGGACGTGCTATCGTGTAGATTTTTTTCAAATCGGATTTTAGCACTATAAAGGTACAGTATGGAATAATAAAAAAATGCAAGCAAAACGCTGAGCGCATGGGGGGTGTAACATTTAGTATAAGAAGTTTGTTTGTTTGAATGGTGTTTAATGCCACTTTCAGCAGTTTTTCAGCTACATCAGGGCGTCCAGTTTTTATTTGGGAAGGAAGCCTGAGTACCCTGTAGAAAACCCCTGACATGCAGTCGGAAAACTGGCAATCATTGTCTATTAAAATTGGAGTTGAGTGCACCCTGCCCACAGTGATACTCAAACCCGCAACCTCAGTGTTGACAGACCACATGACTTGAAGTTTTGAAGCCTTAGCTGTTCAAATGTAGCCATGTTTTTGCCCTAATATGGTCAGACAGAATACGGTATGGTTATAGTAGAAAACATTATTCATGTATATGGAACTCATTTACATGTGTATCAGCTGTGGAGGCAGTAATTATTTTAATTTCAGGTCATCTTACCAACTGTATACCCAAAAAGAGTTACGTCTAAATACAAATGTTAACATTTTCCTACATTCATTAAAAAGATATAATTTGCCAATGTTTTTATAAGGTAAAAATGGGAAACAACTTCCAATAACTGGGCGCAAAGGCAAAGGATACAAATGTCCCCTCCCTGATCAAATTAAAATCTGTGCAATTTCAAATGAATCTGTGTTTAGTGGTCCCAATAACATTTTCAAATTTCAAATGCTTAGGTGAAGGCTTTTGCAAGTTATGCAGTTAGGATAAATTTTGCTATTATCAGGATTACAAGGGGCCATAACAACAGAACAACAAAAATGAAACAGTCAAACAGTTGTAAAATATTTTTGCTTCTGAAACATTTCAGAATTTCAAATGATTTGGTCCAATTTTTCTCAAGTAGTCAAGTGGACACCACAAGTTTTGCTATTTAAAGTCATGTGGAAACCAGTTGCATAAAAATGTTACAAATGTGTACAGGACCAAATCTGTATACCTTTATGATGGGAAGTGATAAACTTACAAAGCAATCTGTTTTAGAGGGACCATAGCATCCTGCAGCACATTCAGGGTGACAGCATTGGTTGGGAGCTGAACCAAAACATCGATCCTCACAATTCTGACTACATACTTTTTTATGGTTTACTGTTAAAAAAAAAAGGTGCATTACAGATAATATTTTCCAATCTGATAAAAGAACAAGCCATCACAATTATTCTGTATTATTAAAATGACTTTATCATATAGACTGGTTCCATTGATAATAGACACTGTAAAGATCTGACTGCTTCCTTTAGAAAAAGACATTATACATAGTATGGCTAGATCCACTGGACATAGACATTGTAAAGATGTAAACTGGTTCCTTTGGAAATTGACACTGTAAATAGGAAGTCTGGTTCCTCTGGACACAGGCATTGTAATCTAAAGGTGTAGTCTTAGTCATTTGGAAATGAACATTGTAAAGAGGTTGACAGGTTTCCTTGGAAACAGACATTGTAAAGAGATAGACTGATTTCCTTGAAAACAGACATTATAAAGAAGTAGACTGGTTCCTTTGCAAACATACACTGTAAACCTTTGGAAACAGACAGCTGTAAAAAGGTAGAAGAGTTCTTTGGAAATAAACATTATAAGAGCTGAAAACTGCTAAGCATCAATTCTACAGCTATAGAGGATGTAACAATAACTAGGATTCATTAATACTACTTTAACATTTAAATGCAGATAGCTACTAAACAAAATCTACTGTATATCTTCGCCTATAAGACAACTTTTTGCGAGAAAATTAAGCTTTCCTGGGAAGGGGGTCGTCTTATAGGAATGGTCAACCACTTGGGGGTAAAATTTTATCCATAAAAGGTAAGTGGGAAAAATTACGATTTTGCAATGGAATTTTACGATCCTCTTTCCAAGAAATCGTAAAATTTCTCCAAAACAAAACGTCTTATAGTTAGGGATATATGGTATGTTATTACCAGTATTTGAGCTAATTTCATTTTTAATTGTAAGAATTGTATAGTAGTAGATATCAAATCCATATATAGTTAATTTGCACTCGTGTACACAAAACAAATGAATCATATGTAACCTGTTGTCAAACTACTACATTAACAATCTGTCTGTTTATGGATCTACCTCACTTGACGTACCTCAGTGTTTTGATGGACCCTTATGTCAATGAAAATCAACCAACCAAACCAAAAAGAAATGAAATAACAGGAAATGTGGTCCTGAATCTAAATGTTTTTAAGGAATGTAACTGTGATCACACTGACTTCTCCCTATAATTACGTTGTAAATTATTCATCAAAGAAAGTTAACTAAGTCAACGGACTAAAGCCAATTGTAATCTTCACTGCATACTCTTGTATACTTATCTCCGATCAATAGCCATCTTCAATACAACTATTAATTATGGATTTCTTCTCCTTTGTTTTACTGGTATATAACACAGAGAAATTACAGTGCCTGTTATATCTCCCCGCCTGATTATAAAATATTCTTTCCCTTTTTAATTTTATTTACCAAAGGCAGTCCAAGAAATTTGTACTGAAGCATGACACTGATTATTGGCGTCAAGAAAACCAGACCATTCTGGTGTCTCCTTTAAGTCTTCTAGGAAAAGTTTGTAGTTCAACAAAACTCATCAACAATAATTTTCTTGTCTAATACTGTAAAACCAGTACTAGAATTCTTGATATTTCTAAACGAAACAATTCCATTCTTTGCTGTCAAGATTCATTCTATTACTCAGCATAAAATAGCTTAGTGTTTTCAGAATAACATTTTTTTTACAGTAAGGAAGCCATAATTCAACAATAGCACTTTTGAAATAAAGTTTTAAGGATTTTTCATGTATTGTTAATTTTTAAAAATATAACTGATCTGCTTTTTATGCTATTTTAATATTATAGCCAATCAAAATGGGTCCCTTTAAATTTTTTAACAGTTTTAGCCGACCTGAAAAAGTTAGAAATAATATAAACAGGATGAAATCTAATGTAACAGCAGACCAATTTATAATTTTTAGGTCGTTAGCTGAATGATTGTTTTTAGCCATACTTATTGGTATTTTCCTACTGTTAATGTCATTTTCTGCAGCCCACCACTTTTGTGTCCTAATTTCATTGTAACCACATCATTTGTCTATTATCCTCAGAGTCCCCTGCGTGGTCAGCAGCTCAGCATGTTCTTTACATCAATTTATTAATATACAATTGCAATACATCCCAATGGAATATTTCATATATCTGGTTATCACAGGATTCTATTTTGTTCATCAATTTCATTAGAGTTTAGCTTCCTATCAATGATGAAATTGACAGTTTTGAAATTAACAAGGCAGTATTCATGTGGAAAATTCTTTTACTTGAATTCTCACAGGTCTGCAATGTCACATTTCAGCAGTTTTCTGTTAGGATAAAGAATTTGGTTTTATGAGGATAAATCTACCTTAATATGCCCATGTGTGATGCCCGCCTTTATTAAAGTTGACTAATTATTTTCAGTTCATAAAATTACTAACAGCACAAACTGTGATAATTTCCAACTAAGTTTTGTTTGTTTTCTATACCACTTAGCAAATGACAAAGATTGTCTTAATTAAGACCAGCCATGTTTTGGGAGGGTTCTCTGCCACAACCCGTAGAGCTTTATAGCATGTTCAAGCTGGCTGATAGATTTAGCCACTGACCATGAAAAAAGGTGCCTTTTGCTCATTTCCCCCCTAAAAAACTCTTCATATTTTTGAAGTAGCAGTAAAATTTTTCTGATCATTATTCCAACCCATTTCCCAAAATAGATTTATTACTAGATAACATTGAGGTGGTATCTATCCCTGAGAGCCCCGCTGACCTGGAGGTCAAAGTTCAAGTTCAAAGGTCATCAACCACAGTATGTGACACATCACCTTGATATCATCTACCCACATACCATGATGATCAAAAGAACCCACTGCATATACAACTGATGATCAAAGTACCCACTGCTTATACCACCGATGCTCAAAGTACCCACTGCTTATACCACCGATGCTCAAAGTACCCACTGCTTATACCACCGATGCTCAAAGTACCCACTGCTTATACCACTGATGCTCAAAGTACCCACTGCTTATACCACCAATGATTAAAAGTACCCACTGCTTATACCACAGATGGTCAAAGTACCCACTGCTTATACCACCAATGATCAAAAGTACCCACTGCTTATACCACCAATGATCAAAGTACCCACTGCTTATACCACCAATGATCAAAAGTACTGACTGCTTATACCACAGATGGTCAAAGTACCCACTGCTTATACCACAGATGGTCAAAGTACCCACTGCTTATACCACCAATGATCAAAGTACCCACTGCTTATACCACCAATGATCAAAGTACCCACTGCTTATACCACCAATGATCAAAGTACCCACTGCTTATACCACCAATGATCAAAAGTACTGACTGCTTATACCACCAATGATCAAAGTACCCACTGCTTATACCACCAATGATCAAAAGTACCCACTGCTTATACCACTGATGCTCAAAGTACCCACTGCTTATACCACCGATGCTCAAAGTACCCACTGCTTATACCACCAATGATCAAAAGTACCCACTGCTTATACCACCAATGATCAAAAGTACCCACTGCTTATACCACCAATGATCAAAGTACCCACTGCTTATACCACCAATGATCAAAGTACCCACTGCTTATACCACCAATGATCAAAAGTACCCACTGCTTATACCACCAATGATCAAAAGTACCCACTGCTTATACCACCAATGATCAAAAGTACCCACTGCTTATACCACCAATGATCAAAGTACCCACTGCTTATACCACCAATGATCAAAAGTACCCACTGCTTATTCCACCAATGATCAAAGTACCCACTGCTTATACCACCAATGATCAAAAGTACCCACTGCTTATACCACCAATGATCAAAAGTACCCACTGCTTATACCACCAATGATCAAAAGTAACCACTGCTATACAACGGATGATCCATCATCAGAAAAACATGTTTTTTCAATTAAATTTTCACTTGTTAATGATTTTGTTGCTGTCCACTGGTTGATTAAACTAAAGCTCACAAAATCCAGGGTATTTTTTCAGTTCAGTTGACATTGTTCAACACGATAAGGTAAAATTAAATTAATAATTGACAATTAGAAAAAGGGAATTTTACACATTCTGAATGGTAAATTAATCTCACTTACTGTGAGTTTTTTAATGAAGCATTTTTAAAAAAGGATAAATTAGCTCAAATTTAAGAACATGATAAATGAGATCAAAACTATTCTACTAGAAAAATTGTGCTGAAATCCACAAATACCACCACAGTCTTTTGTTAATTGGCTACTTTGTTTGATAGGTTCACAGCAACATGTGATACAACTGACTTCCTTATATGAATTGATAGAAGTAATCATTGTCATTGTGACAACATCTCTTTAAAAAAAATATTTGTGTGCGTATGTGTGTAAGTGTGTGTAAAATTATAGAATTCCCCTTGATGTACATGTATATGATGTTTTGGCAACATTCAATAATAATGTTACTGACACATTCTGTTCTTACCCTTCTGTACTGCCTGATTTGACAGTAAATGTCACCTTACATTTTATTGAAAAATGTGTTGTCACGTGCAATGTTAAAGTTCCACACAATGTAATGTCACAACTAGATATCAGTGAGATGGGCCTGCAGCAGATTGTGATTAGAAAATTGTTATATTTACCAATACAGGAATTTGTCATTAAAAAAATATAATGGGGTCAAAATTCAAGGTCAAAGGTCATTAACCTTGGTATGCGACACATCGCCTTGAAATTATGTACCTATATACCAAATATCAAAAGCCAACCTCAAAAAACAAAAAAGTTACAATCCAGATATGATTTTGGACACAGACCGACAGAATAAGCAATATAGAGATAAAGCTTATCTACATATACATTTCCTCATTACAATGAAGAAATACTCCTGCAGCAACAAAATATATATATATATATGTTGAATTGGGAAATTGAAAACAATCTACAAAGATACATGTACTTACACTTTTGACACATATTTGGACCACTTCCCCAACACTGCTTGGACTCAACTGGTTTATCAATGTAACATGCTGGATGGCATTCTTCACCTATAATACAAATTTGTAGCCATGGTGATACATTCTTAGCACAAAAGATGAAAGGCTGTGTGAAAAATATGTGTGCCCCATTACCTATGGCATGAAGAATCAGTGTTACAAAACCAAAGGCTACCAAAAGCCTTTATTGCTCACCTGATTTTTGAAGACAAAGAACAGAAACACTAGAGACTCCCAGTAGCCTATAATTATTCACCTGGAAGAACAACCACATCGAGCTACATTGTTCTTATTTACAGTTTTACTCTAGCTGTTATAGCTTTTAAGTTACAAGGCAAAAACTAAAAAATTTCATAACGAATTGTCTATAATGGGTAATAGGGGTCAGATGACAATTTTGGACAAAGTGATGGATTTATAGACCTTGCCTTGCTGATAATTTTTTTAAAGTTTCATTTTCACTCTAGATGTTACAGGGCAAAAACTACAAATTTCATAGAAATATTGTCATTTATGGGCAATAACTCCATTAAGGAATCATATGCCAATTTGCAGACAAATGATTTGTAGGACCTGTCCTGATTATTCTTGCTATTTACAGTTTTAGCTTCAATTAATCATTTTTTATAAACAATGTATGGACATTTTGAAAACTGTTCACAAAAGCAGCCATTTTAGATCAGAAATAAATATTTTTATTGGCGGAAAAGGCCAAAATATATGGTGAAACAGGATAGTTGGAAATCCTGGTCAGTCAAGGTTGTATCTGAGCATACCTTGCCCTACCTCTTGTCAGAATATAATATGTATATACAATATTTGTCCATATATCATTGATTGGTGTAATATGCCAAATTACCTCAATGACAAGTCTGAGAAAGACCCTCCTCCCACTTCAAACAAAAAAAATCAACAGCAAGTTACCTTTAAATGACCTACATTTGTGTAATACTTCGTTTCCAAGATAGGTAGTTAGATAAATTCTATCACATGATTTATGGTATCACGTGCTTTTATTTAGGGCACTTTCAAGGCACAGTCTTTTATCATAGCATGAATGGCATAGAATGGAATAAAACTTGACCCCCTTCCATAAATTTATTTTTATTGTTGGATTTGCACCCCGGCACAGCACTTCACAGGAGTCATTTTGCATCTTCTTTCTTACGTTATCCCATATCGTAACCAATGTTGCCATTTGAACTAAAACTGCCCTAAATTTTGTATGACATCACGTGATCAGCATTACAATTTCCACCTCCTTTAACAAGAGTAATTATATCCTGAAAACGACATATTACAGATAAGCACTGTATTTTATTTTTATTTGAGATTATAACTGTAAACAGTTCTTACTTAAAGAAATAACTGCAGGCAAATAAATAATACAATGAAAAGAAACTTGAATAAAGTGTCTGAATACACAAAACAACAAGTGTGAACAACTTATTATATTTCTATTATAACAAAGTAGACTAACAGTTGGTCACAAAAGTGTTGACAGCAGTTCTAACACTTATCCGTCCATTTGGCAACAAACAGTTCCTCCAAGTTAAGTAGGGTTTCAAACATTTTAATCTGGTTTGCATATTGTAGTTTAAATACCACAAACAATTCATTCTCATTTGTTTACAAATTGAACAGAGTATTTTTAAATGAAAACAGTAGACAAAATTATACACAGTAAAAATAAATGTCTTACATGGTCGTCTGTAGTACGTGTTGTTGAAGTTGTATCTGGCATGGGGTACGACTTTGGGGTTAATATCTTCCCATAGTATCGTCTGCTCATAACATAACAAATTATTGTTGTAAAAATATACCATACCATTCATTATTTCTGAAAAGAAATAAACAATACAGATACTGTGAGCTAATGCTCCCTGATGATACCCCTGTGAGCTAATGCTCTCTGATGATACCCCTGTGAACTAATGCTCCCTGATGACACCCCTGAGAGCTAATGCTCCCTGATGATACACCTGTGAGCTAATGCTCCCTGATGATACCCCTTTAAACAAATGCTCCCTAATATTACCCCTGTGAGCTTATGCTCCCTAATAATACCCCTGTGAGCTAATGCTCCCTGATGATACCCCTGTGAGCTAATGCTCCCTGATGATACCACTGTGAGCTAATTCTCCTTGATGATACCACTGTGAGCTAATGCTCCCTGATGATACCCCTGTGAGCTAATGCTCCCTGATGATACACCTGTGAGCTAATGCTCCCTGATTATACCCCTGTGAGCTAATTCTCCTTGATGATACCACTGTGAGCTAATTGCCCCTTGATGATACCCTTTGAGAGCTAATGCTCCCTGATGATACACCTGTGAGTTAATTCTCCCTGATGATACCCAGGTTAGCTAATTCTCCCTGACGATACCCTTGTGAGCTAATGCTCCCTGATGATACGCCTGTGAGCTAATGCTCACTGATGATACACCTTTATAAAATAGATAAAACAATATAGCATGATAATACAAAGCTACCGACAAATTTCAGTAAGGTATTATGGATCATTGGTTAGATAAATGTGACAAAATATGGTTAACCATGCATGCACAAACACACACACAAACACATACAGGAAAAAAGAGTGGGCATAGGGGTATAAATATGCTTATTTCATGAGTATTATGTAGATAATATGCATACGAAAGGAATCATGTGGTTTTATTGGACTTGAATGAATCAAACTATTATACAAGTTTCTACCTGCCTTTGTCATACATGATGCTCATTCTTAATAAAAAAAGCTAGTACAATAGTACACTTTTGTGAAAGGGACCTCAGAAATTATTTCCAGGAATAATGCACCAAATAAAATAATGTCCCTATTTTGTTAGTCCACTCCTGTGACCAGATGTGTGTAAGGGATATACCTGTACAAATGTTATCTGAAATAGCCAAGGGTCACTGTGGAATGACCTTTAATGAGATGACCTTATAGTCTATAGGGTCAAGGGTCACTGATGGAATGACCTTTGGTGAGATGATCTTTATAGCCTATAGGGTCATGGATCACTGAGGGAATGGTTTTGGTTAGATGACCGTATAGCACATAGGGTCAAGAATCCCTGAATGAATGATTTTTTAATGAATTTTAATCAAATGTTTATATATTTTGGATGAATTAAAAAACAATTGCACAAATCAATCATTTTCATGGGAGTTTTGGCCCTTAAAAATTCTACCTTCTGCATGTCTTGTCAAATTTTTATATTTGTTTGTTTTGTTTGTTTGATGGTGTTTAATGCCACTTTCAGCAATTTTTCAGCTATATCATGGCCTCCAGTTTTTTTTGGGGTAGGAAGCCGAGTACCCAGAGAAAACCCCTGACCTGCAGTAGGACAACTGGCCATCTTTGTCAATTAAGATCGGAGTCGAGTACACCCTGCCTGCATTGAGAATCAAACCCGCAATCTCAGTGTTGACAGACCAGGTGATCGATAGTAGACGAACTACCTTAACCACTCGGCCACTGAGACCCCTTGAATGAATGACCTTTGGTGAAGTGACTTTATAACCTATAGGGTCAGGGGTCACTGATGGAATGGCCTTTATAGTGTTACCAAATAAAGATGCACAAATAAAAACTAACCTTGTAATTGTATAAATCCCAATTCCATTAAACCTTTGGTTTCTGAATTTGGTTTTGAATTGCTAGCAACAATCAAGCTGTAGAGTTTCTCTCCAGGTATTAAAGAAAACAACTGACTGCCTCTGATAAGCCGTAAGTTTGTCAAATGTAAATTCTGAGTAAACACAGAGTAAATTAGTACATATCCGCTCACTTCTTCAATGGATGATAAAAAACTCAAATCATAGTCTTCATTTCCATCCAAATACGTTATTTCTAAATTACCATCTACGTAGGTACAGTTAGTATACTGACGTTTATATGACATATAATGGTCCCAAGCTGTTCCACTGGTACCCAAACCTGAACTGGTTCCCCTGCAAATCACTGAAAAATAAAGAACTCAGGTTTAAAGTGGTAGAACAATTCAAAGCTAACAACTATTTTTTTGTAGTAAAAAGGCATCAAAAATACCTAGACTGCACTGGATATGTTAGCTGTTCTAGTCTGTCTTGTCAAAGGCATCAGAAATACCTAGACTGCACTGGATATGTTAGCTGTTCTAGTCTGTCTTGTCAAAGGCATCAGAAATACCTAGACTGCACTGGATATGTTAGCTGTTCTAGTCTGTCTTGTCAAAGGCATCAGAAATACCTAGACTGCACTTGATATGTCAGCTGTTCTAGTCTGTCTTGTCAAAGGCATCAGAAATACCTAGACTGCACTGGATATGTTAGCTGTTCTAGTCTGTCTTGTCAAAGGCATCAGAAATACCTAGACTGCACTGGATATGTTAGCTGTTCTAGTCTGTCTTGTCAAAGGCATCAGAAATACCTAGACTGCACTGGATATGTTAGCTGTTCTAGTCTGTCTTGTCAAAGGCATCAGAAATACCTAGACTGCACTGGATATGTCAGCTGTTCTAGTCTGTCTTGTCAAAGGCATCAGAAATACCTAGACTGCACTGGATATGTTAGCTGTTCTAGTCTGTCTTGTCAAAGGCATCAGAAATACCTAGACTGCACTGGATATGTCAGCTGTTCTAGTCTGTCTTGTCAAAGGCATCAGAAATACCTAGACTGCACTGGATATGTCAGCTGTTCTAGTCTGTCTTGTCAAAGGCATCAGAAATACCTAGACTGCACTGGATATGTCAGCTGTTCTAGTCTGTCTTGTCAAAGGCATCAGAAATACCTAGACTGCACTGGATATGTTAGCTGTTCTAGTCTGTCTTGTCAAAGGCATCAGAAATACCTAGAATGCACTGGATATGTTAGCTGTTCTAGTCTGTCTTGTCAAAGGCATCAGAAATACCTAGACTGCACTGGATATGTCAGCTGTTCTAGTCTGTCTTGTCAAAGGCATCAGAAATACCTAGACTGCACTGGATATGTTAGCTGTTCTAGTCTGTCTTGTCAAAGGCATCAGAAATACCTAGACTGCACTGGATATGTTAGCTGTTCTAGTCTGTCTTGTCAAAGGCATCAGAAATACATAGACTGCACTGGATATGTTAGCTGTTCTAGTCTGTCTTGTCAAAGGCATCAGAAATACCTAGACTGCACTGGATATGTTAGCTGTTCTAGTCTGTCTTGTCAAAGGCATCAGAAATACCTAGACTGCACTGGATATGTTAGCTGTTCTAGTCTGTCTTGTCAAAGGCATCAGAAATACCTAGACTGCACTTGATATGTCAGCTGTTCTAGTCTGTCTTGTCAAAGGCATCAGAAATACCTAGACTGCACTGGATATGTTAGCTGTTCTAGTCTGTCTTGTCAAAGGCATCAGAAATACCTAGACTGCACTGGATATGTTAGCTGTTCTAGTCTGTCTTGTCAAAGGCATCAGAAATACCTAGACTGCACTGGATATGTTAGCTGTTCTAGTCTGTCTTGTCAAAGGCATCAGAAATACCTAGACTGCACTGGATATGTCAGCTGTTCTAGTCTGTCTTGTCAAAGGCATCAGAAATACCTAGACTGCACTGGATATGTTAGCTGTTCTAGTCTGTCTTGTCAAAGGCATCAGAAATACCTAGACTGCACTGGATATGTCAGCTGTTCAAGTCTGTCTTGTCAAAGGCATCAGAAATACCTAGACTGCACTGGATATGTCAGCTGTTCTAGTCTGTCTTGTCAAAGGCATCAGAAATACCTAGACTGCACTGGATATGTCAGCTGTTCTAGTCTGTCTTGTCAAAGGCATCAGAAATACCTAGACTGCACTGGATATGTTAGCTGTTCTAGTCTGTCTTGTCAAAGGCATCAGAAATACCTAGACTGCACTGGATATGTTAGCTGTTCTAGTCTGTCTTGTCAAAGGCATCAGAAATACCTAGACTGCACTGGATATGTTAGCTGTTCTAGTCCGTCTTGTCAAAGGCATAAAAGCATATGAAAAATTAAGTATATTATGGTAAAATTGTTTCTCTTGCAATTTGCTACTCACAAGGTTTTAATGCAGTTTTTATGTATTATGGAATTTCTTTGGATAATATTCTGTTGCAAATGTTTGTTAACCCTGATCCTGTATGAGTTGCAACAGTAAATCTCAAGAATGATATTGGCAAGCATTAAAATAGTACAGCTATTACAGTAAAAGACTTGTGCTGTATTTTTGGGAAAGACTGGATGATTTTCAATTAGTGATATAAATTTTATATCTTGTAGCCAATTAAGTGAAGTAAAATGAGCAAAAACACACACTCAAAAGATCACAACATTACAAGGGTTTTCTAAATAACCCATTTAGTACCATATCATCAATAAACTTTCACATTGATTAGTCCATATGGCATCCAATCAAAATGTGTGAAACCTTCTGCCAAGATGATACAAGTAGTAGTCATCACTGGGTTAACTAATCAAAACTCAGCCATCCCCACCCAATTGCTGTTTATAGAACAATTAAAAATCTTCTATTTCTTGATACAATAAATGACTCCTACTGTTAGTTTACAATCTTGTGTGACTGCAGTGAAAAGTGGTCAAAACTGTGAGTGCAGTCCATCATTCATGGTATAAAATTAAAGACCAACCACTGAGAGCTAGAAAAAGTTGATCTAGTGATCACTGATGCTTAAGGGGTCATAATGTCCTGCGTACTATATCAGCATACCCAGGGTACTTAAAATTTGAGAAATGGTACCCAGGGTACTTTCGCTTAACATAAATGTACCCAGACCAATATTGTTGAATCAAATCCATTATTTTTCAAATTTTTCAACAGTGTTCATAAACATGCACATAATCAAAACAAACTTAACTGTAAACTGTAACAAACTTCCATTCTTCTATTTATAATATCAAATTCGGGAAGGAAATGAACATAATCTCTCGTTCCTTACCACACCAGGTACATTTATGTTAAGCGACGGTACCCTGGGTACCATTACTCAAATTTTAAGTACCCTGGGTACGCTGATATAGTACCCAGGTTGAAAATGACCCCTTCAGCATCACTGATAACTGTTTAAATTTTTTAAAACCAGTTTTTACAAATTTCTCAAGGTTTTTTTGATGGGTGACCTTGACCTTTGATGGAGTTTTTCTCTCATTAAGAGGCTTTTATTTCCCACCTGATATGTAATAATATCGTAAAGATTAACTAAAACCAAATGTAAACTTTTTTAGTTATTATACAGAAACATCTTTTTTGTCAAAATTTCCAAGGTTTTTTGTCAGCTGTGACCTTGACCTTTCACAGAATTCCTCCAGAATCTATAGGCTTTTTGTCCACCTGCCATGTTAAATATCCCATAGATTTATTGAAAAAGGATGCAAGCTTTTTGAATTATCACCCTGAAACCAAATTTGGAGGGATGGACACATGGACATGAGGATCTTTTTGAGCGGGGGTATAAAAACACAGATGTGCAATGCTGCAGTTTTTTTTTAAGCTAGACCCTAGTCTATTTCATATTGTACCTTACAAGTAGTATATGAGTAATTGCAGTGGTTTTTATTGATGGTGTTTATCTTGGTTCCAAGGGGTTTCCCCAACAGGTACTTGATAGAAATCTAGAATGTAACCCTTCTAAATTTAATTAGATGACTAATTAAAAGTTTTACATGAAATATACAAGTGCTAATTAAAATTTGTATTGGAATTGAAAGGGGGATCTCCCTTTATCACTATTATTTCAATTACAAAGTGCCAAATATTATGTTAAAAAAATCACAACAAATAAACATGGAAAAAACAGAAAAGACAATAAAAAACATGGAAAAAAGAGATAGGTGAATAAAAACCTGGAAAAAAAACAAGAGAAATGACAACAAAGATAATTAGATTTTCGTGTCCATAGAAAAAGAAGAATCGATGAAAAATGTCAATCAAAATCGTATTACACAATAAAAATGACATCTGTCTTAAACTTGGGTTTATTACTTCTGTCTAAGCTTACGGACACAGTAATCCAATTTCAATTGAAAAGTCATTGGACATACAACCCTGGAAAGGTCAAAAGAAGGTTAAACATGGAAGCACATCCCAACCAATGTACCAAGTAGTTGCTACACCATTTTTGTCTGCATGTACACTTGCTGTGACTCAAATAGAAGCTTTTCACTGTGATGCTTTTAGCGTTATGAAAGATGGTATTAATTGAAATCATTATTATTTATTATTATTGAGGGTATCAAAGATAAGATGTCCCTAAACTCAAAACTTTCAGGTAGATACCCAACTTAAGTTTGTATCCATGTACAAGGTCAAAAATAGTAACAGTATGACCCAATCAGTTTCACTTACACCTGTCATCAAGAAGCCTGAAATTTTCTTGAGTTTATAATAATGAAAGCAAACTTTTTTTATCAATGAAAACTCTTTCAAAATATCCCTACAAATTTAAACAAGTGTGGACTGTGAGCATGCTCACAAAGGGATACCCCCCCCCCCCCCCCGCTTAGCTTTCAAGTCCAATTATCTCCCCTTAATGATATTTGAGGTCAATAAAAATCCTTCATGCATATCTACATATAATGTACTTCCTTTATGCTTAGTTTCAATAAATTTCATCAAGTGGTTTAGGAGGAGTTGCACTTACAAGGGATGTGGACAGACGGACAGACAGTCAGACAGACAGGGTAATTCCTATATACCCCACAAACAAGTTTGCTGGGGTATTCATAACAAAACTAAATTGTATCACAATATTAATGCACAAGTATAATCTGAAAAAACTGTATGAGATATCTTAATGCATGCAGCAAGTTCTGCAATAAAAAACATTGCCTATTTTTAACCATACTTATAGCATATTTAAATAAATGACCAACCTGTTGACCAACTAAAAGTGTTAATATAATTTTTTAAGCAAAGATTGGCACCACATGTTTGTGTTTATATTCAAGTCTACAGTATGTTTTACATGGGAAGTTTTTGACATACTTAATAGATAATGACCCAATTTGTAGGCAAATGACACACATTAAGTAATGCAACCATGTAATATATGACTAATATGCTAATAATAAGATAAATATATCCCCCAGGTAATATTACATTTCTTGAATCTACCTGCTTAAATACACACCTGGACAGGTACAGTTTTGCACCTGTAGCCTAAGTAACAACTTAAACTGACCGATTTATTTGGTTGGTTATTTGATTTATCATCTTTATTTAAGTTTTCAAGGTAATAATCCTGCAATACCAAAACAACTTTTGATGTAAGGTCAATGAAAAGTCAAAAGTTTATTATCAGTTATAAAGTTATAACTGATGGTAATACATTTATGTGTAATAATTCTCAATAACTGTGTAGTTAAATTCAGTATTAACCTATCTGAAGTCTATTCACAGCTTTAGGAGCTTTCTTTAAGGTCACATGTTTATGGTATCTCCATTACCAGGGATGTTTAATATTTGACAATGTAAATTTCAGATTATACTGTTGTAGATGTTTCACTGTGCAAAACTAAATTTGAGGCAGTAAAATACAAGTGTGGACTATGAGCTAATGCTCACTTTCAAAAAAAAAAAATGTAGCTTGTATGTGTAAAAATCTAAGTATTCTGTAAATAGGAAGTAGATGATCAAGGCGCATAAAATCGCTATACACCATATGGTACTATAGGATATTAATCAATATATAAAAATAAAGGCTTCTGCATCCTATAGTTGCTAAAAAAACTGCAACAAAAATTGTATGTCAGACAAGGGTAAAACAGTATACATAGACTATAACTGCTTGTAGTAAAATGTGTCTGTAAACCAGCAATCTGTATATATAAATATGAATTTAAGGAAAGGGAAATATTATCTATACATTTGAAACAGGTGAAGCTGATGAAGTTTGTGTAAAATTTATAAATTATTCAGATAAGAAAAAAAAATGAAGGAGGGAAACACAAATGTGCTCTTGATGGGCAAAGTGCAACAAAAATGTAAAAGAATTGACATGATTTACAGATAACCTAGATTCCTCTAATGTTTTAATAACTTACAAACCATTTTTTTATTTAGATTGTTTTTCTGTTACTCCAAAGTACTGGAAAAGAGATCTTTTTTGTGATAACCAAGATGGAAGGATTGCACATTAACTGATAAGATATCTTATTAATTTTTAGGAAAATATCTCTCCAGATACTCAGTAGCATTGGGGGTCAAAACCTGTTTGTGTAAAAACTGATGTTGATAGATGAAAGCCAATGTACATTATAATGAACAGTTTGGGTTCGACTTTTCTTCCTTTAGAAAGACTTTTAACATATAATTATATAAAAAAAATTCTAATTTCTGTATCAATCAATGAACAGCATTGAGACAAAGTAGAACAGTCCAGTTGTAAGGAAAGATCTGGTGAAACAAAGTAGAATGGGTCAGTTGTCAGGGAAGATCTGGTGAAACAGTAGAACGGTTCATTTGTCAGGAAAGATCTGGTGAGACAAAGTAGAACAGTCCAGTTGTCAGGGAAGATCTGGTGAGACAAAGTAGAACTGTCCAGTTGTAAGGAAAGATCTGGTGAAACAAAGTAGAATGGGTCAGTTGTCAGGGAAGATCTGGTGAAACAGTAGAACGGTTCATTTGTCAGTGAAGATCTGGTGAGACAAAGTAGAACAGTCCAGTTGTCAGGGAAGATCTGGTGAGACAAAGTAGAACAGTCCAGTTGTCAGGAAAGATCTGGTGAGACAAAGTAGAACAGTCCAGTTGTCAGGAAAGATCTGGTGAGACAAAGTAGAACAGTCCAGTTGTCAGGTAAGATCTGGTGAAACAGTAGAACGGTCCAGTTGTCAGGAAATATCTGGGGAAACAAAGTTGAACGGTCCAGTTGTCAGGGAAGATCTGGTGAAACAGTAGAACAGTCCAGTTGTAAGGAAATATCTGGTGAAACAAAGTAGAACGGTCCAGTTGTCAGGGAAGATCTGGTGAAACAGTAGAACGGTCCATTTGTCAGGAAATATCTGGGGAAACAAAGTTGAACGGTCCAGTTGTCAGGAAATATCTGGTGAAACAAAGTAGAATGGTCCAGTTGTCAGGTAAGATCTGGTGAAACAGTAGAACGGTCCAGTTGTCAGGAACTATCTGGGGAAACAAAGTTGAACGGTCCAGTTGTCAGGGAAGATTTGGTGAAACAGTAGAACAGTCCAGTTGTAAGGAAATATCTGGTGAAACAAAGTAGAACGGTCCAGTTGTCAGGGAAGATCTGGTGAAACAGTAGAACGGTCCATTTGTCAGGAAATATCTGGGGAAACAAAGTTGAACGGTCCAGTTGTCAGGAAATATCTGGTGAAACAAAGTAGAATGGTCCAGTTGTCAGGTAAGATCTGGTGAAACAGTAGAACGGTCCAGTTGTCAGGAACTATCTGGGGAAACAAAGTTGAACGGTCCAGTTGTCAGGGAAGATTTGGTGAAACAGTAGAACAGTCCAGTTGTAAGGAAATATCTGGTGAAACAAAGTAGAACGGTCCAGTTGTCACTGGGAAGATCTGGTGAAACAGTAGAACGGTCCATTTGTCAGTGAAGATCTGGTGAGGCAAAGCAGAACAGTTCAGTTGTCTGTGGAGATCTGGTAAGACAAAGTAGAACAGTCCAGTTGTCAGGGAAGATCTGGTGAAACAGTAGAACGGTCCACAGGAAAGATCTGGTTAGACAAAGTAGAACAGTCAAGTTGTCAGGGAAGATCTGGTGAAACAGTAGAACGGTCCAGTTGTAAGGAAAGATCTGGTTAGACAAAGTAGAACAGTCCAGTTGTCAGGGAAGATCTGGTGAGACAAAGTAGAATGGTCCAGTTGTCAGGAAAGATCTGGTGAGACAAAGTAGAACAGTCCAGTTGTCAGGAAAGATCTGGTGAGACAAAGTAGAAGGGTCCAGTTGTCAGGGAAGATCTGGTGAGACAAAGTAGAATGGTCCAGTTGTCAGGGAAGATCTGGTGAAACAGTAGAACGGTCCAGTTGTCAGGGAAGATCTGGTGAAACAGTAGAATGGTCCACAGGAAAGATCTGGTTAGACAAAGTAGAACAGTCCAGTTGTCAGGGAAGATCTGGTGAAACAGTAGAATGGTCCAGTTGTCAGGAAAGATCTGGTGAGACAAAGTAGAACAGTCCAGTTGTCACGAAAGATCTGGTGAGACAAAGTAGAATGGTCCAGTTGTCAGGAAAGATCTGGTGAGACAAAGTAGAACAGTCCAGTTATCAGGAAAGATCTGGTGAGACAAAGTAGAACAGTCCAGTTGTCAGGAAAGATCTGGTGAGACAAAGTAGAACGGTCCAGTTGTCAGGAAAGATCTGGTGAAACAGTAGAATGGTTCATTTGTCAGTGAAGATCTGGTGAGGCAAAGCAGAACAGTTCAGTTGTCAGGGAAGATCTGGTGAGACAAAGTAGAACTGTCCATTCGTCAGGAAAGATCTGGTGAGACAACGTTGAACTGTCCAGTTGTCAGGAAAGATCTGGTGAGGAAAAACAGAACAGCCCAGTAGTCAGGAAAGATCTGGTGAGACAAAGTAAAAGGTTCCAGTTGTCAGGGGTGATCTGGTGAAACAAAGTTGAATAGAACAGTCCAGTTGTTAGGGGATATCAAGTGAGACAAACCATCTTCTTATCAAGGAGGATATAAAGATGAATGTGTTTAAAACAAACCCCTGCAGTTACCTCCAGGAATAAAATTCATGATACTTCTGTAAGTGCATATAAACAAATGTATTATCTTATCTCAAGTCCTTAACATTCCACTGTGTACAACTTTCAAGCAATTTTATTTTTTACATCAACTTGATAAGTAATGTTACAAAGATATAAATATACAAGTAACAATCCTAAGAAATGTACCCATGTTTGTACAGTGCATGTATCATTTCCTATTTACAGTCATTAAGTTGACACCCTCGTCTCTATCAATGCATGTATCATTTCCTATTTATAGTCATAAAGTTGACACCCTCGTCTCTATCAATGCCAGCTTATGATTTGTATATGCAGTCTGTAATTGTAATTTTCCTTTTACAACCATGACACCTTTCTAATTTTTATATCTGATTTTATCCTTTCCGATTTTTTTTATTATTGTTATGAGTTTATCCTATCACTACAAAGTTTTGCTTATTTATAAACTGCCATAAATATGATAAAAACATTAATTTCTCTAAATGACTTTTCTTTAGTGTATGCTGTTCTTTTCACATTAAAATATTTAAATTCCTGTTTGTTCAATGCATCAATTGGGTTGACTGATTGTTATCAAACTTGATAGTAATGCAAACAATAAGTACTGAAATATATGACTGTCATTAAAGTAATTATTGGGCTACTGGTAATTGATCATAGCCTTACATTTAAATTAAATCTTACAGATTGATGGTGTACACTGGATTTCTCCTAGCTGAAATGTGCTGAAGGTGATAAAAAATACACATATTTTTACAATGTATAATTTACTTTTACAATACTGCTATTATCCCCATGAAAGAAATGTTAGAATTCTAACTGTAATTATTCTCACAAATTAAAGTTATATTAATTTATAACATATATAATAAGATAAAGAAAATAAACAGTTGAAGTATCCACAATTGATGGCAGTTAAAAGATGGATCTAAAATAATTAAAAAAATATCCAACAGTTATGACAAACAACAGTTTTAATCTGGTTTAAAATAGTCCATTCAAGAAAAATTAACATTTAAATTAAAAAATTATACCTTTAACACTTTCACTTCTGACTAATAGGACACAAACAATATAAAATTGTGAAGTCTATTAAAATTAAAAAACTTATAAATTAATTGACAATTTTATCACAGGTATAGATAATAACCTAAAGAATCAATCCCCAACAAGAATATTAAGCTTGCACATAAAATCAAATCCAATCAGACTTTCCACAAATAAGGGGAGACTAATCTAAATGGTTCTAATAAATGGGAGGGTCTAAAACGCGGAAGTGGAAAAGCCGGAAGTATAAAAACACATATATTTTTGCTCATAACTGTTTAACGGCTTGACATAAAATAAAAATTAAAAATGCCTCTGGGAGATATTTAAAAGATCTTTATGATGATATATAGTTTATTGTAAATAATTTTTAATAAAGTACCTAAAAGTTGACCGGAAGTGAAATTTGTGCGAGTGTCACTACATCAAATTTTCACATTAGAACCAAGATTTCTCCTAAATGCTTCACTCCGGTCAAAAAACTATTAGTGTTTGGCCCAGGTAATTCATTTAGCTTCAAAATGATGTATAGTTTATAAGAAACAAATGAAAGGAAAGTATAGAAAAGACCGCCGGAAGTAAGTACGGTAGCAAAGGCAAAAGTTCGAATTTTCAACTTTGAACTATAATATCTCAGAGACCTCATAACCCGGTCACAATTTGAATAGAGCCTCGTGTTCCCCTCAGCTTTAGCTATAAAATGATATATAACTTTTAAATTTTGGTCAACGATAAAGTATGTAAAAGTTGACCGGAAGTGATCCTTGTCGAGGAAAAATTCATCAAACTTAACAGATTTCTCCTAATTAAAGTGTGTACACAGGTAAAATTGATTGGTATCGTATAATTAAATTACCATATGGGTTATAATTAACGTCATATATGATAATAGAGAGAATTTTTTTTTAATTAAGTTTTAATTAATGTTATTACTCTTATGACAATAGAGATATTTTCTTTGTATTGGGACACTAAATGTCTTAAAAAAATATCATGTAAGCTAAGTGCGTTTGAGTCTGTATCTATATAAGCCGTCCTGACGATTTTTCAACAAAACACAATTTTATAGTGCCATTGACTAGTGCTACGTTTTTGTTTGACTTAACTTGTTTCTTAAATTGACTTTTTTTTGTTTTAGTGCTATTTTAGGTACAGAATGTCTTCCAGAGTTTTAATTGCTGGCCATTCCCAGGTCAAATATTTCAACCAGTATATAAAACCGGGTGTCCGAGCACAGCGCTGTTGTCCTCCATATGGGGGCCAATGACCTTAGAGATGACCACCCAGCTCAGATTTTATCTCATTTTCGCAGTCGTGTCGTGTCTCCTACTCGCAGTCGTGTCGTGCATGAATGCTGTTTTAAAAAGAGAAATTGATTGGAAAGAGTTACCGGTAGATCTTTTGGTTTTGGGGTTTTATTATATACAAAATTTTGAAATTTTAAGAGGCCGTTCAGGTTTGGGAAATTATCATTTAAAATCCCCCCTTCAGATATAATTCTACAAAAAAAATCGTTTGTCCAGATGATGTTATAGAATATTTAAAAAATGAAAAACCTTTATCGTTAAAATATAATTTGCAAGATGACACGTCTGAAACATCAAAGATTATTAAACAAACAGATGAACTTCCGAAATAACAAATGAAATAGGTGTCAAAAATGATAATCCTTTAATTACGGATGACATAATTGTAGACAAAACACCTGTGGTTGAACTACCTGTCTTTAATTCTGATTCTAGTCAACAAAGTTTGGCACGGTTTATTGTCGACAATAATTTAATAACTTTAGTTCCACAGCAAGGGGCTTTTATTGTTCAAGGCAATAAAGCTAAATATTGTGTCACTTTATTTCCAAAAGAAACTTGCCAGTGCGAGACAACAACTACCTGTTTTCATATTTTAGCAGCAAAATTAAGTATAGGTTTACAACCAATTCAAAGGAATAAAATTATTAGTTTAAGAGCAATATCAAAAAATAATAAGAAAAAACACATCTTTAGAATACCAGTTGGCTCAAATTTATGGCAAAGATAAAAAGAAAATACACATTAGAATGCCAGACGTACAGAGGCAGGAAAACAACATTGATTGTGGTTTATTTGCAATTGCTAACGCAGTGGAATTCTGTTTATATGGATTTAAGGGGGGGGGGGGGGGCAACATATAAAATTTGATCAAAATTACATGAGGGAACATTCAATTTGTTGTTTAGAAAAGGGACATTCTAATCAATTTCCGAAAAATTTAGTTGGCTACGATCAGTATGTCTTGTAAATGTGGGCTCCCCGATACCATAGAAAATATGATAGGTTGTGAAGGGAAAAATGCTAAGGGGAAAATCTGTGATGTCTGGAAACAAAAAAGTTGTGCTAAATCTGAAATGGTAGGCAAAATTTGGCTATGTGAAAAACATAAACCTAATGGCTAAGTATTTTAAGTAAAATAGAAAAGTTAACAGTTCCTATATTTAAAAATAACAATAATTTTGTGTGTAAAAATAAAAACTAAAATATTTATTTAAATAAATAAAATAAAAAAAATAAAAAATAAAATATAAAAAAAAAACACTCGACACGCAGTGCTACCTCCCAGTTTGTTCGAATGGGGAAACGCCATATACATTATGATAGGCTAAAGGCACTGCACATAATCCATTTCATATATAATGTTAATTATAACCCAAATGGTAATTTAATTATACGATACCAATCAATTTTACCTGTGTACACACTTTAATTAGGAGAAATCTGTTAAGTTTGATGAATTTTTCCTCGACAAGGATCACTTCCGGTCAACTTTTACATACTTTATCGTTGACCAAAATTTAAAAGTTATATATCATTTTATAGCTAAAGCTGAGGGGAACACTAGGCTCTATTCAAATTGTGACCGGGTTATGAGGTCTTTGAGATATTATAGTTCAAAGTTGAAAATTCGAACTTTTGCTTTTGCTACCGTACTTACTTCCGGCGGTCTTTTCTATACTTTCCTTTCATTTGTTTCTTATAAACTATACATCATTTTAAAGCTAAATGAATTACCTGGGCCAAACACTAATAGTTTTTTGACCGGGGTGAAGCATTTAGGAGAAATCTTGGTTCTAATGTGAAAATTTGATGTAGTGAAACTCGAACAAATTTCACTTCCGGTCAACTTTTAGGTACTTTATTAAAATTTATTTACAATAAACTATATATCATAATAAAGATCTTTTAAATATCTCCCAGAGGCATTTTTAATTTTTATTTTATGTCAAGCCGTTAAAAAGTTATGAACAAAAATATATGTGTTTTTATACTTCCGGCTTTTCCACTTCCGCGTTTTAGACCCTCCCCTAATAAATTCATCAATTTCAGGACATACTCTGTGAAAAAATAGTAAGTTATCGTTCGTGTGCAGGTGGCGCCGTGGTAGCCGGTCCATGTTAATTTCCGGTTTTATGTAGTAGCGTTTACAAACTCACACAGAAAGAAGAAAACACATTAATATTTCAACGATGCCTAGCACTTGTTGTTGTGTTCCTGGTTGTCCTTTACGAGGAGGACATGAATTTCCAAACGATGCAGAGAGACGCAAATGTTGGATTAACGCCATACGTAGAATAGATGAGAAAACGATGAAATCTTGGGTTCCTTCTCAAACTGCTGTTGTTTGCAAGGCACATTTTACCGACAACGACTATATGCAGGAAACTATTCATGGTGAATTTTCTTTTTTATTTTATAATAAACAGATGCATACATATAATCACCTTTGTTGATAGTACAACGATAGTTATAATTGTTGCTTAATTAGAAAAAGGGGGATCGTCGGTACCGGGGATCGTTTACATCGTCACTACCCATGTATTTACTGATTATATTTTTGCAGTGCCAAAATACTTAAAGCTTACATGTAATAAAATGTTTCTTGTTCGTGCATGTATGCTCAATTAATTAAAAATATACAGTTAATTATTTGTAGATTATAAAAATTTATTTACCATACTGGAAGTACATGTATTGCAGCATGTACACATTTCAGTGTAGGAAATTTATTTTGTAAACAATTTCTTATTTCAGGCCGAAAACCCATCATACAGAGACTTTTGCCTTCTGCTGTTCCTAGCATATTTCATTGGACCAAGCATGAGACAACATCATCACTTAAAAGAAAAAGCAGAGCTGTTTCCCGTGAAGATAAAAGAAATAAATTGGAAGAAAGCTGTAGGAGAAATTTAGAAGAAAGCTTCCAATGTGAAGTTGAAATTTCTGAGGAGGTAATTTATACAGCTGAAAAGCTTGAGGACTGTGTACCAAATGATGGAGAGCCATTTTTCACAGATGCAAAGACACAAACACCTGTAGTACCGATGTTTTCTGTGGAGAATTTCTCTAATGATGATGCAGCCATGCACTTTTATACTGGTCTGGAAACTTATGCAAAATTTTTGTTTGTTTTACGCACACTTGGCCCCGCAGCACATTGTTTGAAATATGTTTATTTTCAAATTGATAGTGTCTCTGTTGAAAATCAATTTTTTATGACCTTAATGAAACTCAGACGTTACACAACAAACTTTGAATTGTCTCGATTCTTTTCAGTATCTGAATCAAGTGTAAAAAATATTGTCTATACATGGATTGTGTTTATGTCAAAACAGTGGCGAGAAGTGAATATATGGCCATCTAGTAGTTTAGTACGGTATTTTTCTCCATCTGACTTCAAATCAAAGTTTCCAACAATCAGAATAATTATAGATGGCACAGAATGTCCTGTCAAAAAACCTAAGGCACCCAGAGCTCAACAGGCAACGTTTTCATCATATAAGAACAGAAATACTGTTAAAATACTAGTGGGTTCAACTCCGGGGGGATTAGTTAGTTATGTGTCAAATGCATACGGGGGTTGTACCAGTGATCGTCAAATAGTAGAACGATGTAAAGTAGTTGCATTATGTGATCCAGGGGACAGTGTAATGGCAGATAAAGGATTCAATGTGCAAGACTTGTTTGCCAGAATGGATGTTACTGTTAATATTCCTACATTTTTTAAGAAAAGAAACAGGATTAGTGGCAAAACCATTCTACGGGATAGAAAGGTATCCAGTAAGAGAGTCCATATAGAACGGATAATCGGACTGGGTAAAACATACAAAATTCTGACCAATACCATGAATGGTACTGAAACAAAACTAGCATCTCATATAACATTTTCTTGTTTTATGTTGTGTAATTTTAGAAGTTGTATTGTTCCAAAGGATGCATGAGAAAAAAAGTGTGATATTAAAATTGTCTTTTATTATTATTGTATGCATTTATAAAAATTTTTTTACTACTTTATTAAATTAAATTCCGATTTATTCATGATATGATCTGTAAAACATTTTTTCAAGTAAAACTGGCTTAAAGTGTTCATTGAAGAACTTTGTTAGTTTTATCACCATTTCTGAAATAAATTTATCATCTCTACAAACAGATATATATTTTATGTCATTTACTTTCAAATTGTCAGCATGACAAACGACAAGTGTACATTCCTTGGCACCAGTACACAAAAGTTGACCCTGTATTTGGTAGTAATAGTCTTCAGCAGAGTCTAAGAAGTATTTCCCATGTTCATCAACATGAAGAAATTGTACTGTCTGTTCATTTACAGGCTTAGTTCTAGCAACATAAGGACATTTTACTTCTAATATTAACTCTTTTGATACTATGCCATCAGGTGATGATGCTAGATGAGGAAAATCCAATGACACTATTAAACCACAGGGCTTCACAACATTTCCAGTGTCCTGCATGTATCGATTTATAGCAACAGATTCATGCTTTCTGCCATGTTCTAATGGTGCAGCTTTTATATCCATTACAACAGTCAATGATTTTGCCAGCTTGACCATATCAGTTTGTGCAGAAGCTTTACAAATCCTGCCAAATTTTGAAGAAGGCAGCCGTCTTGTTCTTTCCACTTTCCATGCATGGTTATTAGCTTGGCCCCTTGTTCGCTCTTCAATGGCATTAACATTTTCTTTTGTTATATTTATAACAAAAATTTTTTCTAAAAAGTTATCTTCAGGTGTTAGTGCGAGGTAATCATGATCATGTGCTACTGCAAATGTATTAGCAGGCTCAAAGGTTTGAAAAATTGGCATTTCAGAAATTCCAGAAAAATTGAGGCAAGTGTTTCTGAAGAAATCCTGGTAACTTGGTACATTTCGAAGATGCTCAGGCCTAGGATCAAACTCCATATTTGTGAATTCGTCAGCACCTGGTATGTCCAGGTTTTCAGATTTTAATGGACTACCCAAGAATCTTTTGCATTTGTGAAAACTCTGAAGTTTTTGTGTGCAGGTCTCCTCCACTTTGACAGTTTTAGATGTTGTGAACATAATGGCACCAAACATAACAGTACAAACATGTTTACAATGAGCATTTGGCCCTTCTCCAGCTGGACATTCACACTGGGCTTCAATAATGGTACCAGTCTTGTCCAGTAGAAGATCAATTTCATAAGAAATGTTTTTTTTATATTCGGCATGACAACTTGACGCAATGTATGTATTGTCGCAGTGCACAGATATGCGGAAGTATCGAATGGTCTTTTCATTATAAAACAGTTGAATTTGTTTATCTAGTTGTTTGTCAAACAAAGCTAAATAATTTGTAAGATTTTCCATTGTTGTCCCAGAAAATTTGCTATCAGCATTGACATCAAAATATGTTGAAGGATCAGGTAATTTCATCTTGTATTCAGGCTCTAACTGTTCTATCTGTCCAAAGTTCTGGTTCTTGTCATATGCCACTAGCCTAAAAAAAAAGTAAAAATAAATCACAAATGTTTAAGTAAAAAAAAAGGCAAAATATGCACTATACTAGTGATGCCTAATTTTCTATTACACAGATATATATGTACGCTACAGCCAATTTCCATAAATTAAAAAAAAGTAAAGTAAAAGAGGGAAGATGTTTCTCACTTCTAAATAAAAACATTGTGAAATACACTCATTATCGTTTTGCAACAGATTGGACATACAGGTCGCACAAATATGTCCACACTTTAACCCCCCCCCCCCCACCCCTTTTTTTATTTGTAAGAGAGTATACACGGTTATAATGTAGGAACATACATTTTTCAATTATTGCCAAGCAAAAGATGTTTCATCTGCACCGAAATACTTTATTAAATAAACTTTTTTCACGGCATAGCGGCATTGAAATTTTCTGCTTCCTCGTCAATGGACGATACCGAGCAGAAGTAGTTCATTGGTTTTGTAAGCAGTTTTTTTTTTAACGAATCCTTTTTTATAAATATATTTTATAAAAGAGAAACAAATTTTATATCGAAATAATGCTTGTTTAACATAAATCATCGTTTGTTTTCCTTTTACGTGCATCTTTCTTAAGGAGCATGGCGACCAGCGATGTTCGAAACGTAGATTGTATATTTTAGTAATATTACGAAAGAATATTAATAAGACTACAAACCTTTCAATTAACTCCTTTTTCCTTCCAGAAAGTCTTGCATTTCTCTTTTTTAATTCTTCTTTCAAAGCAGAAATGGTTAAATTCGCGTATTTATCGTAGTAAGATTCCATTGTCAATAGCGTTTCGCACGTGCATTAGTTTGTAAACAAAAAGATGCTGGACCGGGAACAGCGGTGCCATCTGGTAATTATCAGGAAGAGATAATTCACTATTGTTTCTCAGTAACTATTCCTTCCATTAATAAACATTTAAGGGGAGATAAGTCTTTGACAGACATCTGATAACACCACATTTTATGGAAGAACATAATAGTTCTAGAACATAAATTTTAACTTAATGACCCAGCTCTCCTGTTGGCAAAATGGCTTCATACAGAATGATATTTTTGTTTGTTTTACCTCCTTTCTCTAGCACTGAGGACAGGGGTCACTGTTGTTTATTGACCCAGCTCTCCCGTTGGCTTGATGGCTTCATACAGAACGATATCTCTGTTTGTAGACTTGCCACAAGTCCCTTTGAAATTTTTTTTTTGCTATTAGAGCTCATAGATTTCAGCATTTCTTATACTATCCACTAGTGTACACAAGCTGAAACATCTCATATTTTGAGATAAATTAACAACACAATGTCTTTCAACTCTTCCACTTGGGACTGTAAATTGATGGATTTAAACACAGACATGACCTAATTTAAATTGAAAAAAATACATGTATGACAAAAAATTCAAAGGTCTCTGAAAACAAGAACTTTTATCTGTTGGTGGAGATACTGGATATTTTTATGAGTAGATTTCTATGTTATTGGTTTTCCTGTGAAACAGACAACTGATAACAGGAGTGTCAATGATATGAACCAGTCAGGATAAATTTCATTGTGCTATCAAGCTATAAAATAAAACAAAACAACAGTGCATGGCCATCAACTGGTGATTTTGACCACTAAGCAATTACTGCTGACCTTCCAAAAGGGTTTTATGGCATATAACAAATTAAAATAATAGAAAACTTTGTCAGTAATTTATTGTTTTTATGCCTTATCTTAAAGATTTAGCTCATCCTTACTTGATTATTTTGAGATAGCTTATCTGGAAAAAAATACTTGCAAACCACTAAGTAAAAATACAATTTCTGTAACATTTTCTATTATTTTCGAAATTTCTATTTTTTTAAGTCTAGCTTACTTGACAACAAGGAAAGTAATTACCAATAAATTGTTATCAGCATTGGCCAGAAGCCCTAAACAGTCTTACTGCATAAAAATCACATGATATTTATGTTCGCAAAAGTTTAAAATTTAACCAAATTTTGTCTCGTACTCCCACATCTGCACTTTTTACTGTAGGTTTAATATATAATTAAAAGTACAAAAAATATCTGACTTCCCCAGATATCACTAAATCATTTTCTGAAGGACAGACATTGTAAAGTAGAGCTCGAGGGGTATACATGTGCAGGTGCTTCCATCCAATTAAGTCCATAATGAACTAAACCAAATGCTTCCTTCCTTCAGTCACCCTTTAGGATTGGTCTATTTTCATACCGCATTTCAAAAAGCAAATGAATGCAACTTTCAAATGTTTAAAAATGCAGACATTGATTTTTGCATTACATTTATAGACTGATTGCTTTTCATGCCAACACTATACAGGGAGGAAGTTAATTTATATTGGACAGATGAGAACATCCTATTTATACATCACAACAATTGTTAAGGTGGCAAACACTACACCTTAAATGTCAGACAGACTATATTTTGTCTGTTGGTTGTCAATAACAATCAAATCAAAGTACTGAAGTACTATAAACACAATCCGATCTTATTTCATTAAATACTGTAAGCCGCTGCCAGAGAACATGAAGAAAACCCCCAACCTGCTGTAGGAAAACTGGCAATCCTTGTCAATTAAGATTGGAGTCGAGTACACAGTGCCTGCAGTGAGAATCAAACCCACAATCTCAGTGTTGACAGGCCACATGATCAATAGTAGACAAACTACCTTAACCACTCGGCCACCGAGGCCCCTTGAAAATGGTCAAAGATGTTGGGCCACATACAATCTGATTACACAAGTTTAAGAGGGATAGTTACTACTGGAAACTTAATACTTTATAATTAGATTTCTCAATAGTTGATATATTTGACATTACAGTTCTCTTTATACTGCTGTCAACAATACACACTGTTGATGAGAAAATATGTGCATATATAACCCCAGCCATTCAAATTAAAAAAATGATTTAGTATATTCATCATAATTTTTTATAGATAAGCTCATATTTACTTAAGTAAAAAGAACAACGTCCCTTGCTTTATCTTGCAAGCCCAATCAGGTGATTCTTTAACTGTTTCATGGTAGACATATATAAGGATTTGATATAACTCTGCTAATACACCTCATCCCTATTAGTTACATAAATCTTTCATATAAATTTCAGAAAAATTTGACAAGACATGCAGAAGGTAGAATTTTCAAGGGCCAAAGCTCCCACAAAAATGATTGATTTGTGCAATATTAATTTATTCATACAATATATATAGACATTTGATTAAAATTCATTAAAAAATCTGACAAGAAACATTTGCAAAAGGCCTAAAAAAACAATTACGATAAAATTTACAATTCTAATGGGCATAACTTCCATAACAAAATGATATTCAAACTTTGTCATTTACATTATTTATATAAAATTATTTGAGTTAAATGTTATAGAAATCTGACAAGAAAAGTACATGGGACATTGTACCTACAATAACATTTTCATAAATTTACAATTCTTTGGGACATACCTACAGTGATACAACAAATATCATCAGTTGGTGAAATTTTTAAAAATTATTGATATAGAAAATTAATGTCAATTCCATAAAAAAAATCTGTTGTATATGTATGCTTACAAGCGGACAAAATAAATTTTACGGAACATTATGGTACATAGTTTGAGGTAAAAACCATACCTATCACTTGCCTTAGGTTTGTAAACCTTTGGTTTCATTTATTGAAATATATTTTAGATAAAATAAAAAATCAAATATTAGATGTTAAAAAATGTTTATTGAAATTTGTAACATCTTCCAACTCAACTTTGATCACCTAAACACAGAGGAATATGTCCTACTTGTTAACCCAACAAGTGATTTCCCTTGATATTAATTCATCTATCAAATCAAATTATCTCCACTTGATACCAATTAATATCAGACAATTTGTCTCCCCTGATATTATTAATTCCAGATACTATCAAATATTCTTGTCTAATTCAATATTCAATATCCAATTAAAACCAGATAAATTACTTTGGATTCAGGATATAACAGACAGAATTGTAGTGTCCTTGTCAAACATAAGATGTAACCCTACTGTGTGACAACTGCTTCGTTGTGGACAATTTAATACATTTGGCGTAAGCAGTTCAAATAACAGACAATTTTCACTTTATTTTATAAATACATAAACAAGCACATTACATGAAATGTGATTATAGTAAGCCATTGACCAATGATATCTCACAGAGAAGTACTAACATGTCCAACCAAGCCAAAATAAATTTTGAAAAGCTGTTAAAATCTAGATTTCTTAAAGTTTAAGTAATAGGGTATATCTAAAAGATAATCCAAACAACAAACATTACATTTCAGTTCATTGTTAATTAGCAAAACTAATAAAACTTAAAACAGAAAGAACAAGTATGGACTGTGCATACTCACAAAGGGATCCCCCCCTGCTTCATTTCAAGTCCAATTATCTCCCCTTAATGACATCTGATCTGAGGTCAATAAAAATCCTTCATGCACATCTACATATAATGTACTTCCTTTATGCTAATTTAAGTTGCATTAAACATCATCAAGCGGTTTAGGAGGAGTTACGCTTTCAAGGGATGTGGACAGATGGACACAAAGACGGAATGATTCCTATATACCCCAAACAAGTTTGGGGGAGTGGGGGTGGGGGTATAATCAACAAAAATACATAAGACATAGGTGACAGGCATGGAACATTCCCAAAAAACATACTCCCGATATTAAGACAACCTATCACTATACTATATAAGCCGTTACTATCATGATGTGAGAATTAACAGACATCTATTATTCTGTGTGTTTAGTCTATGAAAGATAGCTTTATCAACCATGTTAGTTCGTGATCCTGTTTTAAACAAATTTTGTAATCTTGTATAAATCAAAAGAAAATAAAGTAAGAGTTTTTAATCATTTCTTCTTTAAGAACAGTAATATTAAACTTGACAGTTACAGGAAATTAACGGTTTGTTTTTTTCCAGAACAAATTTACCTCCCTGTTTTACTTAAACTTAATGGCAATTATGATAGACATTAGATTAGTGACCACACCAAGCACCAGCATCACCCCCTTGGGGTACTGGTTGGGTGGTGGGGCAGAATGATTATGTTACCATACTGATCTATATTTGATTGTTGTGATATAACCTTCCCATTTGCATTTTTCAGATTACAAAGTAACAGAAAACTCAGAAACTGACATCACTTAAGTATAAAACTTCACAAAATCTTAACAAAAGTGTGTAGTTCCAGTTTGGACTTTTTTCAGATAAGCTAATGTTAATGTGACATCAACATGGACCAGCACTAAGTCGTGTTAAGTATATCCCCACTTGACCATTTTTCGGCTCAGAAAACAGGAAGTAGATAACTGACTGACCTGGAAAGGGGAGGCACGGTTCAATTCATCATGCTTAAGCTGTGCACCAAATTTGAAATCAATCCCTTTAGTAGAAGCCGAGAAATCTGTTACAAAATTTGCACAGGATGGTCAAACACAGACGAACAGACAGACAGACAGACAGACAAGGTGATTGCAATATAGCCCCCTCTCTTACAAGTAGGGAGGTATAATATGCACTTTAGATACATAATACGTATTCAAGGTGTCTGAAGGATGCCATATAAGAATTATGTGCTATTTTTAACGAATATTATCTGATAAAAAACACATTGTAGAATCATAATATATGTTAGGTTTTAGTTTTCTTGGAAATTAAAGTGTAAACTCAAATAACTTTTTCAAATATCAAAGTTTAGTCATTAAAATCTAGGATTAAATTCCACCCAAGTTAATAATTTCTGCCCAAGAAAATTCCAACACTGAAGAATAAAAAAAAAATTAAATGGAATTAGTTTCTAGAAATTCTATATTTAAGTCATTAAATGAAAAACTGTCTGTGAACAATTCTAACGAGTTCTTTGTGATATCAATGCAATATATATGCAAGATGCACTGCATAATTACAATATTGATTTTATATTTTATTTAGTGCAACTTTCATCTTGCTTCAAGGATGAACTCCTAGTGTTAAATAATAGAGATTAACAACAAATAATTAATATACATTTGTAATCAAGGCTGAGTTACATCATTAGTACTGTGTTTAACCATGCCTGTGGCCATGTGGTTCCAGCCATTGTTAACCATGCCTGTGGCCATGTGGTACCAGCCATTGCATTTATAAGCTTTTTCCTTTATTTTAACACAAAAACTAAATTCTTGATCTAGAATCAATTACCATAAATAGTTTTTACCCATTTTATTATCATATGGAATAGCCAGGGATCAGTCTTTGTGTTATTAACCAATAACTAATTCCATTTTAGTTGCCCATGTAAATTCATTAATTACAGTTGATAAGAAAATGCTTTCCCAAAATTTACTGTATCTGTATTTTTGTTAAATACCTGTTTCCTCCATTTTAACAGTTTTACCCAGATTTTTATTATCATATGGAATTTCCAGGGAGCAGTCTGTTTATATCAAGTAATAAATTTACAGTACTAGAGTTATTATGTCTAACTAATTAATTCACGTTTATAAGAAAATGTTTTCCCAAAATTTCCAAACATTTACTGTATCTTTATTTCTGTCAAAGAATTCGCTTCCATCCTAGATTTCCAGGAAAAAGTACAAAAACTTAAAATCTTAAAACAAAAACTTTTCCAGTAAATAAATGTAAACTGTATACTAGGTAATGTATTTTTAGAGAGATGCAAAAACAATTTCTTTTTCACACTATTAAACAATTTTGTTTGTCTTCTGCTGATTTCTCTTGAGAAAAACATACAGTTTTCCTTGATTCCAAGTCAATCAAACGTTTTACCAGCTATATTACCTCCCTTGAGGATGAAAATGTAGTTTTGACGGATCATTTGTCATAAGGAACATTCTTTTCTAATAAAATTCTTACTTAATAAGTAGGCTTAAATAGGAAACTTCAAATTAATCTGATAAATCGATCAGAAACCAATCCAATCATTTATATTCTTCCTGGACATTCATGGATTTATAAAGTAAGGTCTCTGGCCTTATGCTTAATGTTTCAATTTCTGGCTGAGAAAAAGTAACTGAATATGTCAAGAAATTTGACTGAAATCCACTGTTTAAAACATTTTACTAGAAGTTCACATTCTTGACATCATAACAGTTAGCTACAAGAACATATCTCCCTTTTTTCATCTTGATGGAGCTACAAAGAGGTCCTATTATTTCCTGCTTTGATACATACTTAATTATGTCTCTTGTTTAATTGATATTTCTACAACACCTAATTTATTAGTTTTAACACTTTTATAATCATGGCATTGTTGACAAACTTTAATTCTGATAATTTTGGAACAGATTTTTGTAAATAAAAGTCATTCAAGATCATTTTAGTTTTAGTTATATTCATTACACTAAGTAGCTACAATAATGTAGCTCCTTTTTTTTTTTTTGGACAGTCAGCTACAAAGAGGTCCCATTACTCGTAATGGAGCAAGCCGGGAGCGATTCACACCCAGGGGTTTTATGCATAGAAGTTATTAAACTGTTTCCCTAAATTGCTATATGCGTTTTAATGTCTTTGAAGTTTAACTGATATTACTACAACACCTAATTCGTTAGTTTTACACTTTATTCGTAATCGTGGCATTGTTGTCAAAATTTGAATTCCAGAAGTGCATAATTTCTTAATTGATTTTGTAAAATATTTATCCGGATCAAAGTTTTCCGGAATTTTTTGCATTAGCTGGGATCAAATTTTTACCTATACGATTCTACACTCCACAATTTAAATTTTGCCAAACAATGCCATGATCACGATAAAGTGTTAAAATTATTTAATTAGACATTGTAGAAATGTCAACTGAGCGGCAGAGAAAGGAAAAAATATAAATTAAACTAAAATAGCAGTTTAACAGCAGAAAATATGTATAAATCCCAAGATTGTTTTTGCTCCATTACGAGTAATGGGACCTCTTTGTAGCTCTGTCCATAAAAAAAAAATAGGAGCTACATAATTGTAGCTATACACTAAGCAGAAAACAATTTTTTCTGATACGATTCTGAAATACATTCCACAGTTTAAATTTAGTCAACAATGCAGTGAAAATGAAAAAGTGTTAAAATTAATTAATTAGGTATTGTAGAAATGTCACCCGAACGGCGAGGAAAGGAAAAATTATTTATTTAACCAAAATACAAGTTCAATAGCATATATTTTCCAAGGGTGTTAATGCTACATTACGAGTAAATACAGCCTTTTGTAGCTTCCTCAAGATTAATAAAAAATTAACTACACTATTGGAGATACATACCAGTATTTTTCACACAATTTTTTATATCTTTATGTGTTCATTAACAAAAAGGTTATTCTTTCCTAAATGTTTAGATTCTGACTGATATAATTTGTAGCATAATCTTCTGTTCATATGTAAAACATGTATAGGAAGGCTTTTTGCTTCTGTTGATTCTACACAAATGAAAATAAGTATTTTTAATTATCATGTGACTTAAATGTGAATTTACAAAAATTAATTTGTATTTAACACACTTGTCATTTTATGATTTTTAAGATTTTTATATAAATTAGGCACTTTTGAGTTCCTTGATAGCCATCTTTCTGGTTCACAAATCAAATAAAAATAAGTAAAAAGAATTAAAGAAAGAAATATCTGATTTGAATAGTTCTGTTTAGTAATAAAATTCACTGCTTCAAATGAATTTATTGCATAGAATGACCTTTAACACTGATTATGACTTCACTTAATATAACAACAGGAGATAAACGGAATACACCCCTCATAATTTTATTATTTACTAAAAATATAGAAGAACAAATTACCAAAAAATTAACCCCAAAAACAAAAACCACAAAGGACAAATGTAAGAGCATAACACACTGGCTTGGAGAGATAACATTAATAATGTCTTTATTCAATAATGCATAATTATACCCCTGAGGGTTGCCAGCATATACCTACAAATAAACATGGCATTTCAAGTACACAAGGCATTTTAAATATAAAAAAATAGTAACTACATGTGATTGATTGTTAGTTTTTTTGTTTTTGTTTTTTTTTGTTTTTGTTTTTTTAATGGTGTTGAACAGCACTTTCAAGAATTTTTCAGCTATATCATGGCATCCAGTTTTATAGGGGAAAGAAGCCGGAGTACCCGGAGAAAAACCACAGACCTGCGGTGGGATATGTAAAAGGATAATATAATAATGAAAGTTGTGTGGTGGTGAAAGAATTTACTCCCTTTCCTTGTCCTATACGGTTGTGTTTTTCTTTGTCTCCCTCTTTCTCGCCCTGAAGAAGGTCTTTGGACAGAAAGCTCGGGCTCCTTTTTATTGTTGTTGGATTTTTTTATTTTTAATTTTAATTTATTTTTTGTTTCGATTTTACCTTTTAACCTTGTGGTGTACATGACCCATTACTATATAAAAGATAGATTAAAGTATTGCCAGTAGTGGTTAATCATGCAATTATAGGCTCCACTGTTCTCAGTAAGTCTGGTGGGGTGTAAAAACCTAATCATACAACCTCTCCTCATAAAAACACCAGATCTATCTAATGGTCAAAATATAACAGAAAAAAACGTCTCTCCTTAGAAACTCCTACTCTATCAATATGACATCTATTCTCTGAGACAACTAAATATACTTATTGTTATTCCAGTCACATAACAGATTATAAAGTAATCATACAGTGATTATTATAGAGAATTTTCTCAGAGTAATTACCAAACATAGGATGTTCTTGTACTAATGTCATTAATCGCCTTAAAGTACCATGATAGCTAAGTAGCATGAGCTTCAGTTCTTCTTAAGGTTCATTTATGGTTCATCAGTACAAAGTGTGCATGATAAGTCTCATTCATACTTAACAGTTTTATAGTCAAATTTTATTAGGAGTGCAATCTTTGTTTCTGTGCAATCTTTTCATAAAGTTTCAATAATTTAGGTTATATACTATTTGATACTTTTTACTGTAAAATTTGATGTAAAATTACTGCTACCAAGTATGGAAAAGTAAAAAAAATCTTCAAACACTTCTAAAATGTTACGTACACAAGTTCACTAAGTGTGCAATTTTTCTGTAAATTTTCAGGTATTTAGGTTTAAACAGTTGAAGAAATTGATTACAGGAAATAGGAATAATTTTTTCTCTAATTTTGACGTAATATTTCAACCGCTTGACCGGTGTGGAAAATATAGTTCTTGTCACAAGTGAATTTTTTTTCTCAGCAGTTGATTGGTTTAACATCATAATAAGAACTCCTGACATCATAAACAAGACACCTTCCATTTACCACGTATTGAAGTCATGAACGTAAAATTGAGGTTGGGAGAATTTGTACTTCATTTCGCAAATTTACTACTTTTTAAAATTAGAGAAACAGAATCTTACATTTGTACTCTTGGATTATCGGATTTCTCCAATCTCGATAGTTAAATTATAGAAATTTAACTATCTCGATTGGAGAAATCCTATAATCCACTTGTACTAATGTAACATCCTATATTTCCCCACCTGCCCAATTTTATAATCATATAACACTTGTATGTGAAACCCAACCAATAAGGCACTTCCACATTATAAATGAGAGGTCCCTAATTCTTAAAGAACAGGAATCTAAAGTTTTCTTGAATAGGTAAGTAATGTATTGACTTTATGCACTGCTGTAGGTTGTGATATGTATGGTATTAATAACTTAACTGAATCGTTGTTCCCATAAATATTTCTATACAATCTTGTATAATTCTAAAAATACTAGTATATGCTACAGTTAAAGCAAAAAAAGTATTTTTTTTCTTTTCACTAAAGGATGGATTTTAAGGCATTTAATATTCCGATTCTGTCAAAAATTTTGTCAGTTCCAATTAAGAAAACATTCAAAAATAGACTGCTTCAGATTCTTTTATGGTATCATTTCATTCATAGAAATATGTGTAAAATTAATAATAGTCCAAATCAAATAATTACATTTTTATCAAGTCACTGTATCAAGTGCCCCTTGCAAAATACTGATAAACCTTAGAGAAGCATATTTTGAAAATTTGTTAAAAGTTTATTCCCATTTGAAACCTGCACAGGGACATTCAGGCGTGTAGCTCCCAAACAAGCAAAAAATCATTTGCTTGCACATCAGATTGTCAAAAAAAAAACCCTGAAAAAAGAAAATACGAAAAAAAATCTTTGTTTTATATGATATCCATTTGTTAAACATAAAAACATAAAAAAGGTAAAAAAGTTTGTTTTTGTCATTTAATTTATGTATAGATTTGACTCTTTAAAACCCCAAATATGCAGGAGCTTCCAGGGGTGGGGGCTTTGTCCCTATGGTCCCATTACCAGGGCTCAGCCCTGGACCAGCTGGGGACCTATGGCGGTCCCCAGACCCCTCGCCTAATTAAATTTGCTTGCACATGGCAAAAGTGTCAGCTACGCCCCTGACATTCTGTCTTAACAGCAGCTGCTGGGAGTAACACTTCTAAGATATGGTATCCATTTCAGTTCCTGTTTTGTTCGTTAGATTTGTGGGTTTTTTGTTCGTTAGTCTTGTGTTGTGTTCTTTCTTCTTTTGGAAAAATGGAGTGGAGGGAGTAGGATTCAATATATGTCTACAGACAGTAGTTTCCAGTGTGAAGTTGTGCAGGTTTAACAAGAATTTAAAGTATTTTGGACAGAGCTTGTAGAGGTGCATGCAATAAGTCACAGACACATTCTGCACCAATTAACACTCGTTAACATGTTATGATTACCTGTTTTAACATGTTATGTTTACCTATTTTGACACCTGACACATTAGAACAGGTGAAATGCAGAAAAACTCAAATTTGTCTTTTCTTTAAAAGTTCACTTTTTGCTTTTTTTAAATTCATTACTTAAATAACATCTACAATAATGATAACAGTATCTCGACTCTGCTGCCAATTTAGGTACACATTTGTTTGTTTTTCTATCTGAAGGCTGTTTGAAAGCTGCCTCAATTGAAAAAGATACTGTGTGCCATTTGTCAGTTGTATTTATTATAAAAAGATTGCAAATTGTTATTTTTAGCCCTTATCTTCAAATATTATCACAGGAAAAAGTATATTGTTTGACACAGAGTTATAAATAATAATGAAAATGCATTTCTGATTGAGGGTTTGATTTATGAAATATACAATAGGGTTTGATTTACAAAATTTATAGAAGTGTACAACTGAAAAAAATTCAACCTGATCCAAGCACAAGAGGTTTTAATTTTAAATTTAAAATTTTACTTTTTAGTATTAAGCTTCACATGAACTAGTAAATACTTTATTGTGATATTTAATCAAAATCTGTGTTAAATTTGTTACTGAAATGCCTTTACCTCCAGAACGCCTCTAGCAGCGTGATCTTAATTCATTTTCTACAAATCATCTAAGACAGTAAAACACATTCTTTTCCATGTCAATTTTCAAATCAATGCCAAATTTCTTTGCTGAAAATTTATTCCATAGTTCTTCATGAACTCTGATGTTACATCTGTACTGAAACAACTAGATACATACCTGGATACCAGGGGAGGTAACTCATAGGAATTCTCAGAGCATTATTACTACTTACCTGTAAAAAAAAAATGCAATACAAAGCATGATATTATATAAAACAAATATGAAAATTACATACTAGTAGCATTAGACATCAAACATGTCTCTGCCCACAGATATCAAAATAAAACAACATGGCAGTAAAACTTGTCTCTGGTAACCAAACCTGTTGTGATGTAAAAGATGCTAGAAGCCATAATAGATAAACTCATAACTTGTTAATTATTAGTTATATACAATTTTCAAACTGTGTGAGAAAAAATTGAATCAGTGATCACATCTTTGCTAGACAAGTGTTATGATCAGGTCCCCCTGACAGTTGTGCACCCTGTGCAATTCATGCATTAGACAGAAAAATAGGGCATGCAGCCTTCTACTCATTCATTCATTTAATTCTTGTAAATATAATTTGTGTTACTGGAACACATGTTTACTAAATAAGTTCAATATTTTCCAACAATTGTATATCACAACAGTCATGTGACAACAGTACCAGAGACCAACTTGCATGTCCACATCTGTCCTGAGTACACACATATATCATACAATAGTTTAAAATTAAAACGTATATAAAATGAGAGACAACCAAACTTGTTCTTTAACATACACCATTTGAATGTGTTCAACTATTGAAGTACAAAAAATGTCTGGAACATCATGAATTACCTAAGACGATGGTAAATTTCATAACATGAGTTATATCATCAAATTTATTGATTCATGTAAATTAATGTTCCAATGTAAATATTATTATGTGACAAAAAATACAGGGACAGGACATCAATTAATTCTACAAAGTATGTTGCGTAACACAAAACACAATCGTGGGTGTCTGTGATAATATTGATTTAGCAAGCCTAGACAATATGGGATTGATTTATCGCTTTTAAAGAGATGTTCCATTTTCCGTTATCATGCTTTTAAGATACAATCCACGTAAAGGATCATCCATTACAAAAATCAGGTGTGAATGTATGACAAACCTAATTGTATGGAGTCAAACTCTGACAATTCAGAAAATAGGAAAAAAGAATAGTACACTTCGTAGACTATAATTAGAATGTTTTTCTTTATTGACTTAGCTATTGGCCCTCCTGACGAATCCCTACAAAAACTTACATGCCCGTTAAATACATGCAGTATTGTAATTTCTGTACAATTCACATAAGCCGGCCCTTTAAATGGCAATGGTAATTCTACTAAATAAAGCACCAAAGAAAAGAAATCCCATTTAAAACCTGTCTTCTTGCTATAAAGTCAATTCAAAAATGAGCTGATAGACCCTTATACATATTTTTTATACAAGACATATTGTGATTATAAAATGTTCTTGATTCATTAAAGGTCAATTAAACAGGCATTTAACTAAAGCTATCAGGAGTGTTCATTAAATAAATGTCTGCTAATCTAGTAATATCAACAAAAAGCAAACAAACCTCTGTAAAACAGTCAATTACATCTTCCCCTTCCAGACTTAATTATTCTTTTAATGTTTTCATTAGTTTGATAAAACTAACTTTATTTGTTTCAACATAATGGAACCTTTAATATTTGCAAAAACCGTTAGTTTAAAAATGCAGCCATATTTAAAAAGATGTTCGACAGTCCTTTACAATATCCTCTGTAATTAAGTCCTCGACCACAAAGTGTCTGAGACTTATTGTTTTTGGCTAGTTTCTTCTTCTTCTTTTTTTTTCCTTCTATCTTAGCAGAGAGTTCATCTGACTCATTTTTTGTAGGAGTTGAGGGATCCTCATGAAACTTTCCACAAACATAAGAATGCTATGTCTAAAGAATGATTTTAGACATTTCAAAATGGCTGCCATTGAAGAAAAAAATGCTGATCTCAGATCTCAGGAATGGCTATAGCAATTTTAATGAAAATTGCCACACTCATACAGTTGACTATCCTGAGTATTTTTACTGAAATAAATTTGACACGACCGAACCCATTTTGTATGGTTCAGTTTTACCACACTCCCCCCACCCCCAAACGTTAACTTTGTCTGCTTAATGCGACGAAATTTAATATGATGGTGAATTTTAATGCACAAACTAAGAATGTCATGTGACTGACTATGTGGGGAGATGGGAGGGGACTATGTGGGGAGATGGGAGGGGACTATGTGGGGAGATGGGAGGGGACTTTGTGTAATCACAATCATCACTAGTTACTTATAAATTTCCACTGGCAAAACTAAAAACCAAATTTTTGCCAAGAACATCAAATAATTAATATAAATACAGATAAAATTGTCTACATTTCCCAATGTCAGTGTTCAACTGGAACAAATTTACATTCAACAGTTATTTTATTGTATTATAGTTGGTTTGTAAAAAACTTGGAAAAGAGCATTATTTCTGAAATTTTCAAGACCAGAACAAAATCTAAAACAGTAAGTGATTTGGGTAGGATCACTACAATTATCAGAAAATTTAAACTATAACATGTTAACAATATGGCAGAAAATTTAGTCTTTCTGTAAACCACTTAACAAGCTTGTAGCATATAGAAATGACTACTGGTACCTTAAAACAGAACCAGAAAGTATAAACTGACTACTGGTACCCTAATACCTAACCAGAAAGTATATACACTGACTACTGGTACCTTGAAACTGAACCAGCAGGTACAGACTGACTACTTGAACCAGAAAACATAGATTGACTACTGGTACGTTAAAACTGAACCTACAGTTAAATGAAGGCAAAATGTTCTATATTCAATATCCCTCAGCTTGGCTTCTATCCAGTCATCTAACTTGTTACAAACAACATTTAAAACTTAAGTCTATTAGTGCTAAATTATGACCAATTAACCAAACCTGTCAGAATGATCTGGCATTGTTAGACAATTGTCTGTTAACTACCCATACCATATATTATATATAATGTATGTGATACGTTCCATTACATATATAATGTATTGAAGTATGCTCCATTTCATATGTAATGTATATAGGTATGCTCGATTTCACCTGTACACTCTAAGTCCTGTCGTGCCTTATGAGAACAGCTGTATCAGCCAGAAAAACAATAATGTTCATTTATTTAATCTGCATGCTTTCTACATAATGACCAACACAGAAAATCAGACCAATATATCAGTTTTGTTTTATTTAATGCAACATAAATATGTTTTAGTTATATTGGCAATTGAGACTTCTTCTTCTTGAATCTCTGATGTGTCTGCTTTTAAGGTATCCGGCCCATAATTGACCACGTGACCACAGCTAGTGTCCCGGATGTCTATTGTTTTTCAATGGAGCAGACCTCGGTAATGTTCGGCAAACATTGGAAATACTATTTGAGTAACTAACTTTTTTGCTTAAAACTGTTACATTGACTCAAAGTAAAGCAATATATTTAATTTGTATCATTGATTGGCAATACACCAACTTAATAGTGGTTTATTTCTTGGTCGAAAAATAAAATTGAACGGTGACTTTAATTATGGGTCGGATACCTTAACTAAATACCAATCCTCTTGATCACATTATGTAGACCCAGAGCTGACCCGTCCGTCCTGTGTCTACCTGCATTGTCTAAAAAGGACCAACAAGCACAGCAAGTCTTGATATAATCTAACTGGAAATAGAGGAACCGTTGGAATAATCTTCCATAAGAAAACTTGACCGTCTGCTCGTCACTGCTTTATCAGCTGATCCATGGACACTTTTCAGCCATTAACCATAAACTGATGCAGTTTGTTTACTGAATTGTAACCATGGAAATCTGATCGTTTCAACTAAAATTGGTGGAATCATTTATGAAATTATTTCATCAGATGGGTCTGTCATACACTTCAAATTTAGTAATAAAAATATCAGCAAACAAATGGATGAACTATAATTCTATTTCTTCTGACAATGCAGATTGCTCCCACAAAATATATCCCAACATATGGGCCAATTTTCCTTGTCATATATCATATCAACAAAGCTGAGAACCAATTACTTCAGATCATGAATTGGACAAAACAAACTATACGGAAACAAGCTTAAAAGCTTTGTCCTAATCAAATTTCCTAAATGTAACACTATGAATTTGACACGAGATGGCCATAATTTATTGTATTATTTTTTGCGGAAACAACAACTCAGGCAACCTAGACTTGACTCCGGCTTGTATAATTGATTGTACAACCAGTACTCCAAGTATGACGCTTATGACAGTAGCTGTGTGACATATGTATTATTTGTTGTGACGTCTGACACTGACTTTAGTGATGTCATTGGTACATGCATTGCATTATTATTGGTTTTTTAGTTTAGTTGTCCTATACATTGTACTGGTAGCAGGCCATGTTGAGTTTGGTTGTCCTATACATTGTACTGGTAGCAGGCCTTGTCGAGTTTGGTTGTCCTATACATTGTACTGGTAGCAGGCCTTGTCGAGTGTGGTTGTCTTATACATTGTACTGGTAGCAGGCCTTGTTGAGTGTGGTTGTCCTATACATTGTACTGGTAGCAGGCCTTGTCAAGTTTGGTTTCCTATACATTGTAATGGTAGCAGGACTTGTTGAGTCTTAGTGGTTGTCCTATACATTGTACTGGTAGCAGGCCATGTTGAGTCTGGTTGTCTATACATTGTAATGGTAGCAGGCCTTGTTGAGTCTGGTTGTCCTATACATTGTACTGGTAGCAGGCCATGTTGAGTCTGGTTGTCTATACATTGTAATGGTAGCAGGCCTTGTCGAGTTTGGTTGTCCTATACATTGTACTGGTAGCAGGCCTTGTCGAGTTTGGTTGTCCTATACATTGTACTGGTAGCAGGCCTTGTCGAGTTTGGTTTCCTATACATTGTACTGGTAGCAGAACTTGTTGAGTTTGGTTGTCCTATACATTGTAATGGTAGCAGGCCTTGTTGAGTTTGGTTGTCCTATACATTGTACTGGTAGCAGGCCATGTTGAGTCTGGTTGTCTATACATTGTACTGGTAGCAGGCCGTGTCGAGTTTGGTTTTCCTATACATTGTACTGGTAGCAGAACTTGTTGAGTTTGGTTGTCCTATACATTGTTCTGGTAGCAGGCCTTGTAGAGTTTGGTTGCCCTATACATTGTACTGGTAGCAGGCCTTGTCGAGTTTGGTTGTCCTATATATTGTACTGGTAGCAGGCCTTGTCAAGTTTGGTTTTCCTTTACATTGTACTGGTAGCAGGCCTTGTCGAGTTTGGTTGTCCTATGTATTCTACTAGCAGCAGGCCTTGTCAAGTTTGGTTGTCCTATACATTGTACTGGTAGCAGGCCATGTCGAGTTTGGTTGTCCTATACATTGTACTGGTAGCAGGCCTTGTCGAGTTTGGTTGTCCTATACATTGTACTGGTAGCAGGCCATGTTGAGTCTGGTTGTCTATACATTGTACTGGTAGCAGGCCTTGTCGAGTTTGGTTGTCCTATACATTGTACTGGTAGCAGGCCTTGTCGAGTTTGGTTGTTCTATACATTGTACTGGTAGCAGGCCATGTCGAGTTTGGTTGTCCATTGTATTCTACTAGCAGCAGGCCTTGTCAAGTTTGGTTTCCTATACATTGTACTGGTAGCAGGCCTTGTCGAGTTTGGTTGTCCTATACATTGTACTGGTAGCAGGCCATGTCGAGTTTGGTTGTCCTATACATTGTACTGGTAGCAGAACTTGTTGAGTTTGGTTGTCCTATACATTGTTCTGGTAGCAGGCCTTGTCGAGTGTGGTTGTTCTATACATTGTACTGGTAGCAGGCCATGTCGAGTTTGGTTGTCCATTGTATTCTACTAGCAGCAGGCCTTGTCAAGTTTGGTTTCCTATACATTGTACTGGTAGCAGGCCATGTCGAGTTTGGTTGTCCATTGTATTCTACTAGCAGCAGGCCTTGTCAAGTTTGGTTTCCTATACATTGTACTGGTAGCAGGCCATGTCGAGTTTGGTTGTCCATTGTATTCTACTAGCAGCAGGCCTTGTCAAGTTTGGTTGTCCTATACATTGTACTGGTAGCAGGCCTTGTCGAGTTTGGTTGTCCTATACATTGTAATGGTAGCAGGCCTTGTTGAGTCTGGTTGTCCTATACATTGTACTGGTAGCAGGCCATGTTGAGTCTGGTTGTCTATACATTGTAATTGTTGTCCTATACATTGTACTGTCTATTGTATAATGGGTAGCAGACCATGTAGAGTTTAAGTATGCACAATTTAAATGGTTGGATTAAACTTTCAGCTTTAAATGCCTTTAAATAGTTAACAACTTGTCCTCCTCATTTTTATGTGGCTTATTAATTCTTATTCTAACTTGATCCAACTTTTTTATATCTCTATATACGAGTTGGAATGCTCAGATTTAAGTGGAACAGCAAGCCACCAGGGGGCTTCCCACACGATACCACTCCATGTTCAAATGTCATGCACATGATTACTATTGCAATAAGATTTTAGAAAATTAATAAATCTCAACTTCCCTAAGGAGTTTTTAAACCTCAACACACTTTAGTTGAAACACAAGACGGAATCACCTAATTAGTGAAAACGAGAGATCAATAAAAACTGTTGTATTTGACTTACTATTTTACCTTTGCATGTCTTGTTTTAAGTCAATTTTGATTGATTGATTTGTTGCCTAATCATGATTAGTTCCATGCTAACATTCTAATTTTTCCTCTGCAATTTAGGCCTTGTTAAAATAAATTACCTTACAATTTCTCAATGTCCTCTCCATTCTGTACATTCGTTTTGTAAAAAATGTTTTGATCTTTTAATGTTGGAATTTTCTTTTGTTTCCTAATGTTAGATGTGTCTGGTTAGGAAACAATAACAGGAAAAAAACAAATATAACTGACCATCCCAAAGAGCCACAAATATGTCCCAAAAGTGAGGATAATGTCCCAAAAAGGTCATGAATACTTACCAAAAGTCACATGTACATGTATGTTTCAAAATTCAGCTTTATGTTCAGATACATGTCCCAAAATTTACAAATTTGTCCCAAAAGTCAAGATTTATGTCCCAAAGTACAACAAATATGTGCACAAAGTCAGGATTATGTCCCAGATCCACAATTATGTCCCAAAAATCAGGATTAAGTCCCAAAGTCAGGATTATTCCCCCAGTAGAAAGTATGTCCCAAAGGTCAAAAAAGAATTCAGAAGTCAAATTATGTCCCAAAGTCATGATTATGTCCCAAGAGTCATGATTATGTCCAAAGTAAGGTAATGATGGTGCCACACCTACACTAGCCACAACTCATTTGTTCCAGAAGGTTGCAGTTTAAGGGTATGGTGGTACTCTAACGCTATAGAACTTGGACATTAATTTATGTTCAGAAAATGATTAGACTTCAAGTTAATAATTAACTATCAAATATTAGCTTCACATGTAATATTAGCCCTCAGAGATTGATGTTATAATATCCCCATTGTAAAATTCAAACAACTCTGGAGTTTAAATGTTCTATTTCCAGTATCAGTAATGATCTAAATCCAATATATGACATCACAGTTTGATAAAAAAAAAAACGTGATGCTGAGATTAATTTTGATGTCGATTCAAAAGAATGGACTCTGCTTCAAACAGTGCAATAAATATAATCTGTCCATTAGAGCAATGTGTGACTCCTACATAATATCTCCCCATTAGGACAATAATTACAGTATTATCTCCTACATTTTATAGTGGTCATGAATCCATTTATATGTTTGTTTGATTACATAAAATGTTCAAAAGAATGAAAATTAAAAGCATATTACAGATTGTCCCCCTAGTGGAATCATACACCAATATAATAGAACATTGATGAACACATCACTCAATTACTAGTCCAATAGTTGCATTACAGATCTAAATTTAATAATCCTCAATACTGGTATAAAATTCAATAACGGTATTTATTAATTCTTTACATTGAATCTTCTTGAACATTAAATACCCCTGAGATAACAGTAAAAACACAAACAGCAAAGACATGATGTGTAGGCTGGTAACTGAACAGGGAAATTCAGTTTAAAAAGTGATCAAGTCATGTCATTATTGTATCAATAAAAAGTGGGATATCTGGTAAATATTATATTTTAATGATTACAAAAAAATTAGAAGTAGAATATTTTTCACTATTTTTTATAAAACACAACATTAGGCAATGTGAGATATATTGACTGACCAATGGGAGACATATTGACTGATCAAGGGAGGTATATTGACTAACCAATGTGAGACATATTGACTGATCATGGGAGGTATATTGACTGACCAATGGGAGATATATTGACTGACCAATGGGAGGTATATTGACTGACCAATGGGAGGTATATTGACTGACTAATGTGAGACATATTGACTGATCACGGGAGGTATATTGACTGACCAATGTGAGACATATTGACTGATCATGGGAGGTATATTGACTGACCAATGGGCGGTATATTGACTGATCAATGTGTAATATATTGACTGACCAATGTGAGATAATACTGACCAATGTGAGATAATTGACTGAACAATGGGAGGCATATTGACTGACCAAAGTGTAATATATTGACTGACCAATGTGAGATAATAGACTGACCAATGTGAGATAATTGACTGAACAATGTGACATATATTGACTGACCAATTGGAGACATATATACTGATCATGGGAGGTATATTCACTGACCAATGTGAGATATATTCACTGACCAATGTGAGATATATTCACTGACCAATGTGATGTATATTGGCTGACCAATGTGTGATACATTGACTGACCAATGTGTGATACATTGACTGACAGATGTGTGATACATTGACTGACCAATGTGTGATACATTGACTGACCAGTTTGTGATACATTGACTGACCAATGTGAGATATATTGACTGACCAATGTGAGATAATTGACTGAACAATGTGACATATATATTAATCAAGTACATTCAACTTAAAGTGTCATTTATTGTCCTGTTATATAGTTGTATTTTATCTTTAAATACTGAATATGCATTCTAGCCAATCTCAATTTAATGTTGGCGGTTTATTGAAATTTAAATGCTTTTCAAAAAACTTATTTTTTAATTTGATATTCTACCCAGAAGAATGAAACCGGCACAAATTTGTCATACAGAAAAAAATTATATGAAATTGAGGTCATAGCTCAATGTCAAAGGTCACTACCATGGTAGTTATATGTTGACTTTAAATGATCTGCCCACATGCCAAATACCATAAACCTACTTCAAAGAAGAAAAAGTTACAGTCTGCACATGAATTAGTCATTTAGAAAGCAATAATGTAACTTGAGGTCAAAGTTCAAGGTCAATTGTCACTAACACTAGTATGTAACATTCCACCTTGAAATAATCTACACACTTGCCAAATATCAAAAGCTACCTCAAAAGAGAAAAAGTTACAGCCCTGACAAGAATTTGACATTCAGTTAGCAATAATGTAACACTGAGGTCAAAGTTCAAGTTCAAGATCATCAACCATGACATGAAACACATTCCATTGAAATGACCTATTAACATACCAAATATCAAAAGCCTTCTTCAAGACTGAAAAATGTTATAGCCTAGACATGTTATGTTAAGGGTTAGGGTTAGGGTTAGGGTTAGGCAGAGCTACAGGATGATTGCTATAGGGGACTGCTGCTGCTTTACGTGGCTATGCCTACCTATAGAAGCTATTAAAAAGATCTCTTGAACAGTGGAAATAATTCTTGATATATATTTTGTAAAACTGATTTTACACTTATACATGAAATGGTATAAAGAAAAAACTTTTGTATTGGTGCAGTATTTTGGCAATCCTACTACAAAACCCTGTTTACAGAAGACAGACACAAAACAAGACACATGCACTTGATGAATGGGGTCAAGGTTAGCAGGTCAGCATCTCGTTCCTGATTTTGATTTAAACAATATGGTAAGGTCTTAAAATTAACCAACTTAAATAATAGCTTAATTGTTACTGTTTCCAAATAACTGTATACTCCCTAAACAAAGCGAAAACAAACTCCATAAACAAAATGTTAGTACAACTGCTGCTTCTGTACAATATGCTCCAATAATGAGGCCTGTAGGGGATCTTCTTTTCTAAATTAGAATTAATTAGCATTATCTTATAAACTCAAATATTTTGTGTTAAGTTTTGTACCCACTGTTCACAACCTTTACACTAATTATCAGTTTTTATTTTTTAAATTACTTTTATACATTAAAATAAAGTGACTATGGTTAAACCCCTAATATTGGCAAATTTCTTATCAATGTTCATTTCACAATTGTTGTCATACATTACCAGTAAACACAGACACTTTGATTGAAACATTTCTCAAGTATTCAGCAGAACCCACTTTCTGGAAGATCATCAAAGACTTAAGAGTTAAAACTGCACAATTTTTTGTAATGATAATTGAAATCTATTTCAAGTCATCAAAATATTGTCTGCACTTTAAATTCTTGATATTCAAGCAATTACATGTACTATGTTTCATTCATGCCTTAATTTTTGGGCGAAAAACTAGTAAAATTGTTAAAATATATATATCTAAAAATACTATTACAAGTTTTTTTGCTTTACTTCCAACACTCTTCTTTGTTCATAACAACATCCTGAGCTTATGTATAATCTAGATCAGCTACCAAATGAAAACTTACAGTTAATTAAAAGGAAAATTAAAGAATACATCTTCAATACGTCATTGCTTTATAATACCAAGTCATCTGATCAGACTGGGTAAGTATTATACCCAATCAGTCAAATAGGTAAAAGTTACATACATCTGATCAGACTGGGTAAGTATTATACCCAATCAGTCAAATAGGTAAAAGTTACATACATCTGATCAGACTGGGTAAGTATTATACCCAATCAGTCAAATAGGTAAAAGTTACATACATTTGATCAGACTGGGTAAGTATTATACCCAATCAGTCAAATAGGTAAAAGTTACATACATTAAATCACTTTTCAAAAGAAAATTTAATGGAATATTATATTTCTTGTTTGTTTGAATGTTGTTTAACACCACTTTCAGCAATTGTTCACCTATATTGTGGCATCCAGTTTTTATTGTAGGAGGAAGCTGGCCTACAGGGAGAAAACTGCCAACCTTCGGTAGGAGTATATAATAATGTCTATTATACACAGTTTATTATGGTAAACACCTGACATTGTATTTATGAATATTTTGTTTCAGCGTCAACATGAAGTCTGTTTATAAGTCAGATTCCTAAGTAAGGCATTGCAATACAGATTCATTTCCCTTCATGTTTAAAGACTCCCATGTATAATTTCTATTTTTGCTATCATAGTTCTTTGAAACTAACTTATATTTGTTGTATTTCAGATTAATTTATTAAGATGCTATGTGTCTATTTTTGATTGTTTTACAAAATTACAGGAAATGAAATAGCAGGAAATTACAAACCATTAAGACTTAAGTAAATTCAATTTATCTCGACTGGGACTTGTGAAGCTTGTCTTATTTACACAAATTAAAAATGTGAACACATCTGTAAACAGGGATCCATTAGAAACAGAATATTAAAAATAAATATGCATTACTGTTATTTGGTTTGGACTCAAAACTAACAGGAAACAAAACTAACAACAGAGTAACAAGGGGGAGATAATCAAGTAACGTAATTGATCTAGCTCTTGACCTGCTTACTATATAAAGTCTTCATTCATAAATATTGATGAAAAACCACAAAAATGTTAAATTACTCACATCTGTGGTTATTAGCTTAAAATGATGTGCAGGTGCATATACATTTGTTGTTCTCAATTAATATTTTACAGTAAATATACCTTGATTTTTTTACTTATTTAAAACCTTTAATCATAGAGTAATATAAATCTGTAGTTATTTCTGATACATTTTGCCATAAAAAATTTTTTAATATTGTGTGCTGTATCTCCTTTGTTGTTTTAAGATGAATCTTGCTGCCTAGCTGTATTCCATGCAGATATTTCGATATTGGTCTGTATTCCATGAAGATATCTGGATATTGGTCGGTATTCCTTGCAGATATCTGGATATTGGTCGGTATTCCTTGCAGATATCTGGAAATTAGTCTGTATTCCATGCAGATATCTGGATATTGGTCTGTATTCCATGCAGATTAATAATCTGGATATTGGTCTGTATTCCATGCAGATATCGGGGAATGGGTCTGTATTCCATGCAGATATTTGGAAATTGGTCTGTATTCCATACAAATATTTGGATATTGGTCTGTATTCCATACAAATATCTGGATATTGGTCTGTATTCCATACAAATATCTGGATATTGGTCTGTATTCCATGCAGATATCTGGATATTGGTCTGTATTCCATACAGTTATCTTGATATTGGTCTGTATTCCATGCAGATATCTGGCTGGATATTGGTCTGTATTCCATGCAGATATCTAGATATTGGTCTGTAATCCATGCAGATATCTGGATATTGGTCTGTATTCCATGCAGTTATCTTGATATTGGTCTGTATTCCATGCAGATATCTGGCTGGATATTGGTCTGTATTCCATGCAGATATCTAGATATTGGTCTGTAATCCATGCAGATATCTGGATATTGGTCTGTATTCCATGCAGTTATCTTGATATTGGTCTGTATTCCATGCAGTTATCTTGATATTGGTCTGTATTCCATGCAGATATCTGGCTGGATATTGGTCTGTATTCCATGCAGTTATCTTGATATTGGTATACCATTTCTTCACAATTTATCAGCTATATAGTTAAAATAAAAATTTTATTGAGAGAGAAAGCCAGAGTAGTCTTTCAAAATCCGCCACACTGGAAAACTGGTATTTAAGATGACACTGAATTTCTGCTTGTTTCTAAAAAAACAAAAAATCTCTACCAAAAATGTAGTGCATCCTGGAAATTCAGTACCGGTAGCTTGAAAGAAGTTATTTACTGTTTTAATTTGCAGGTAGACATCAGCTGTTCCTGTTGGGAAGATGTCTTCAATCATCGAAGATTGATGGTTATCTTTGATTGGTAAAATCATGTAAGATCTTCAAATGTTTTTTTACAAGAAGTAGCAATTATTGAAATGCTCTGGGGAGTCTTAGATTTTATAGATTTTAACAGTTGTAGTTATATATATTCTAAGTAATTTAAAGATAAATTTACTTCAAACATTTTTAAAAATGAGACTAATTGCTTAAAGCATTTGACATTTGTGGCCCATGATGATCTTATGAAAATTTACTGTGAAGTTAAGAAAACAGATGACTGCAGTAATTAAAATTAACTGCCTCGATCATTAGAAAGACTAATAGGACACTGTATGATGGATTTGAACAGGAAAGATGGAATACAATCTGTATTTATTACTAGAAATGATCATAAACAGGTTAGGCTTCTTGTAATAGTGCTGGATCTAGTAGTGATCCTGGTTTTTGTATCATGTCTTAGATTTCGTCCTTTTACTAGTTCTGGTCTAGTGCTTCTTTTTGTTCCTATCATTTATGAAAACAGTCCTGTTACTAGTCCTAGATATGTTGCTAGTCAATGAGTCCTAGTCTTGGATAGGTCCTGGAACTGGTCCTTAAGTGTTGGTAATAAGCATATGTCCTCATCACTGTCATGGAACCAGTCCTATACATGTTGCCAGTCCATAAATCATGGTTTGGTACTAGTCCAGTATGTGAATCTTGGTCGCCTTGGTCCTTAAATACTGGCCCTAGTCCTGACATAGTCCTCATCACTGTCCTGGTACCAATCCTAGGCCTGTTTCTATTCCATGTGTCCTGGTCATGGTTTGGTCCTCGCCCTAACCAATAGGAATCCAGAGTACCACACAATTAAAACATGACATTCTGCAGTGGTCCAAATCCTTGTCCTAAACAAAGAGACTAGAGAATACCACATGAATATTAGCAAATAACCATTGTTTATCATGCCATTAAAAGTACATCTATACCACAATGCAAAGCTCAATCGTACAACTTTAAAAATATTACTTCAAATAGATTTCATTTAACAATAGTACACAACTTGACATATTTGAACCCTTCCCAGTTTTTGAGACTGAGTTTTTCTATAAAGAGGAAGAGAACACTAAATGAACCACAGAAACCATATCAGTTCCAAAGACAATATTCAAAGACAGACATATGAATCAGCATTAACCATAAATTTAAATTGATTAAGTCAGCCTTGAAAATCCTGATACCATTCAATTTCTTACTAATAGTTTAAGATTTCCCTTCCATAGGATAATGAGACTTCAATAGTCATGCATGTACTTTTCTTTTTTAACATAATTAAACATTTAAAGGGTTTTGTATTGGGGTTTCAGTTTTAAACTATATACATGTTTGAAACCACAGCAGAGAATTACAGGCTGATATGTCAGTGGCAATGTTTTTTTTGAAGTAAAGTGTGTCTCTAAGACACAAATGATGCCCCCCCTCTCCACCCTGACCAGCAAAATGACACATGTGTTGCAACAGGTAGAAATTTAGAAAAATCAAAATTCGTTGGTCCTGCAAATTCTGTAGCTGATAAGGGAGAAGATACTCAGACAAGACATGTACCCCATTTAAGTTATTTGGTCTACTACAAACTGACAAAGTCCAACTATCTGTAGTTTCAAGAATATTTCACAAAAATCAACATTTGGCCCCGCACACTTCCATTATGTGTTCAATATCCTACCAACTATAAATGCTTCAAAGTTCATACCCGTAGCCAGGGGGGGTTCGAGGGGTTCGGATGAAACCCCCCACCCTTGAAAACCAGTAAGCACTATTAAAGTCAGCTTTCACCATTTAAACTCGGCATCACAATGAATATAAACGCTCAGTTTAAATTATGCAGAGCTTCATCTCCCCCAGCCGTGAAGGGCGACTAGCTTTGCGAGTCAATTTAACCCCCTAAAAATTTTCTGGCTACGGGTATGAAGTTGTTCGAGAAGATAGTCAGAAATTACATGCACTAATATATGGCATACAAACTACCTACAATTACATGAAAATTTAATGAAAATTCAAATCCTTTGACCCTGCACACCTTCATTATGTACACAATTATGTATACAAGTTTTCTGACTGGTCTAAGTGAAATCTTTTAAGAGTAGTTTCACAAATTAAGACTGAAACTATGCTTCAATTGGTCACATTAGATAATGATGCTACTGAATTGAATAAATGAGACCTCTCAGCAAATCTGTTAAGTTTATTAACCCCACCATTTGACCTACCAAGATTTCATAATAGTAAAAGAGTTTTCCAATCAATCTATCAATTTTAAATGCTCCAATTCTGGTTTTTTAACTAGATTTCCCCCACCCCATCCCCAGTTCAATGATTAAACATAACAAGTACCCAAACCTTTAAACCATTCATGCCTTTACACCCAATGCTTTGTTTCTGCTGCAACAGGATATTATAGAGACATTAGATTGATAATAAAGTTTAGCAATATTGAAATGGGTTTTATTTTAAACCTTTAGCATTTCAAGTGATAAATTTGCTAATTTTTTTTGGAACAAAGAATAAAAATCCCCAAGAAAAACAACTAATTTCCCCATTACTGATGACTGATTTCGTGTACACTATTAATCTGCATATACCAGAGATATATTACAAAGATCTAAAACAACAGGAAGTTCTTTGAATTCATGCATTTTACAACACCACAGGAACAACAGATATCTGGGGATTATTCATTTAAATCTCAGTTGAAAGCAACATATTTTTACACAAATCTTAAATTATATTTAATTAAATCGTGTGGTTTCTTTCGTTTTTGCTTTAACAGAAAAAGGAATTGTTAGAAAATTTTGATTAATTGCAATTTTATGAAATCTAGGCAGTATTTTCTGGATGAATTCAGTGTTGACTATTGGGTTGGTAGCTACGAAATGGGTTATTTTTAATTCAAATACAATAATCGCTGGAGTATCTCAGTAGTCAATGGGAGTATTGTGGCACAATCATAAACAAGAGGTCCATGGACCACAATGCACATCTGAGTCTCACAATAAACAAGAGGTCCATGGACCACAATGCACATCTGAGTCTCACACTGGTCCTACTGGATAAACAAGAGGTCCATGGACCACAATGCACATCTGAGTCTCACAATAAACAAGAGGTCCATGGACCACAATGCACATCTGAGTCTCACACTGGTCCTACTGGATAAACAAGAGGTCCATGGACCACAATGCACATCTGAGTCTCACACTGGTCCTACTTGAAGAATTGTGATAGAATATTATTACATTTTTTGAAATAGATAAATTTGTTTGTCTAACAAGCAATTAAAGAATACCATTGCTGTTCTACCTCACATGTATATGTTATTTTCATGTTATCCAATTGTTGCAGTGTATACTGCCAGAGTGTATCAATAAAATCATACTAAAGCACTCCATTAAATCAATATCTTACAGTTTTACTATTTTTTCTTCTTGAAGAAGAAACAACCCCTAATTTAAACAAATTAAATTTTTTTTACATAAATGGTTGAAATGCATGAATTTGTGTTAAAATTAACCTAATAATTTATGAGAATTTTGACATTATATTTTAAAAACTTGCTAATTATCTCCCCTTTGATATGGGCATAAGGACTACAGTTCAACAAATTTTGACATCATGTTTAAACAATTTTTAATTATTTCATACCCGTTCATGTTTCAACCATGTATGAATATCTCTCTTTAGATGAGATTTTGAGCAAACTTGAATCCCCTTTAAGGATAATTTGTGCCAAGTTAAATTGAAATTGCTGCCGTGGTTTTTGGAAAAGAAGATGAAAATGTTTACAACATAGCCGATACTGACAGTGAACTTTGACTCAATCAGCTAGACTAATCATGATAATGATAAAAATGAAAACTGAGAACAAACTAGAATTTTGTAACAAGCTTCCCAGTTTCTTAAACTCAAAACAAAACATCTCACATCTTTTTCAGAAACGTCTGAAAACAATAGTTTTGTAACAGAAACAAGCACCATAAATCAGTTGAATCAACAGACAATAACAAATTGATTATACTGTAACAGGGAATCGACATAGGAGTTTCTGCAAATGAGGTACAACTGAGCTAATTGCAATTTAACGAACTTTTTGTTAATGCTGGGTAATTCACGGACATCGTTTTGTTTACACTTCATTGTTTATCTACAATCAATTTTGACATTTTATCAATATTTCTAATCAATATGGATAATTTACAAACAGACGATCATGTTAGGACATCATTAATTAATCATTTATGTCAGTGACAACGCGCTAAATATGCTGTTCATGTAAGAATGATTGATTGAACATCGGCTTTATTCCAGTCCATGGTTCCATGTGGAGATGAATAAACACCAGCTTTATTCCAGTTCATGGTTCCGTGTGGAGATGGATGAACGTTGGCTTTATTTCAGTTCATGGTTCCATGTGGAGATGGATAAGCATTGGCTTTATTCCAGTTAGCTTTATTCATGTCCATGGTTCCATGTGGAGACGAAAGAACGTTGGCTTTATTTCACAATATTTATTCAATGGAATTTCAATTAGCTTCTAACAAATAAATTTCAAATTCCAAAAAAAAATATAGAAAATTATAATATACTTACATATACCAACATTTATTATGCGAGGTAGGTAAGAAAGTCATTTAACTCTGTAACATTGGGAGAAGATGAAGTTGAGGTTATCAAACTGATGGTGATGTTAGACTGAATGACATTATTTGGGCACCTAAATGATAGTTTGTATTTACTGATTAAAAATCTTGAAGAGTTTGAACAGTGCATCTATCATCACTTTTACAATCTGCACCAAGTAACTTCTGAACTTGTTTACTTATTCCAAATCCAATTTTTTGTTTCAAATAAATGTCTGTTTTTTTTTATTCTTCAAAGAAATTTTGTTCTGTCTGGTATAAAATGGCAGAAAGGTTGAAATGTTAATTACTGATCTTAGAAATAATCTAATTGACTTCATTCTCTAAAATATATACTATAATGTTTTACAGGAACAAATTGATTGATTGATTGATTGATTGATTGATTGATTGATTGATTGATTGATTGATTGATTGATTGATTGATTGATTGATTGATTCATTCATTTTCCAGCTATTAGATGAGTTGTGAAATACAGAATTACAATACAGAATATCTGTTTTGTATTTTTTTAACATGTTAGAACTACAAAACATGGTAAACCTAGCAGATAGAACTACAAAACATGGTAAACCTAGCAGATAGAACTACAAAACATGGTAAACCTAGCAGATAGAACTACAAAACATGAAAATATTACAGATACTTCAAATTGTATTATATTGTAGGAATTTAGCAACAAAAACAATAATCCTTTAGAATTCTGTTTGTTTATTGATAGTCTCTGATAACAGCCTTATCAAGGCAAGAAAAAATTTACTGGAAACCCAGCTGAAAGTATGTTGTAATCAAGAAACCAATTTATTAAGCCTTATATAGAGACCTGACTGTTCAAAATACGGAAATCCATCAAATTCAGGAAAACACTCACCCATCTGGAGTGAAAATTAACCAACATTAACAATATATACTTTAAGCCACTTGCTATCCAATGTCAATAATTACCTAGATGCTTGATAATGTACCTACAAATCTATAATCTTAATCAAAATAGCTCCAACTTGTTAAACAATTACAGCAGAACCAGACTATGTTGAGCAGTAATACAATATGCTAATATTATTGGCATTTCAGGGCAGCCAATCAATTATTGTAAATGAGCTGTTCAGTTGTTAACCTCAGTGTGTCTGCTGTCAATCTGACATAAGAACTTTTGACCTCACAGAAATCTCTGCAGACCTGAGGGAATCCTTTACATATTTCTACATAGATCAATTTTCTAGTTAATATTTATAATTTTAACAACATGAATATTCATAATTTTAAGCTGAACAGTTCAAACAACAGCATCCAGATTCTTCATATTTATGCACTGGGACAGCACAACCATTCTGTATATATAAACATATAAAAGTTTTTTAACTTACAGTTTACAATTTTGTAATCCTGCATTTTTAACTAATTTTTCAAATTTTTAAAAACAGTTAACTGTTCCCAACTACCAGATTTAAATAGTTGCATGCCGTACATTGATGCAAAGTTTTTTCCTTGTCAAGCACATCGTGTCACTTGGAACAAAAACAAAATACTGCATTTTCATTTTCCATATAAAAAACCACAGTATTATTTTTGAATCCATGCTTTAGCTACAACACAAAATATAATGACAATGTGTGCAGGAGACAACAAACTGACAGTAAGTATTGTACAGGCTCATATAAACGGTGCTGGATATGGCTGTCTTATTGGTTCCCCCAGCATATGGCCTTTTAAACAGATCTTAAGTCTTCACCTCAAAGCAATAATTTGACTAATAAACAACAATGCATATCAAACATACATGTATATTATTTTTACAAGGGGGACCACCCTAATTGCAGAAGTCACAGGGGTTAATTGCCAAATATTAGTTCATTGCTGATAACAGAACTAAAATACAGAAACACCAGAAAAAATACAAAACATGTATGTATGGACGGACGGACGGACGGACGGACGGACGAACGGACGGACGGACAGACATGAGTAGAACTTAATGCCCTCAACATGTCATCGCGGGGGCATAAAAACAGTCTGATTTCACAGATAATTATATATGTTTCCACATGTTTAAAATGAGGGAATGAAGCAGAAAATTATCTGAATCTGATCTCTACCCCTCACCTCCACACCCACTTCATTTTTTTCTCCAGGATTTTGCACAGTTATCTCAAAAACAACCACAATGGCCCCCAAAAAACCGGGAAACACACAAAACTTTCATCTCATGTCTATAATAATATATAGTTGTGCAATATATAAGTCGGTGAACACTACAAAAAAAATTAATACAGATAAAATATCAGTTTTAAAATGTTGATAAAAATTTTAATTAGAGATGAAAGAAGTGAAAACAGAAAAAATACGAAAAATCTGTAACCATGCCAAGTATTCATCAATGAACCAATGAAACAAAATAAACCATAAAAAAATAGTACACTGAACTTCAGAGAAATATCCCAGACATCTATACTTAATCTATACAGATAAGTTTTATAATGTTTTCAAATTTTAAGTTTTTTTAGAATAATTACCCCCTTCATCCATAACTGCTCTTTACTCACAAGTTAAAAACAGTTTGAAATTTCTTTAATGTACCGTAGCTTCAATGCAATTTAATTAAATTTTTTATTTGGCAGATTTCAACATTTTTTTCTAAATTGGCCATGATCTCTATCAACTAAAAAATAAGCTGGTTTGATTTTCTCTAAACAAATTTTGTTTACATTTGTCCAGTATTATTTACAGTACATGTATTTGTTTACACTCTATGACAGTTCTAGGTCTCAGCTTTATGGTATATCCAAGGTAACCAAAACATCTGAAATATTTTTTGTGACCAGGTCTATGTTTGATCCTAATACAATAAACACCCATTTGGTCTGCTTCCCTTTAAGTTATGCCAAGTTGTATTAATTTTTTTATTACCTAAAACATAATACTGATATTAAATTCTTATTTATGGATATATATCCCAGATATTTATACATATCCCATGTGGCCAGATGCCTCCATTTTAGATATCAAGCAATGAAATTCAATCTTTTATTTACATTTAAATACAACAAACAAGATGAACTGATAGGCCATTGATACAAATTAACTAATCTGAACAAATTAATTTTCCTGTGACTACAGTATTCCTGATTACATTAAAACATACAGAAAATATTCAAGTATGCATCCAGCTACGATTCCAAAAATATTTAGGACTTCCATATAAGAAGAAAATAAAACTGCTAGTAGGGCAGTAATAAAAATTCTTAAAGCACTTTCAATAATAATAACTGTTTACAAAAATAAACACTAGCTTGTCTAATGTTCAAATATAAATTCTACATCTTTGCCAAACACAGACTGTAATTGCTATTTTATTTCACTCAAAGCAAAACAACTCAATTCAAGATATACCAAAATGTCAGTAATGCCTAATAAAAAGAATAACCAGCAACTGTATAAATCATGCAATAGAAATATTTATGTTGCCAAAATGGAACAACTGCTTTAGAAATCTTTTTTATAAATATGTCAAATATTTGTAATCAAGATGATTGTTATACAATATAATATTTAACACCACACTGAAATTAAAGTAAATCAAATACTGAGTTTATAAAAGGCACCCAGAAAACTACAAAGACAATAAAACAGTGTGCAGGGAAATACAACTGTATCAAAAGAAAATATTAGGAAAATTCTTCCCAATAGTACGGTAAGGAGAAAAAAGTACCAGAAAAACCTGTTGCTTTTCGAGACAAACCGCAGGCCTTCTAAACCAAACAATATTTGGGTTGAATATCTTTGGCTATATAGGCTAATGTCTGGTTCCCCTATATGTTGGCTCTTCTGGTTCTCCTTGTTGTTATTGGATGGATATGGTATATGTTGGCTCCTCCGGCTGTCCTTGTTATTGGTAGGATTCAAGACAAATGTTACAATAATAACTTTATTTATTATACTTCATGCAAAAATGCTGTCTTTTTATTGGACAGTAACCATGTGTTAATTTCTACTGATTCTCGTTTTAGCCCCGCCCATTATAGCAACGGGTGTTAATTCCTCGTGATTTCCTACCAACGGGTGATATAAAAAAAATTAACACCCGCTTAGACCGGAGATTGCCGAACTGGAAAATTATCACCCGCTCCAGCCGAAGTTTACGAATGATATAAAAAAAATTATCAGAAAGAAAATTGCCAATCTGGAAAATGATCAGCCGCATCAGCTGAAATGTACTTACAGGTCGCGTGTCTTTCCGTGTAAACATGTCAAAGACACAACAAATACAGGAAAATGGGCAATTATTATTTGGAAAAAGAACTAGGCTAAGCAGACTAACAAGCATTTTCCATTAAATATATGATTCAGTACAGTATATATGTGGTAGTTTACATTTCTTCATCAGATAATAGGCATTCAGTATAATAAAAATCATACTGCCTTTGAACTCAGGTGTTAGGGTAGATTATCACATGAAGAAAAAATTATCACCCTCGACTCCGTCTCGGGTGATAATTTTTTCTTCATGTGATAATCTACCCTAACACCCTCGTTCAAAGGCAGTATGATTATATTATAGATCAGAGACAAGCTATAACTGACATCAGTAACCACCGTAAGTATCTCTGCTCATCTGATGTTCTAAATAGGAATGACAGGGAACCAGTCTGACAGAAGACTGTCGTGCGGCAAGCAATCCAAAACTACATAAGGAGGAATTAGGTTTTTGGATCAATAAACTGATGTGTCCTTGTGACTGACGTATCTATTTATATGATGTCACGATGCTAGTGTACCTAATAACAAAACATACACCTCAAAGTCACAGATATCATTTCAGATACTGACATTTGATGTAAAACAATTTCAAACATGTCAAAATTTATGTTACTTTAATATAACATGTTTTTCAAAGCAAAGAGGTGTTACACCAAAAACATGTCAGTTTAATCCAGTGACATTATTTTTCATGCTGTACCAAATGAAATGGATTTTTAGTTAATCAAATATTAGCATTAAAACTTAGCTGAATGTCCAAAAACTAGGATATATATTGAACTTAATGGATACATGTAAGTGACTCTTATGCATGATGTCATCTCAAACACTGCTAAAAATATTTATATTATATATTATGATAATCTTTATTTTGTCATTAAATAAACATTTATATTTTTGTGACAGGAAACAGATAATAAAAAAATAAAATAAAAAATTCAACAAAATATCAAGTCTATGAGTCTATTGTTCTCAGTTCCAATGACAGTTTTATAAAGGTGACAAGATCTCTATATTTGCCGTAAATTTATGGGGTTGAGTATTCTTATTATGCATGAAGAGGACTTAATTCAGTTTGCTTATAAGAATATAATGATTTTAAGACATTGTAAAAGACATCAAATTGAAATCTGATCTGCCCAGCACCTTGTACATGTAGATGGCTGAAAGCAGCATTAAAACTGAGAGCTGGGTATTCATATTTTAATTAAACTGTATATAAATAGGTTGGGTTTTTTCAGCTTTTGCTATGTTTTCAACATGTTGCTTGTTTGCACGATTATTATGTACATTGTCACAAATTCCTCAAGATTTTAATATATGATAAATCTGAAAAATCATAAACATTATTAATAGAAGATTGAGTCTTTTTATTATTTAGAACAAATAAAACCAGATTCTCCTATATTCAATTGTCTTTGGGGCCTCGGTGGCCGAGTGGTCAAGGTAGTTCGTCTACTATTGATCACGTGGTCTGTCAACACTGAGATTACGGGTTCGATTCTCACTGCAGGCAGGGTGTACTCGACTCCAATCTTAATTGACAAGGATTGCCAGTTTTCCTACCGCAGGTCGGGGGTTTTCTCCGGGTACTCCGGCTTCCTCCCCCAATAAAAACTGGACGCCATGATATAGCTGAAAAATTGCTGAAACAAACAAACAAACATCAATTGTCTTTGTCTTTAATGGTGTTCTTTCAAATAGGAAGAATGGAAGAATATAGGAATAATTAAGGTAGAACATCATACCCCAGCATTTGTAATATAAAATTCTAATGTTAGATCACAAAATTAACCTACTAGTAGGATTAAAATGACAGCAAAAATTCTGCCTAGAATTAAGTGTGCAGCAGTAAACCAAGTACATGGGTAACAACTGCACAAAATTTTTATTTAATTTTCCTGGATATGCTTATTCATTTTACAGTACAGCACTCAATCTTGATTAAAACTTGTTATTAGAATCCCTTTAAAGGAAAATAACTCTGTAATAATGACACTCCTTATAAATGGAAACTTAAATATGATCTTATCAAATACCTGCATATACTGAGAGATATACAATACCTGTGTTTGCCATGTGATCTGGATGATGGCATATATCAACATGTCTGGTTAGGTGACATGTATTGGATAAACCTGCATTAAATTGGCTCTGTTGTTTATCTAAAGACTCTAGAAAGCAAATTATAGCCCAGAAAATTTTACACTTATTTAATCAAAACTTCTATCTGTTGTACCAGTTAGCCTTATTTCCATGAGTTATTTCTTTGCTCTACATGTATGTATTTGTATTTCATCATTGTCAGGTGTCCGTGTGCAGGTGTTTAGAAAACAGGGTCACTTCTGTCTGCGGAGGTGTAGATTTGTTGTGTTGGGACACATTTCTGCATGTCTGTGTTATTATATTACAATAAAGGGGGAGAAGGGGGTGGAAAGAGGGGGTTAGATCCCTAACAGGTTCATCTTCCCCCATAAAAGGTTTGATGTGCCTGTTTCAGGTCAGTAGTCAATGCCCTTTATTTAACTTTTTGGGTTATTTCCCTTTAATTTTTTAGTAATATGTTGTTTGTACAATGCCAGAAACCCAAAAGATCTACCAGACATGTGTAATGCCAAACAACAATTCTTATCTAAACAAATTCAAGTAAAAACATTATTATTTACAATTACTTTTAAAAAAGGGGACAACAATAATAAGTAACCCTCAACATATTACCAGCAAAATAATATGTCATAAGACTATACCTAAATAAACATTGAAATGGAATCCAGTGTCACTGGATCAAGAATGTAAAGATAATTTCCTAATTTCCAAGATGTTTCTGTGATTTATCTAATTTTAATTTGTTCTTACACTAACTGATTCTTACAGTAAAATTTATACAATGTATAATAGAACAAACAAAAATCTTAAATCAATCAACTAACATGGGTTTTGTACAATTAATTAGCAATAAAACTGGCTTAAATAAATGGAAGAAAGAATTATCCTTCTGTCACTCCTGTCAAAGTTAGTAAATTACTTAATAATTGATGCAGTTTTGTTTCATTTTAAACACTTTACTGATTCAGTGTGTGTCAGTTTTTAATGACTTATATATAAGAATTCCATAAATTGTTATATTCAAATGTCAAAATAGTAAATATAACACGTTATATAAATATTAAACTGTCACAAATACATGCTTAGATCTGAAAAGGCTTAGCAAGAATGTAATCAAATACTAAAGTAAATAAAATGTATACTATAATACTATACATGTTCATTTACATCGCACATTATATGCAATTACAAAGAGACCACTTAAATTGTGTTTTTCATTAGCAGTCCAAAAAATAATGCAAAAATTTTTTTTTAAATATTGTATAATATATTCTGTGATCCAGTTTGTAATTTTTTCTGGATTGCCAAAACATTGCAGGAAACAAGGTAGAATTTCTGCTTAGAGTTATAGACAACATGCTAAATGATTCACGACAACACAACCTTTAACCTGACACTACAGGGAAGATTTTCCATGCAGTGACAATAAGAAGACAGACGATATTTTAATTACCAATAAATTAAACTTTTTGTGCAAAATGATTCACTGGTTTGTTATAAGGGAGATATCATAATATTCCCAGATGTCAACGAATATGCTCTAAATGCCAAATTCTTGAAGATGAAGAACATTTTCTTTTACATTGTCAAATTAACACTCTACCAAGAGATATTTTCTATTCAAAAATTTCAAATATAGACGATATCTTTGCAAATTTAAATACAAATGAAAAATTAAAATATATCCTTTGTCCAAAATCAGAACATTTAACTTATGTTAAGGACTTTTTAAAGCAATCATTTGAAATGCGAAAATAGGGTCCACATCGGTTAAAATGTACTACATTTGTAGTTATATTAGAAATAATAACTGATGTACTTCGAGTATGTTTGTATTTGTATGCTAATGTTTTTGTTCACAATGTTATTATATTGCTTTGACCCATATGGGTGTAATTTGCAATAAAGAATTTGAATTTGAATATTGTTATATAATATACCTTTCTGTACTAAACAGATCCAATAAAAACATGTATACAGTGTATCTTGCCTAATTTGCAGAATTTGTCTCCTTGCCTGGCTTTGTAGAATTTTATTGAAATTTTTGCAGGCTTTTTATTCAAATCATGGTCTGCTAATTTTTTTTTACCTTTTTTACAAATTGAGAAATGTAGGTATACTGATCAAATTCAGAACAAATATGTTCTTTGGTAAAGCACAGCTCAAAGCAACGTAAATAACTACAGGATTAGAAAATATAGGTCTGCAATTTATAGAGCAATCTCTAAACTTTAAATATGTCATTACAAAGGAATTAAAATTTTGCAACAATCTTGGTGTTTAACATAATTATAAGCTTTCAATTGCAGAAAAACAGCCAAAATGTGTAAGCCGATTTACAGCTTATCCCTTAAATACATAAATTTCCATCATATTAAACAACAACACGCAGGCCATACACAGGTTTAACCTTGACCTTTTTATATCGAGTTGTGCTATTATTATGTTTCATAACTTATTTACAAAAAATTTAGAAGAAATATCAATATTGAAATATTTCTAGGATTATAAAAAATACACGTTTAAATTGAGGTTTGGAAACACCCCAAAGAAAATTTGCCTATTTTCCCCTTTAAAAAATATCACTCATCTGTTGAAAAACTTGTCAAAGTTGGCATTTTGCCTTTATTTATAAAGAAAGATCTTTTTCTACCATTTTAGTCTCAGACAACTTAATCTATCTTAACAGTAATTCTATTTGTTACACAAATTAAAACCCCTTTTAAACCCCCTAATTTTATAAATCATATTATTTTTCAGTTAAGTTTGTCTTTAAAATAAGTAAACAAATAATTATTTATGACAGAGTAGTTCACAATACAAACAACAGTCAATTACATCAAAACCCCTTGACCATTTAAACAGACTTTTATTTTTCAACAAATCACCCCCCTTAGACAAGTTACAAAGATTTAATTTCTGAAATGGTGTAATTATACAAGATATAATTTCATGTATAGACCTTGTATGTCAATTTAATTATTCAAGCCTACTGGCTAAGAGAAGTCAATAAATCACGACCTTTCTAATACTATGTTGATGTATTTTCAAGTCAGCACTACATCATATGAAATTTACAAACAATACCTTTCACCTTTCATCTGTGTCTGAGATCTGTTTTAAAGCATCAAAAAACTTACCTGAAAAAAAAGAAGAATATGTTCAATGCAAATGATAAAAAGAACAGGAAATGAAGGTCACAGTTAGTAAAAGACAGAACAATAAATCTCAGAAACTAATGGAAAAGGGACAAATATGTGGATTGATTGATTGAGTTGATGTCTGCTTTACATCCAGCGAGCAGTATCTCTGCTATATTCAGGATCGGAACAAGTTAACAAACAATAAATCAACGGAAAAAAGGGGTGGGATGTGTCACAGGGAATACAATTTTAACTGCCACTGGAAAAGTATGGAGTTTTGGGTAGGGGCAGAAAATTTAGCCTTTTTTGTTACAATGAGCCTACTCTTTTTCAAAAATCTACAAAAGGGATATGACAAATATGTGGACTGGAAGTTTATGTTAGGGGGGGATCCCATAACATCCCCTGTATGTTATATCCTAACAACACAAATATACAGCAACGTATCACAACAACAAAAACAAACACTACACCTGCACAACACAGAACCATCACAAAGAGAATAATGCACTAAATGTAGGTAAAGACCAGCACAATCTTATTGTTATTGATATTCAAATCTCCTGACCAATAAAATGCCACCTAAAAAGCCAACTGAATTATTGGTAGCAAAGTATTGATAAAAAACCAATACTAAACATCTATGACAGTTGGTTTGTCTTGTTTTAACACCATGGTCAGCTAATATTTTCCAGCTTAATCATGATATCCAATTGTTCTGAAGAAGCCTTAGTATCCACAGAGAATTCCTAAAATTTGGAAAGAAAACCAGCAATCCTTGTAAATAAGCTGAGGTTGTCATCACATTCTATACCATTAATCAGGATGGAACTTACGGCCCTAGTGTTTACAAGCCAGTCATTACTACATAGACTGCTTGACCACTGAGGTCACTAACTGGAGTATACTATTGAGCACCACTTGACCACTGAGGTCACTAACTGGAGTATACTATTGAGCACCACTTGACCACTGAGGTCACTAACTGGAGTATACTACTGAGCACCACTTGACCACTGAGGTCACTAACTGGAGTATACTATTGAGCACCACTTGACCACTGAGGTCACTAACTGGAGTATACTATTGAGCACCACTTGGCCACTGAGGTCACTAACTGGAGTATACTATTGAGCACCACTTGACCACTGAGGTCACTAACTGGAGTATACTATTGAGCACCACTTGACCACTGAGGTCACTAACTGGAGTATACTATTGAGCACCACTTGACCACTGAGGTCACTAACTGGAGTATACTATTGAGCACCACTTGACCACTGAGGTCACTAACTGGAGTATACTATTGAGCACCACTTGGCCACTGAGGTCACTAACTGGAGTATACTATTGAGCACCACTTGACCACTGAGGTCACTAACTGGAGTATACTATTGAGCACCACTTGACCACTGAGGTCACTAACTGGAGTATACTATTGAGCACCACTTGACCACTGAGGTCACTAACTGGAGTATACTATTGAGCACCACTTGACCACTGAGGTCACTAACTGGAGTATACTATTGAGCACCACTTGACCACTGAGGTCACTAACTGGAGTATACTATTGAGCACCACTTGACCACTGAGGTCACTAACTGGAGTATACTATTGAGCACCACTTGGCCACTGAGGTCACTAACTGGAGTATACCATTGAGCACCACTTGGTCACTTAGGACCCTTACTGTACTATATATTGACCACTGCTTGGTCACTGAGGACCATAACTATAAGACATTAAAAAATATCTGACACACAAAAAAACAATAAAATACAATATGAACAACATATTTATAAATTATTTATTCAGATGTTTCTTACATACTGGTAATTGCACCATAATGCCTTCATGCACAGTATCATAAAACAGAATAAGACAGTATATACATATTTTATTAACAAATTTGTAGACTGTACAGTTTCAAATATAGAAAATTATCAATAATAATGTCACATCCCTACATAGAAAAGATATATAAAGTATTTCTTAGTAAAATGATTACAATACAGCAGATCTCTGGAGATGGCAGTTACCAAATTATTGCTTTTGTTACGATTAAGACGATACATGTACTAGTACCTAACCATAAAAGGACTCTTTTATGAGTCTACAACTATGCTATGCTGGTACAAGCATGATTGTTTTTACATAAGTAATTGCTGATAATTGTGAAATGTCACTGCAAACAAATTTGTTGTGGGACATAATTTATAAACTTCTGACTGTCATGACAACTGCTGTATTTTAAGTTGTGTGGGGAATGCACACACGGTAAAATCTATGTTAAGTTCAAAATTACTATAATTTGTAATCAATATCTGACTAAAGAAATACGAACCCATGCATGTCACTACTTTATTTCTTTTTCTTTTTTATTAAATCAAGAATTTTTGTTCAGTATGTTAACACCTTGAGATTAATAGGTTACCGGAGAAAGCTCCAAACAATGGTAAAATTACTGTAAACTCCCCAAACGCTGGTAAAATTACTGCAAACCCTCCAAACAATGATAAAATTATTGCAAACCCCCCAAACACCGGTAAAATTACTATAAACCCAACAAACAATGGTAAAATTATTGCAAACCCCCCAAACACTGGTAAAATTACTATAAACCCTCCAATCAATGATAAAATTATTGCAAACCCCCCAAACACTGGTAAAATTACTATAAACCCTCCAATCAATGATAAAATTATTGCAAACCCCCCAAACACTGGTAAAATTACTATAAACCCAACAAACAATGGTAAAATTACTGCAAACCCCCCAAACACTGGTAAAATTACTATAAACCCTCCAATCAATGATAAAATTATTGCAAACCCCCCAAACACTGGTAAAATTACTATAAACCCAACAAACAATGGTAAAATTATTGCAAACCCCCCAAACACTGGTAAAATTACTATAAACCCTCCAATCAATGATAAAATTATTGCAAACCCCCCAAACACTGGTAAAATTACTATAAACCCAACAAACAATGGTAAAATTACTGCAAACCCAACAAACAATGGTAAAATTACTGCAAACCCTCCAAAAAATTGTAAACTTATTACGAAGTCCCAAAGAACCCCAATCAATGATAAATTACTAGAAACAGCTCAAAAAATGGTAAATTTATTGCAAACCCTACAAACAATGGTAAAATTATTGCAAACTCCCCAGACACTTGTAAAATTACTACAAACCCCCCAAACACTGGGTAAAACTACTGCAAACCCCAAACACGAATAAAATTACTGCTTATCCCTGCTCAGAAAATGATGCTCTAATTCTATATGAAATAAATTCAAAAACATTAATCTTCTCCTCCATCAAACAGAAGAAGCAAGATTAGTAAACAATATTCATCAATTCATGAATTAATATGACATTGATAGTAACTTATATCTACATTTACAACATCAATACATCATGGCAGAACACAAACGTCCATTGAGGAAATCCTGAATGTGAGTGAGCACATGATAACAATCAGTGATTGTATGCTTCGATAGCCTTTTCACACATTGAAAGGATTGATTTATAGTTTTAAACACTTTTTCATTTTACTTATCTGCATTTAATAAAATAAACATTTAGAAAATGAAAGGGAAGCAGACGTGTTGTAATGTAACACACCAATAAATAAATAGGTGTGTCTGTCTGATTACAAGTATAATGCCTCTTCTGTAAAATGCATTCACCAAAATGTACTTTTACCAATGAATGGGGCCTCCGTGGCAGAGTGGTTAAGGTAGTTCACCTACTATTGATCACATGGTCTGTCAACACTGAGATTGTGGGTTCAAATTTCACTGTGGGCAGGGTGTGTTCGACTCCAATCTTGCCAGTTTTCCTACCAAAGGTCTGCGGTTTTCTCTGGGTACTCCAATAAAAACTGGACGCCATGATATAAGCTGAAAAATTGCTGAAAGTGGCATTAAAGACCATTCAAACAAACAAACAAACCAATTTAGAATGACTTTGATTAGGTAAATTCTTACAGTCGATGGATAACATGGTCCCTGTCACACCTTGGGTAAATCCTTAACGTCGATGGATAACATGGTCCCTATTCCCTGTCACAATTTAGGTAAATCCTCACAGACAATGGATAACAGGGTCACTGTCACACCTTGGGTAAATCCTTAACGTCGATGGATAACATGGTCCCTGTCACACCTTGGGTAAATCCTTAACGTCGATGGATAACATGGTCCCTATTCCCTGTCACAATTTAGGTAAATCCTTACAGCCAATGGATAACAGGGTCCCTGTCACACATTTATTGTATATTTGTCAATAACGAAACACATCCTGAATATCTCTTAACTATTGCTTGCTGGACATTAAACATCAATCAAACAACAAATAATGTAAATGTTTCCAGTATACCTGAACAATTGTGGACCGTGGTTAATACCTAACCCTCGTCTATCATTCACATCAGGGATTTGGGTATGTTTACATAGACAATATTATAAATGGTAATTTTTCGTGTGTTTTAATGAGGTTGGATCCCATTTTGAAACATTAGGTTTCCACATCATAAAGATTTTACTGATGGTAGTAAACACTAACAAACCCCACACCTTTGATAGAAAAACTTGGTACTATCAAGGTTCGTAAACCATGCCGCCAACCATTAATTCCACCGTCTATTTTAACCACATCACCAGCAATAATATACAAATAACTGGTATACAATTAAACATACTTAAGTCAAATGAACCACCTACTTGAAATCTTTGTCAGAACCAGGCAATCTTATTTTTTAAATTGTATTAATAATGACAAAAATAACTTTGGAGACACATTTCTTCTTCCTTGCATCAATTACAAACATCTTTTTCCACGGAACTGCATTGTAATGGAATAGTCTTTTAGCAGTTAAGTGATAAGTAACATCCTGCTATACTGAAATCACCACTGAATATTTAATAAACTTAAAATTCTACTAAAAACATGGATTATAATGGCATTTCCATGCTAGAGACAATTAGAACATAACATAACTTCACCACCATATAACTAATATTTTATGTCCACCACTATGGTTTGGAACTTTACGTGGTACATTTTTTGCTGATTTTTTCTGCAAAAATGTGGGTTAAAGGAAATATTTCATGTTCATTTTCTAAACACAAAGAAGCTAATTTTATACTCTTCATGTCCTTAAATGAAAACTCTTAATGGAAGACAAATCCCCAATCTAATTAAAATGAAATCTTTCACTTGCTTCCCCCTTTTGTTATTGGTCGCTGCATTGTAAGCAGCGACTAAAGCAAAAAGGGGGGAGCAAGTGAAAGATTTAATTTTAATAAGATTGACAATTCCCAAATGTTTAACCAGGAAAATGTAAGGAAGCACAAGTATTTTGTGTTAGACAAATACCTACAGAGCAATCAGATCAAGATATAACATTAAATCATGTACAACTTATCTTTTTTTACATTTTTAAAATATACAAAATATGTTTTGCTGTATTTGACCAAGAAAAATGGGAGTGACTTCTTTATTTAAACCTTTCAAAATATCAAAACTGAATTGATACATGTATGATGAATTCACCACATAATATTTATGTTTGTCGTTACAATTACAATAATTAAATTTTCTTTTGATTAACATAAAGACAGATTTAAATAATAACTGAAATAAGAAATTTTGTATAAAACAAACATTTAATTAAACCTCATGATATTTTCCCAATGCCAAGTCTAAGATTTCAACTATTTCATGACAAGGCATGAATTGGGCAGTGAGTGATTTCAGCTTTAAAACAGATTTCGCATTGACCTTTTTATGTAGTAATTTTGGCCATTATGCAGATTCAGCATAGACCATTTTAATCTATATGAGACTCATAAAACATATCTTACATGTCATAGCTTTAGGATACACACAAATTATTGTTTTTTGTCCATTAAAATATATTAAGATTAGTAGTGCTATTTTATATAGAAGGCATTTTGTCTACCAGATACAAATTCAAAATGTTTGAATACAAATAATTACAATTATTTTATAATTGTATGGATGGACATAGAAACTAATGAAAGAATCAAACTTATTATCTTTGGGTAAAAGCCATTATCAAAGTCAGAAATAAGCTAGCTAGTAGCATGTTAATGTTCATTAGAATGTATATTTACAGCAATGCTCTCTAGCCAATCACTGATTACTATTACATTTTACTAAATATAAACTATATTTTGCGGTTTTTCAGAAATACATCTTACAAACATAAAACAGAAAAAATGAATTCAGACAGCCAAGTTTCTATTATTTTTTAATTTACAGTTTTGATTTATTGCATGCTGTTTTAATAATTCTGCTTTGAGAACTTTGAGCACCTTGTTTAGCCATATCATGGAAGTTGTGAATAATGAGGGCAAAGTTCACACCTCATTACTTCACAAATTCTTAAACTACTTGATAAAGTTAGTGCTAAATGTAAATATTGATTCAAGTGGTAGATTTTATTCTATTTACCTGTGAAATCATCTTTTCACACAGGTATTTTACCTGGAAGCTCTCTCAGGTATATTTAATGCACTTGGAACACGCACTTAAATCTGCAGGTTTTTACAGCTTGATTGAATTCACTTCATATTAACAACAAATTTATTCAATCATATCTTTTAACCACTTAAACCAGCATGTTCCAAGTCAGTTTTCAAGGAGTCTCCCACTAAGGCCAGAAATACATGCTGTGGCCTATATACAATATGTTTTTGTCTGTCAAAAGGATTTGTTTCCATATGAGATTTTAATAAAAATCTGTCAAGCTCATCCTTCAATTTTTTTATTATTTTTCTTACATAAGATTTGTTTATAAAGAAATATGGATGATGAATATTTTTTTTATAGCTTTAAACTTTCTAAATTCAAGAATTAGCTCCTGGAACTTGTCTAAAAAAAATGTTAAAAACAATTTCTATCGAAAATAGCCAAATTATATGGGTTCAAAAGAATTGGTAATCTTATATATAGCTTTAAGACATATAATTTTGTCCTCCAAATCTATCGAACATAAGATCCTTGATTTTAATGATGACCCTAAGGATAAAAAAAAATTTAGATTCCAGTTAATGCTTTTAAAATATATATCACATGTAGAAAAAATTGACATAAAATAAATCAATATTAGAAAGAATTATCATTGAGAACTGTTTAAATATAAATGAGTTTTGAAAAAAAGCATATGAATGTTTTCCTGCAATATTAATTGTTGTCTGAGAATGTCAAAGCAGAATTGAATAAGACACAGAAATAAAGTTCTTCTACACTAATTCTTTGAATAAAAGTTTAAAATTTTTTATAAAGCATATATTAGGCATATTCTGAATAACATTTTATTTATAAACTTTTGAATGGAGTATAATGTCACTTTTAGTTCATTTTTTGTTAACATGGGGTCTAGTTTTATTGAGCATTAAAACCGAGTAAACTTAACTAGAAAAACTGGTAATCTGTCAAAAGGGAGCAGAGCCCACCTTGCCAGACATAACTGACTGCACAGAATACATTGTGTTAGCTAGAAAAATATCAATGTTTTTTCAGATTGAGAATAACTGAGATTTTTGTAAAAGGAAAAAAATTTAAACTATTACCATTTTCTTTTTAAATCAATCTATAAATTAATGATTGACAAAAGATATTTCCATAATTTAATTCCAAAAACTTTGCAACAAATTAATTCTTATTGATTTAACCAGATTAATAAGTAGGTACCCTTTTATAGCTGGATTTAATGGAGTTATTTCCCTTTTTTATAGCTACATGTATAAATAGCACATCAGGACTGTTAAATATCCACAAGAAATTGACATGATACAGACAAGTAAATATATTTCTTTAACCAAAGCACAAAGTCAATGTCTTTTTATACAAAACAATTTAGTGTACTTTTATAAACCATTATTCAACCTTAAGAATGACTGGTCATTAAACTTCAAAAGTCCCAGGTGTCTTTCTGGTATATTCTTTTTTTGTTACCAAATTACACATAATTATAAAATGGCTCCAAATAAGTTATGTTATTGGTGATAATATCTTGTCAAAATCGTAGATCAAAAAATATAATTGTGGTTACATACATAGGGTCAATGTTAATGTCTTATATACAATGGTTTCTCCTTTTATTTGGAGGTTCAAAAGTTAAAATTTTACTTCAATTAACCAATTCAAGTAACCAGGAATAGTACTTATATGAAACTGACACCTCATTATATATTTAATTACAAAATGTCCTGGTAATTCCTTTATACAGAAACTTTCTGTATTCTGACCTGAACTGGGCCTTCATAATCTACACATTGTGCCCCATGACACAAAAAAGTAATTAACCAAAAGTACAATGTTTACCTGTTGATACATGTAAGTTTAATCACAGTATATTTTCTATGGACTATTATGTAAACGTGTCATAATCAATCTAATGAGAATACAATGAAATAATAGGATTCAAATTCAACTATAGACATTACAGACAGTTTATGACTCAGTATATCTGGTAAAATATATGTAAAAGGACTTGTATGTACATGTAATAAAACAGAAATATAAGAAAGAACCCACTTGAAGGACAAAATCACACTAAAAGATGGAATTTCTTACCAGGGTCAGCATTTCCCTCCGGGTAGCTTCTGCTGACAATTATACTTTCCCCCTTGGGCATAACTGATCAATTCTAGAAATTGTTGTTTTAAATCAATCTTTTTTTGCTATTGTCAGATCAGCAAGGTAATAAAAGCCTTTTTACAAGAATTCTGTTCTCTTTGCATGCAGTGTTATGCCCCTCTTTGTTTATACATATCTACATGCATAAGATGTTCAGTCAAATTTATAACAAAGCAATTAAAGTAAAGAATTCAGTTATAATGAATTAGTTTCCTCATTTAATTGATTATTAACTGAGACAAAACCCCATGTGGAATAAACTAATATGGGGTATAGCCTTCAGTCATACAATTTCAGAAAGTTATGGGTCTTCTTTCCTCTGCTCTAAAGACTGTTTAATGAGTTTTATTTGTTTAGGTGTTGATAGACTGTTTTGCATTCATGATCAGTAAAATTAAGAGATGACATGTCTTGCAAATTTTGCTATAAAAGGCAAAAGAGTTAATGTGAAGATGCTGTTTCTATGAATGTTGCGATGTTGAATTTCTAATCAGCAACAATTTGTAAGACAGTTTTTGAGAAATGCCATTTTATGTTTTTCTCATAGGTTACTATGTTAAGTGATTTCCATGGTAGCCGCAATCATGTATTTTAAATTGAAACAAAAAAGTAAAACTTTGTAGAGGACCAATCTTCCGTACATTTTTGCAATATTTCAAATCAATCTCGGAAGCAGTTATGAGAAGAAGATTTTTTAAATTCAGCCAATCAGAATGTATTAATGGGGCTGGCAGCCATATTTTGGTTACCCCGGTAAATATTTGATCAGCACCAAAAACACAAACATTGTTAAGAACCACTCAATTAACATTCCTGCCAAGTTTGGTTCCATTTGGACAAGTGGTTGTGGAGGAGAAGATTGATATGTTTACAGCCGACAACAACAACCACAACGACGATGACAATGACAGACGCCAAGCCATAAGGATAGCTCACACTGACCCTTTGGGTCAGGTGAGCTATTCAAAAAATTTAATTGAGAAATTCTGTTTGATGAATAAGCACATTTGTCTAATTTCTTTTTAACATGGGTTCATGTGGTATATAAGGATATATATAATATTTAATCAAGACAGTTTCCTGTGTTACTGGAAATCTCAAAAGAAAGTTGGTTTCAAATTGAAACTTTCAATACTTTAGATTTCAATCATACTGGAACTTCACAGAGCACAGAAGTACATTGACACATATTTTCAAGAAGGTTAAGCAACCTGTTATCTGATAGCGAATAAAGACTTCAAAGAATGTTTTTTTCCAATATGACTGTCAACAAATGACTTAAATTTTAATTTATAAGAAGAAAAAAGGAAAATTCTTTTTGTCATTCCCTACTTGCAGTCAACAAGATTATCTCCCATTTGCAGAGTTATCTGTTTTTTGAGAGCAGGTACTTTATAGTGCCTACTGTGGTAAAAAGCTGTTTTTCTGCAATATTTTTTTTTCACATACATCTGGTAGAATTTATTATGATTTGCAAACTTATTCTGCCACATATTGTACTTGTACTGGAACAGTCAGTCCACCGAAATTATTTAGAAAAAATAAAAAATGGATTTTTTTCCTATCTTTTCAATACCAGATATACAGTCTTACATCTAAACCCAAAAATGCGCATCAAAATGATGTTGGGGCTTATCAGTATCATTTGGTCACATGAGCTGTATGACCAATTAAACTGTCAGTCCAATTATAATTTTTGACGGTGATAAATACCATATGACTCTAAAACAGTAGTTTCAAATTGTCAAACATTTAAAACTTGAAGATGTTTATGGAATTCACTTGTTTGTATTGTTTGTTGTTTGTAAATGATAGCTTATAATTAGACAATGTCCAATTTTCATTGTTTAATTTTTTTAAGGAAAATCATCTTTAACAAATCCATTATTTTTTTTATTAAATTATTTTGTTAGAAATTAATACAACAAAGAACAGAATATAATTTCAGGATTTCTTACAACACAATACAAAAGAGGGGGGTTCTGTCCACAAGTACCTGTAATATCTTGCAAATTTAACAGTAACATTAGATAATTTCGTACCTTTTTAAAATGTGGTATTTATCACCAGCAAAAATTATAATTGGACTGACAGCTTAATTGGTCATACAGCTCGTGTAACCAAATGATACTGATAAGCCCCAACATCATTTTGATGCGGATTTTTGGGTTTAGATGCAGGACTGTATAGACCTGCTGTTATGAAAGAAAACTCTTGAAAATGGGAAGTAACTCTGTATTCCAAAAAAATAGGGAATACTGAGTCCACTAATACACCATTCTTAGCTAAATAACTTACACATGATTATACATTTTTTTTTGTATTAGAAATATTATCAAAGATTTGTAGTGATGCAAGAATAATTTTAAATTCAAATTAACATATTTTTCATAAATATTGTTCTACAAAAGAGAAACTTTACCAAGGTGGTTGACCTGCACATCAAAGTAAACTTAACATGTATAAACTGACCAGGTATCAGACATTTATAGGTGTCAAGTTGTCACTTTACGTGTTTATTACAACCATATATTAATACCATCACCACTTCCGTTTCTGGTCTATCAAATGTTGTTTGTGTCCAATCAATTGTTGTAGTCCTCATTATTAACTTTTCCCGCCATTTTTAACGGATTAATTTTTTTAAGGTCCACATAATTTTATTAAACACACAATTAGAATATTTCACTATTCATTTTTTAATTTAACTGATTATCAGGCAAATGTTAAAATCTTCCAACTATTTTAATGAAAACATAAAACTATTTAACCCCATTTAATTAAGATTCTGTTCAGTTATCTCCCTTCAAAGAAATAAGCAATTACTGCCTTTTTATTATATATTACATGTAATAAAGTTGCACAATTCCTTATTTTATTGTTGGGTTAGCACATTTTACCTATTTCTATGCCTCTCAAAAGGAGAACTGAATATTTTTTTTTTCTTATAGCATGCAATTCAACTCGTTCAGTTCATTTTTATATCAAAACTGGTCAGATTACCTCTGATATCAGAACAGAACCAAGTTACACCACATCAAAGACTAAATGACAAGACAGAACTTCCCAAAGTCTGGAACTTATCTTTTACTTTGAAAATAAAGTCTCGGACTTGCTATCATAACTACTGGCTGTAAAACTTCCTCAGTATCAGATTTATGAATCCTGGTCAATATTTTTGAGCTCCTATCAATAATGTTACAGCTATACATTATATCTTATCATTTTAGAAACAATGATCAAATATATTGTTGTGGGAGAGGTGTTTGAAATGTCTTGCAATTATCTATTTTATTTATGCTGATCCTAAATCATGACAGAGGTTTAACTTTGTTTATTTATTGAGTTGTATATCAGATATGCCCACCTGTAACAAAAATATCACTTGTAATATGAATAATATTTATAACTGTCTTGCGGAACTACTCAGTGATATGGTGTGCTTAAGGATCTACCGGAACTACTCTGTGAAATGGTGTCCTTAAGGATCTACCGGAACTACTCAGTGACATGGTGTGCTTAAGGATCTACCGGAACTACTCACTGAAATGGTGTGCTTAAGGATCTACCTGAACACAGTGAAATGGTGTCCTTAAGGATCTACCGGAACTACTCAGTGACATGGTGTGCTTAAGGATCTACCAGAACTACTCAGTGAAATGGTGTGCTTGAGGATCTACCGGAACACAGTGAAATGGTGTCCTTATGGATCTACCGGAACTACTCAGTGAAATGGTGTGCTTAAGGATCTACCAGAACTACTCAGTGAAATGGTGTGCTTCAGGATCTACCATAAGTGTTCTATGCTGGAACTTCTACAATAGTATGTCTACAACCGAAGGTCGGGGTTCTCTCCAGGTATTCTGGCTTCCTCCCCTAATAAAAAATAGATGCTGATATAGCTGAAAAATTGCTGGCATTAAACAACATTGAAACAATACAATAGTATGTCCTACCGTCCGACCAAGGCCATTAAGTTGTGGGTGTAGGACGTAAAAAACTCCCCAAGTCGAGTGTGTCCTTTATAACAGGATATCAATAAAATATGCAAAAAACCTGCTCATGTAAAAGATGAAGTCAATATTTTGTAATGGTAATTTTTAAATCATTTAAAACAATACATGTTCTATATAGAATTTCCACATTTACACAATTTCAGTGTCAAGTTCTTGATAAAATTTAATTAACAAGACATAAAATTATTGAAAGCTTATATCAATTGGTGGATCTCTTCTAAGATGAGGTGAAACTAAACAAAGTGTCTCAGAAATGAGTATTTAATCAACAGGGACATAATGAGAGATGAACTGTTTAATAAAGTTATATCAGTAAAAGTGAAACGTTTCATTTAAAAGCATCTGATAATCAAAAACTATTTTATACTGTAACCTGCAGAGATCATGCAATAAATGGGTAGAATATGAAAAACATGTCCAGAATAATTGTAACCAATATATATTTTGTACTTTTCAGTTGCATAGCTTGTTCTTGAATACTGTAAAGTCTGTACGATTTATTTATAATTATAGCTTTATTTAATAGTACTTTATCATCATGCAACATCGTCATTTCACTAAATGTTGAACTATTAAATAAAGATGACCGATTGTCATGCTTCATGATATGCAGTAGAACATAAAGAAACTTTAATGCCAAGCTTTTGCTCTAGAGAAGATTTCCTTACAATTGGGTCACATTAACAGACAGACAAAACACCAGGATCTGTCCCCTCAAGAAAAGACTTCATTGGGCCACATCAATACACAGACAAAACACCAGGATCTGTCCCCTAAAGAAAAGACTTCCTATCATTGGGCCACATCAATACACATACAAAACACCAGGATCTGTCCCCTCAAGAAAAGACTTCCTATCATTGGGCCACATCAATACACAGACAAAACACCAGGATCTGTCCCCTCAAGAAAAGACTTCCTATCATTGGGCCACATCAATACACAGACAAAACACCAGGATCTGTCCCCTAAAGAAAAGACTTCCTATCATTGGGCCACATCAATACACAGACAAAACACCAGGATCTGTCCCCTCAAGAAAAGACTTCATTGGGCCACATCAATACACAGACAAAACACCAGGATCTGTCCCCTCAAGAAAAGACTTCCTATCATTGGGCCACATCAATACACAGACAAAACACCAGGATCTGTCCCCTCAAGAAAAGACTTCCTATCATTGGGCCACATCAATACACAGACAAAACACCAGGATCTGTCCCCTCAAGAAAAGACTTCCTATCATTGGGCCACATCAATACACAGACAAAACACCAGGATCTGTCCCCTCAAGAAAAGACTTCCTATCATTGGGCCACATCAATACACAGACAAAACACCAGGATCTGTCCCCTCAAGAAAAGACTTCCTATCATTGGGCCACATCAATACACAGACAAAACACCAGGATCTGTCCCCTCAAGAAAAGACTTCCTATCATTGGGCCACATCAATACACAGACAAAACACCAGGATCTGTCCCCTAAAGAAAAGACTTCCTATCATTGGGCCACATCAATACACAGACAAAACACCAGGATCTGTCCCCTCAAGAAAAGACTTCCTATCATTGGGCCACATCAATACACAGACAAAACACCAGGATCTGTCCCCTCAAGAAAAGACTTCCTATCATTGGGCCACATCAATACACAGACAAAACACCAGGATCTGTCCCCTCAAGAAAAGACTTCCTATCATTGGGCCACATCAATACACAGACAAAACACCAGGATCTGTCCCCTCAAGAAAAAACTTCCTATCATTGGGCCACATCAATACACAGACAAAACACCAGGATCTGTCCCCTAAAGAAAAGACTTCCTATCATTGGGCCACATCAATACACAGACAAAACACCAGGATCTGTCCCCTCAAGAAAAGACTTCCTATCATTGGGCCACATCAATACACAGACAAAACACCAGGATCTGTCCCCTCAAGAAAAGACTTCCTATCATTGGGCCACATCAATACACAGACAAAACACCAGGATCTGTCCCCTCAAGAAAAGACTTCCTATCATTGGGCCACATCAATACACAGACAAAACATGAGGAATTGTTAAAAATTAAATGTTTATGCTTGGAAAGGTTTTTTTAGCATATAATAATTGGACCACAAAATGGGATAAAAGTCTAATATTATTTAAGGACAGGTGCACTCGGGAAAACATTAAAATTAAATGATTTTTTTTTAAACCATTGAATTCATGGTTTATGAATCAAGATGTTTGTTGAGGAAGGTTTGTCATATAAATTTATTAAAAATGATTAGTCTAAAATTCATACATCTAATTTAACCTCAGTTAATATGTTTTCTGTTTAAATAGATTTTAACTCTAGTTTGTTTATACTTTAAATTCAAGGACTTGTCTTTGACCTAATGCTGATTTCGTCCTGAAGTACCCAACAGATGAAATCATACACTAACAAACAGCTTACTTGACACACCCCCTACAAAGTCCTACAATTTTTTTTCTTCATAATCAATAATGTCGTTGAATTTTTTTAAATACAAAATGGAATGTAAAACTACATCAGAGATTATTACATTACATCATTAGTCGTGATTTATTGATTGTAAAATTTTATGATTTTAGTGTAGCATATAAAATTGATCATATAATATCGGCTTTTAATACATCGCTAGCTTCTATTTTCTAGCCTTCGTTGCTCTTTGCCATGTATTGTAAATGAATGAAACCTTCTGTCAAAGAATTATTGATGAGTATTGGGATCACTTATGCATACAATTTACTGTAGTAATTACAAGGATATTGATATCTCCTGTTAAAAAACATCATCAACACGTTTGGATGATGCTAGTCTTTTAAGACAAAATTAAGAACATTATAATGGTTTTTTTATTCAATATTTACAATGATTTGAATTAACTACAAATTTAAACAATTAAAATAGAACAAATCATTAATTACATAATTAAACTTAATTTTTTTCACTTTCTACATTTTCTTTCTTCTGTAATACTTGCATGCAAAAATATCAAATCAAAATTCTTCTTCATAAAATTTGAAAGGAAACACAAGCAACACACATAAATCTTATTTTTTGGGTAACTCTGATTTGTAGTTTACTACATTAATATCTCGTAATATCTCTAAATAGATTAGGAAAAGAATGTGATGTGAATTCCACCTGTTAGAATTCTAAACAATGTACAAAAAATACACATCTTATTAAAGTACCATGTCTGAGTTCAAATCTTGTTGAACCCACTAGACTCCTTTCACTATGTTTAGCTACAGCTATACCATGTGTTTAGTGTTAGGTCCTGCTTTCTTCTTGTTGAACCCACTAGACTCCTTTCACTATGTTTAGCTACAGCTATACCATGTGTTTAGTGTTAGGTCCTGCTTTCTTCTTGTTGAACCCACTAGACTCCTTTCACTATGTTTAGCTACAGCTATACCATGTGTTTAGTGTTAGGTCCTGCTTTCTTCTTGTTGAACCCACTAGACTCCTTTCACTATGTTTAGCTACAGCTATACCATGTGTTTAGTGTTAGGTCCTGCTTTAGCTAAATATACATGTATATAACGGATAGTTTTGGTAACTATCCACCTAACTGTGGAAATGCTATGTGACCCTGTGATCATTCACATAGCCTTTCTAAATATTGCATTGTATTTGTGGTAAACAGTTACTAGAATCAAGGGCCTCCTATGACTTTTTGGGGATACATTAAGGAATTAGACATTAAAAATATGTGTACAACAGTGAGCAAGAGACAGGGAAAGTTGAGGTGAGATGAACGTTTGATTAGATATGATCAACTTTAATAAAAAGTAGATGCACATTAGCCGAAGGCATGTTTAATATATGTACACACAATTCTGTTCAGTTCACTGCATGCCTTAAGTACATTTGAACACTTTAAGTTTTCCAATAACACTGAACATGAAAATAAATTAAAGCACTGCCCTGACCCATATTAACAACTTACAGGCAGCCAGAAACAGCTAGTACATTTTCATCATTGATTAAGATTTTGTACCCTTAATCTGACTTCTTCATCAGGGAATTCAAAGACTTCTAACACAGATAAGGTGTGAATTTTGCCAGTGTTATCTCCCAAGGGGAGTATCAAATCTGTAGCAGGTGCATTCTACTTCCTTCCTGTCTGACTTGGGATCCTTCATTTAAAAAACTTTGATAAGAATCAACTTCTTATCTGAAGTGATCAAAGTTCAAATAAAGACGTAAATGTAAATGAATTGATTCTTATAATCAAAATTACTGATGTAAAACTTTTCTACTACTAGAAGACATGAAAAAGCAAATATTGTAAGGAATGGACATAAATGACCACCTGTTGCTGGAGACCACTGACCATGTCCCATGTACATTTGTAATTTAAACTATGATGAACTTTTAAATTTGGAGATTAATGCCCAGTAAATACAGATTGATTGATTGATTGATTGATTGATTGATTGATTGATTGATTGATTGATTGATTGATTGATTGATTGATTGATTGATTGATTGCAGCAAATAATGTAAGATGGACCACAATGGAAACATTTTCTTAATCAGTAGCCTTCTGTAGGTTGATTCAGACAGTGCATTAGATGCTGTCAGACACTACTGTTGGCTAATGACAATTTTTACAGCTTATTGCCATTAAAATAGCAATTTAAGCTCAAAAAAGTTTATTTTTGATCATGTAGATAAAAAGATGCTGTTTTACTCTGCAGATTTGAAATGAAAAGTTGATAGTGAGGTTTACCTATTATCCTGAAAAATAATTTTTAATGTGTTTGGCAGTTAGTTTTTGGAGCGAATCCAGAAGAAATCAGCCAAAAATCTACACACAAATTCTTCGATGCAATCTTACAAAAGATTCATTTATCCACTTGCATTTAAAGATATGTCTCTAGAAATCACAACACTTGACATAATTTAACTGAAATCTGAAAGTTAATGTACTGTTTTTTTTTACAATATTTATGGCATGATTTGTAGACAACAGTCAATACAAATTATCTAAAGCATTGTTGATATCAAAATGTACAACCTACTGTCTCTGGCAGATAAGATCTGTGTTGGTCAATCTATGATTTTATTGTACTGAACAATTTATTAGAATCCACTTCACCTGATCTGGTACATGTAAAATCAAAAAAGTTTATAACTGTTACAATCTGTAACTATTTTTCTGCTAAATTATTAAGAAAATTGACCTCTTCTGTACATTCCTAATGCATGTATCTCAAACTCTGCTATATCATATTTCTATAATATATGTTACTAAAAACAAATTATTGACAAAATAATGTTTAGGATGTTTAAACTAGTCACAACCTACATATATATATGGTTATGTTGGTGAACTGCAATAGAAAGGAGAAATTTAATGTTGATTTTTACCTAATTAGTTTCATGCAAGTTGTGAAAAAATCTATTTATTGTAAAATTGATACTTTGCTGTCATTTTCAATATTATATAATGTCGTATTAATTCGAGCTTATTTTATGCAACAGATTTAGAAATCTGAGTAGTCTCAATCAGTTAAAAAAGCTTAAGGCTAACCTAAAAACAGGACTCGTTTTAGACCAGTCTTCATGAACAAATAAAAAATGTGTATAATTGTATAAAAAAACTAAAGAACTATAATAAAATGCATGTTTTAACAGTATTAATTTAAATATGCAATTTTGTCAATACATGGCTTACTGGGTTAGAATTTTTATACTGATAAGTGTATTCTAGTAGGATTCATCAATAAGAACTTTAATTGTCAACCATTAATATTTTTCATTTAGATCCCTCCCATCTCCAGATAATTATCCTTCCTCCCAGACATTCCCTAGACTATCTACCATTGTTGTAAACATGACTTTTAAAAATAAAAATAAAAACTATAAATTACAAAAATACTGATAAGTTATTTTGTTGATATGCTTTGACGTAAGCACACAAAAAACAACACTTGAATAGCACAGAAACGTCTTTGATGAGAAAGACACACTCATTTATAAAATCATTAGCAGACCAAACACTATCTTATCAGCTATCAAAATGAATTTCACAGAGGTTGTGATGCTATCTTAGAGACCATGGAAAATGATGTCGTGCTTGAGGTCTCAGATAATGGAACCTCTCGACTTTATGTCATGTTATTATTAATCCATGACAAGTAGGTATGTCTGAGTGATTAATAGGTGACATAAGGAATCTTAAAATCAACACTTTACAAATGATAAACAGGGGAGATAACTCTTGAATAAGGAGCAATTCAAAAACAAAAGGATGGATGTTAGAATAGAAAACAAACATCTAGAATAATATGTTTACTTTTGAGGAGTAAAAAACAGCCTTAGATGCATTAATGAAATTTAGAAATAGTTTTATTATTCATAACCCAATTTTTTTCACCAACTGATAATGAACAATTGTCTTTGTAAATTATTGTGTAACAAAAATCAATTTAGATTGTAAGAAAACATTATAGACATTACATAACAAATCCAAGATGTATTATTAAAACACACCAAGATGCTACAAGAAGTACTCCAGTGTATGATTCAAAACTTTTTTTTAATTGCCTACAATTTTTAAATTCTGTTTGAAAGGGGGACATCAGAATGATGAATTTATGTTGAATTGTTGGGCTCTACATTATCATTGACTGGTACCCAGATCTAAAATATAGACTATGGTAAATCAATCAGTAGTACCAATAATAATTGTTAAACCCAGTATAATGTTTGTATTTACCTGCAGAAGCAATTAAAACCAATCAAATCTAAATCAATATATATTGTTTATAATTCTGCTCATTTAGTAATAAGCACAGGACAGACAGCCCGCAACCTGTAAAAATTTTTTGGTCCCGTAAATTTTAGCAACTTTTTGTAACACAACCCTAATAAAATATTTCATAATCATGGATTCAGTCCTGTAAATCCCAAATCCTTAACTCCATGACTGAAACATTAGGGCCTATCATAATGACATAGTTATACAACTTTAAATATCTTCAAGTAAGTCAATTATTCTAGAATGATCAGTGCTGGAAAATAAAAGGTTGGACTTTAATTGCAGTGAGTAAATATATTGTTTTTTGCCTAACCTATAATGATCGACACCATTTACCTAAGTGGTGTTGAAAGCAAGGTTAATAAATATTGACTGCTGTATGATGTAGATCATATTGCTAGACATATGTTTCTATTTGACAGATGTTTAAAAATTAATAGTATCTGAGGGAGCAGTTGGTAAATTTATTGTAACAAGTGCTAATGTTTCTAAGTGTAACAGGGAGCCTTGCTGGCCTAATGAAAAAAAATCATAGTACCAATGGGTAGGAATATCTTCTGAATTATTTCTAACTGCAAGGACAATAAAAAACAGAAATGCAAGAAAATAACAGTTATAGCATATATACCAGTACATGGATTAAACATAAACAATACAGCACAAATTAATTTTCAGTGTTTTTTATGTTTCTCAGTTATGCACACATGGATATTATTATGTATAAAAATCACAACATAGTCACATATTTTTTGCTTACTTATTTACTTTTTTTTGTAGTTTACTCGAAAAATACTATAGTCAAATTGATTTCAAAATCTGCAGAATAAAGATATATACTTAAAATTCTTTCTCCAGCAGCGATGGCCATCATTACATAAAGTTTGCAAAAATGAACATGTGCAACAGGAATACAGAAGCAGAAACAGAACAGTTCTGGCTTGCCACTTGGCTTTTACAGAAGACTGTTGTAAAAGATGAGTCACAACAGTTTTCTGTTAAAGTCGAGTCACACCAGTCTCCTGCAAAAGCCAAGTCACACCAGTCTCCTGTAAAAGCCGAGTCAGAACAGTCTTCTGTAAAAGCCAAGTCAAAACAGTCTTCTGTAAAAGCCAAGTCACACCAGTCTTCTGTAAAAGCCGAGTCAAAACAGTCTTCTGTAAAAGCTAAGGCAGGACAGTCTTCTATAAAAGCTAAGGCAGAACAGTCTTCTGTAAAAGCCAAGTAACACCAGTCTTCTGAAAAAGCCAAGTCACACCAGTCTTCTGAAAAAGCCAAGTCACACCAGTCGTCTGTAAAATCTGAGTCACACCAGTCTTCTGAAAAAGCCGAGTCAAAACAGTCTTCTGTAAAAGCCAAGGCAGGACAGTCTTCTATAAAAGCTAAGGCAGAGCAGTCTTCTGTAAAAGCCAAGTCACACCAGTCTTCTGAAAAAGCCAAGTCACACCAGTCTTCTGAAAAAGCCAAGTCACACCAGTCTTCTGTAAAATCTGAGTCACACCAGTCTTCTGAAAAAGCCGAGTCAAAACAGTCTTCTGTAAAAGCCAAGTCAGAACAGTCTTCTGTAAAAGCAGAGTCAAAACAGTCTTCTGAAAAAGCCAAGTCACACCAGTCTCCTGTAAAAGCCGTGTCAAAACAGTCTTCTGTAAAAGCCGTGTCACACCAGTCTCCTGTAAAAGCCGAGTCAAAACAGTCTTCTGTAAAAGCCAAGTCACACCAGTCTTCTGTAAAAGCCGAGTCAAAACAGTTTTCTGAAAAAGCCAAGTCAGAACAGTCTTCTGTAAAAGCCTAGTCAAAACAGTCTTCTGAAAAAGCCAAGTCAAACCAGTCTTCTGTAAAAGCAGAGTCAAAACAGTCTTCTGAAAAAGCCAAGTCAGAACAGTCTTCTGTAAAAGCCGAGTCAAAACAGTCTTCTGAAAAAGCCAAGTCACACCAGTCTCCTGTAAAAGCTGAGTCAAAACAGTCTTCTAAAAAAGCCAAGTCACACCAGTCTCCTGTAAAAGCAAAGTCAAAACAGTCTTCTGAAAAAGCCAAGTCACACCAGTCTTCTGTAAAAGCCGAGTCAAAACAGTCTTCTGTAAAAGCCGTGTCAAAACAGTCTTCTGTAAAAGCCAAGTCACACCAGTCTTCTGTAAAAGCCGAGTCAAAACAGTCTTCTGTAAAAGCTAAGGCAGGACAGTCTTCTATAAAAGCTAAGGCAGAACAGTCTTCTGTAAAAGCCAAGTCACACCAGTCTTCTGAAAAAGCCAAGTCACACCAGTTTTCTGAAAAAGCCAAGTCACACCAGTCTTCTGTAAAATCTGAGGCACACCAGTCTTCTGAAAAAGCCAAGTCAAAACAGTCTTCTGTAAAAGCTAAGGCAGGACAGTCTTCTATAAAAGCTAAGGCAGAACAGTCTTCTGTAAAAGCCAAGTCACACCAGTCTTCTGAAAAAGCCAAGTCACACCAGTCTTCTGAAAAAGCCAAGTCACACCAGTCTTCTGTAAAATCTGAGTCACACCAGTCTTCTGAAATAGCCGAGTCAAAACAGTCTTCTGTAAAAGCCAAGTCAGAACAGTCTTCTGTAAAAGCAGAGTCAAAACAGTCTTCTGAAAAAGCCAAGTCACACCAGTCTCCTGTAAAAGCCGAGTCAAAACAGTCTTCTGTAAAAGCCGTGTCACACCAGTCTCCTGTAAAAGCTGAGTCAAAACAGTCTTCTGTAAAAGCCAAGTCACACCAGTCTTCTGTAAAAGCCGAGTCAAAACAGTCTTCTGAAAAAGCCAAGTCAGAACAGTCTTCTGTAAAAGCCAAGTCAAAACAGTCTTCTGAAAAAGCCAAGTCACACCAGTCTTCTGTAAAAGCAGAGTCAAAACAGTCTTCTGAAAAAGCCAAGTCAGAACAGTCTTCTGTAAAAGCCGAGTCAAAACAGTCTTCTGAAAAAGCCAAGTCACACCAGTCTCCTGTAAAAGCCGAGTCAAAACAGTCTTCTGAAAAAGCCAAGTCACACCAGTCTTCTGTAAAAGCCGAGTCAAAACAGTCTTCTGTAAAAGCCATGTCAAAACAGTCTTCTGTAAAAGCCAAGTCACACCAGTTTCCTGTAAAAGCCGAGTCAAAACAGTCTTCTGAAAAAGCCAAGTCACACCAGTCTCCTGTAAAAGCCGAGTCAAAACAGTCTTCTGAAAAAGCCAAGTCACACCAGTCTCCTGTAAAAGCCGAGTCAAAACAGTCTTCTGTAAAAACCGAGTCAGAACAGTCTTCTGTAAAAGCCGAGTCAAAACAGTCTTCTGTTAAAGCCAAGTCACACCAGTCTTCTGTAAAAGCCAAGTCAAAACAGTCTTCTGTAAAAGCTAAGGCAGGACAGTCTTCTGTAAAAGCTAAGGCAGAACAGTCTTCTGTAAAAGCCAAGTCACACCAGTCTTCTGAAAAAGCCAAGTCACACCAGTCTTCTGTAAAATCTGAGTCACACCTGAGTCTTCTGAAAAAGCCGAGTCTAAACAGTCTTCTGAAAAAGCCAAGTCACACCAGTCTCCTGTAAAAGCCGAGTCAAAACAGTCTTCTGAAAAAGCCAAGTCACACCAGTCTCCTGTAAAAGCCGAGTCAAAACAGTCTTCTGTAAAAACCGAGTCAGAACAGTCTTCTGTAAAAGCCGAGTCAAAACAGTCTTCTGTAAAAGCCAAGTCACACCAGTCTTCTGTAAAAGCCGAGTCAAAACAGTCTTCTGTAAAAGCTAAGGCAGGACAGTCTTCTGTTAAAACTAAGGCAGAACAGTCTTCTGTAAAAGCCAAGTCACACCAGTCTTCTGAAAAAGCCAAGTCACACCAGTCTTCTGAAAAAGTCAGGTTACACCAGTCTTCTGTAAAATCTGAGTCACACCTGAGTCTTCTGAAAAAGCAGAGTCAAAACAGTCTTCTGTAAAAACCGAGTCAGAACAGTCTTCTGTAAAAGCCGAGTCAAAACAGTCTTCTGTAAAAGCCAAGTCACACCAGTCTTCTGTAAAAGCCAAGTCAAAACAGTCTTCTGTAAAAGCTAAGGCAGGACAGTCTTCTGTAAAAGCCAAGTCACACCAGTCTTCTGAAAAAGCCAAGTCACACCAGTCTTTTGTAAAATCTGAGTCACACCTGAGTCTTCTAAAAAAGCCGAGTCAAAACAGTCTTCTGAAAAAGCCAAGTCACACCAGTCTCCTGTAAAAGCCGAGTCAAAACAGTCTTCTGAAAAAGCCAAGTCACACCAGTCTCCTGTAAAAGCCGAGTCAAAACAGTCTTCTGAAAAAGCCAAGTCACACCAGTCTCCTGTAAAAGCCGAGTCAGAACAGTCTTCTGTAAAAGCCGAGTCAAAACAGTCTTCTGTAAAAGCCAAGTCACACCAGTCTTCTGTAAAAGCTGAGTCAAAACAGTCTTCTGTAAAAGCTAAGGCAGGACAGTCTTCTGTTAAATCTAAGGCAGAACAGTCTTCTGTAAAAGCCAAGTCACACCAGTCTTCTGAAAAAGCCAAGTCACACCAGTCTTCTGAAAAAGCCAGGTTACACCAGTCTTCTGTAAAATCTGAGTCACACCTGAGTCTTCTGAAAAAGCCGAGTCAAAACAGTCTTCTGTAAAAGCCAAGTCAGAACAGTCTTCTGTTAAAGCCGTGTCACACCAGTCTCCTGTAAAAGCTGAGTCAAAACAGTCTTCTGTAAAAGCCAAGTCACACCAGTCTTCTGTAAAAGCCGAGTCAAAACAGTCTTCTGAAAAAGCCAAGTCAGAACAGTCTTCTGTAAAAGCCGAGTCAAAACAGTCATCTGAAAAAGCCAAGTCACACCAGTCTTCTGTAAAAGCCGAGTCAAAACAGTCTTCTGAAAAAGCCAAGTCAGAACAGTCTTCTGTAAAAGCCAAGTCAAAACAGTCTTCTGAAAAAGCCAAGTCACACCAGTCTCCTGTAAAAGCCGAGTCAAAACAGTCTTCTGTAAAAGCCATGTCACACCAGTCTTCTGTAAAAGCCGAGTCAAAACAGTCTTCTGAAAAAGCCAAGTCACACCAGTCTCCTGTAAAAGCCGAGTCAAAACAGTCTTCTGAAAAAGCCAAGTCACACCAGTCTCCTGTAAAAGCCGAGTCAAAACAGTCTTCTGAAAAAGCCAAGTCACACCAGTCTTCTGTAAAAGCCGAGTCAAAACAGTCTTCTGTAAAAGCCGTGTCAAAACATTCTTCTGTAAAAGCCAAGTCACACCAGTCTCCTGTAAAAGCCGAGTCAAAACAGTCTTCTGAAAAAGCCAAGTCACACCAGTCTCCTGTAAAAGCCGAGTCAAAACAGTCTTCTGAAAAAGCCAAGTCACACCAGTCTTCTGTAAAAGCCGAGTCAAAACAGTCTTCTGTAAAAGCCGTGTCAAAACATTCTTCTGTAAAAGCCAAGTCACACCAGTCTCCTGTAAAAGCCGAGTCAAAACAGTCTTCTGAAAAAGCCAAGTCACACCAGTCTCCTGTAAAAGCCGAGTCAAAACAGTCTTCTGAAAAAGCCAAGTCACACCAGTCTCCTGTAAAAGCCGAGTCAAAACAGTCTTCTGAAAAAGCCAAGTCACACCAGTCTCCTGTAAAAGCCGAGTCAAAACAGTCTTCTGTAAAAACCGAGTCAGAACAGTCTTCTGTAAAAGCCGAGTCAAAACAGTCTTCTGTAAAAGGCAAGTCACACCAGTCCTCTGTAAAAGCCAAGTCAAAACAGTCTTCTGTAAAAGCTAAGGCAGGACAGTCTTCTGTAAAAGCTAAGGCAGAACAGTCTTCTGTAAAAGCCAAGTCACACCAGTCTTCTGGAAAAGCCAAGTCACACCAGTCTTCTGTAAAATCTGAATCACACCTGAGTCTTCTGAAAAAGCCGAGTCAAAACAGTCTTCTGTAAAAGCCAAGTCAGAACAGTCTTCTGTAAAAGCCGATTCAAAACAGTCTTCTGAAAAAGCCAAGTCACACCAGTCTTCTGTAAAAGCCAAGTCAAAACAGTCTTCTGAAAAAGCCAAGTCCCACCAGTCTCCTGTAAAAGTCGAGTCAAAACAGTCTTCTGAAAAAGCCAAGTCACACCAGTCTTCTGTAAAAGCCGAGTCAAAACAGTCTTCTGTAAAAGCTAAGGCAGGACAGTCTTCTGTTAAAACTAAGGCAGAACAGTCTTCTGTAAAAACCAAGTCACACCAGTCTTCTGAAAAAGCCAAGTCACACCAGTCTTCTGAAAAAGCCAAGTCACACCAGTCTTCTGTAAAATCTGAGTCACACCTGAGTCTTCTGAAAAAGCCGAGTCAAAACAGTCTTCTGTAAAAGCCAAGTCAGAACAGTCTTCTGTTAAAGCCGTGTCACACCAGTCTCCTGTAAAAGCCGAGTCAAAACAGTCTTCTGTAAAAGCCAAGTCACACCAGTCTTCTGTAAAAGAGGAGTCAAAACAGTCTTCTGAAAAAGCCAAGTCACACCAGTCTTCTGTAAAAGCCGAGTCAAAACAGTCTTCTGAAAAAGCCAAGTCACACCAGTCTTCTGTAAAACCCGAGTCAAAACTGTCTTCTGAAAAAGCCAAGTCAGAACAGTCTTCTGTAAAAGCCAAGTCAAAACAGTCTTCTGAAAAAAAGCCAAGTCACACCAGTCTCCTGTAAAAGCCGAGTCAAAACAGTCTTCTGTAAAAGCCATGTCACACCAGTCTCCTGTAAAAGCCGAGTCAAAACAGTCTTCTGAAAAAGCCAAGTCACACCAGTCTCCTGTAAAAGCCGAGTCAAAACAGTCTTCTGAAAAAGCCAAGTCACACCAGTCTCCTGTAAAAGCCGAGTCAAAACAGTCTTCTGTAAAAACCGAGTCAGAACAGTCTTCTGTAAAAGCCGAGTCAAAACAGTCTTCTGTAAAAGGCAAGTCACACCAGTCTTCTGAAAAAGCCAAGTCAAAACAGTCTTCTGTAAAAGCTAAGGCAGGACAGTCTTCTATAAAAGCTAAGGCAGAACAGTCTTCTGTAAAAGCCAAGTCACACCAGTCTTCTGGAAAAGCCAAGTCACACCAGTCTTCTGTAAAATCTGAGTCACACCTGAGTCTTCTGAAAAAGCCGAGTCAAAACAGTCTTCTGTAAAAGCCAAGTCAGAACAGTCTTCTGTAAAAGCCGATTCAAAACAGTCTTCTGAAAAAGCCAAGTCACACCAGTCTTCTGTAAAAGCCAAGTCAAAACAGTCTTCTGAAAAAGCCAAGTCCCACCAGTCTCCTGTAAAAGTCGAGTCAAAACAGTCTTCTGAAAAAGCCAAGTCACACCAGTCTTCTGTAAAAGCCGAGTCAAAACAGTCTTCTGTAAAAGCTAAGGCAGGACAGTCTTCTGTTAAAACTAAGGCAGAACAGTCTTCTGTAAAAACCAAGTCACACCAGTCTTCTGAAAAAGCCAAGTCACACCAGTCTTCTGAAAAAGCCAAGTCACACCAGTCTTCTGTAAAATCTGAGTCACACCTGAGTCTTCTGAAAAAGCCGAGTCAAAACAGTCTTCTGTAAAAGCCAAGTCAGAACAGTCTTCTGTTAAAGCCGTGTCACACCAGTCTCCTGTAAAAGCCGAGTCAAAACAGTCTTCTGTAAAAGCCGAGTCAAAACAGTCTTCTGTAAAAGCCAAGTCACACCAGTCTTCTGTAAAAGCTGAGTCAAAACAGTCTTCTGTAAAAGCTAAGGCAGGACAGTCTTCTGTTAAATCTAAGGCAGAACAGTCTTCTGTAAAAGCCAAGTCACACCAGTCTTCTGAAAAAGCCAAGTCACACCAGTCTTCTGAAAAAGCCAGGTTACACCAGTCTTCTGTAAAATCTGAGTCACACCTGAGTCTTCTGAAAAAGCCGAGTCAAAACAGTCTTCTGTAAAAGCCAAGTCAGAACAGTCTTCTGTTAAAGCCGTGTCACACCAGTCTCCTGTAAAAGCTGAGTCAAAACAGTCTTCTGTAAAAGCCAAGTCACACCAGTCTTCTGTAAAAGCCGAGTCAAAACAGTCTTCTGAAAAAGCCAAGTCAGAACAGTCTTCTGTAAAAGCCGAGTCAAAACAGTCATCTGAAAAAGCCAAGTCACACCAGTCTTCTGTAAAAGCCGAGTCAAAACAGTCTTCTGAAAAAGCCAAGTCAGAACAGTCTTCTGTAAAAGCCAAGTCAAAACAGTCTTCTGAAAAAGCCAAGTCACACCAGTCTCCTGTAAAAGCCGAGTCAAAACAGTCTTCTGTAAAAGCCATGTCACACCAGTCTTCTGTAAAAGCCGAGTCAAAACAGTCTTCTGAAAAAGCCAAGTCACACCAGTCTCCTGTAAAAGCCAAGTCAAAACAGTCTTCTGAAAAAGCCAAGTCACACCAGTCTCCTGTAAAAGCCGAGTCAAAACAGTCTTCTGAAAAAGCCAAGTCACACCAGTCTTCTGTAAAAGCCGAGTCAAAACAGTCTTCTGTAAAAGCCGTGTCAAAACATTCTTCTGTAAAAGCCAAGTCACACCAGTCTCCTGTAAAAGCCGAGTCAAAACAGTCTTCTGAAAAAGCCAAGTCACACCAGTCTCCTGTAAAAGCCGAGTCAAAACAGTCTTCTGAAAAAGCCAAGTCACACCAGTCTTCTGTAAAAGCCGAGTCAAAACAGTCTTCTGTAAAAGCCGTGTCAAAACATTCTTCTGTAAAAGCCAAGTCACACCAGTCTCCTGTAAAAGCCGAGTCAAAACAGTCTTCTGAAAAAGCCAAGTCACACCAGTCTCCTGTAAAAGCCGTGTCAAAACAGTCTTCTGAAAAAGCCAAGTCACACCAGTCTCCTGTAAAAGCCGAGTCAAAACAGTCTTCTGAAAAAGCCAAGTCACACCAGTCTCCTGTAAAAGCCGAGTCAAAACAGTCTTCTGTAAAAACCGAGTCAGAACAGTCTTCTGTAAAAGCCGAGTCAAAACAGTCTTCTGTAAAAGGCAAGTCACACCAGTCCTCTGTAAAAGCCAAGTCAAAACAGTCTTCTGTAAAAGCTAAGGCAGGACAGTCTTCTGTAAAAGCTAAGGCAGAACAGTCTTCTGTAAAAGCCAAGTCACACCAGTCTTCTGGAAAAGCCAAGTCACACCAGTCTTCTGTAAAATCTGAGTCACACCTGAGTCTTCTGAAAAAGCCGAGTCAAAACAGTCTTCTGTAAAAGCCAAGTCAGAACAGTCTTCTGTAAAAGCCGATTCAAAACAGTCTTCTGAAAAAGCCAAGTCACACCAGTCTTCTGTAAAAGCCAAGTCAAAACAGTCTTCTGAAAAAGCCAAGTCCCACCAGTCTCCTGTAAAAGTCGAGTCAAAACAGTCTTCTGAAAAAGCCAAGTCACACCAGTCTTCTGTAAAAGCCGAGTCAAAACAGTCTTCTGTAAAAGCTAAGGCAGGACAGTCTTCTGTTAAAACTAAGGCAGAACAGTCTTCTGTAAAAACCAAGTCACACCAGTCTTCTGAAAAAGCCAAGTCACACCAGTCTTCTGAAAAAGCCAAGTCACACCAGTCTTCTGTAAAATCTGAGTCACACCTGAGTCTTCTGAAAAAGCCGAGTCAAAACAGTCTTCTGTAAAAGCCAAGTCAGAACAGTCTTCTGTTAAAGCCGTGTCACACCAGTCTCCTGTAAAAGCCGAGTCAAAACAGTCTTCTGTAAAAGCCAAGTCACACCAGTCTTCTGTAAAAGAGGAGTCAAAACAGTCTTCTGAAAAAGCCAAGCCACACCAGTCTTCTGTAAAAGCCGAGTCAAAACAGTCTTCTGAAAAAGCCAAGTCACACCAGTCTTCTGTAAAACCCGAGTCAAAACTGTCTTCTGAAAAAGCCAAGTCAGAACAGTCTTCTGTAAAAGCCAAGTCAAAACAGTCTTCTGAAAAAAAGCCAAGTCACACCAGTCTCCTGTAAAAGCCGAGTCAAAACAGTCTTCTGTAAAAGCCATGTCACACCAGTCTCCTGTAAAAGCCGAGTCAAAACAGTCTTCTGAAAAAGCCAAGTCACACCAGTCTCCTGTAAAAGCCGAGTCAAAACAGTCTTCTGAAAAAGCCAAGTCACACCAGTCTCCTGTAAAAGCCGAGTCAAAACAGTCTTCTGTAAAAACCGAGTCAGAACAGTCTTCTGTAAAAGCCGAGTCAAAACAGTCTTCTGTAAAAGCCAAGTCACACCAGTCCTCTGTAAAAGCCAAGTCAAAACAGTCTTCTGTAAAAGCTAAGGCAGGACAGTCTTCTGTAAAAGCTAAGGCAGAACAGTCTTCTGTAAAAGCCAAGTCACACCAGTCTTCTGGAAAAGCCGAGTCACACCAGTCTTCTGTAAAATCTGAGTCACACCTGAGTCTTCTGAAAAAGCCGAGTCAAAACAGTCTTCTGTAAAAGCCAAGTCAGAACAGTCTTCTGTAAAAGCCGATTCAAAACAGTCTTCTGAAAAAGCCAAGTCACACCAGTCTTCTGTAAAAGCCAAGTCAAAACAGTCTTCTGAAAAAGCCAAGTCCCACCAGTCTCCTGTAAAAGCCGAGTCAAAACAGTCTTCTGAAAAAGCCAAGTCACACCAGTCTTCTGTAAAAGCCGAGTCAAAACAGTCTTCTGTAAAAGCTAAGGCAGGACAGTCTTCTGTTAAAACTAAGGCAGAACAGTCTTCTGTAAAAACCAAGTCACACCAGTCTTCTGAAAAAGCCAAGTCACACCAGTCTTCTGAAAAAGCCAAGTCACACCAGTCTTCTGTAAAATCTGAGTCACACCTGAGTCTTCTGAAAAAGCCGAGTCAAAACAGTCTTCTGTAAAAGCCAAGTCAGAACAGTCTTCTGTTAAAGCCGTGTCACACCAGTCTCCTGTAAAAGCCGAGTCAAAACAGTCTTCTGTAAAAGCCAAGTCACACCAGTCTTCTGTAAAAGAGGAGTCAAAACAGTCTTCTGAAAAAGCCAAGTCACACCAGTCTTCTGTAAAAGCCGAGTCAAAACAGTCTTCTGAAAAAGCCAAGTCACACCAGTCTTCTGTAAAACCCGAGTCAAAACTGTCTTCTGAAAAAGCCAAGTCAGAACAGTCTTCTGTAAAAGCCAAGTCAAAACAGTCTTCTGAAAAAAAGCCAAGTCACACCAGTCTCCTGTAAAAGCCGAGTCAAAACAGTCTTCTGTAAAAGCCATGTCACACCAGTCTCCTGTAAAAGCCGAGTCAAAACAGTCTTCTGAAAAAGCCAAGTCACACCAGTCTCCTGTAAAAGCCGAGTCAAAACAGTCTTCTGAAAAAGCCAAGTCACACCAGTCTTCTGTAAAAGCCGAGTCAAAACAGTCTTCTGTAAAAGCCGTGTCAAAACAGTCTTCTGTAAAAGCCAAGTCACACCAGTCTCCTGTAAAAGCCGAGTCAAAACAGTCTTCTGTAAAAGCCGTGTCAAAACAGTCTTCTGTAAAAGCCAAGTCACACCAGTCTTCTGTAAAAGCTAAGGCAGGACAGTATTCTGTAAAAGCTAAGGCAGGACAGTCTTCTGTTAAAGCTAAGGCAGGACAGTCTTCTGTTAAAGCTAAGGCAGGACAGTCTTCTGTTAAAGCTAAGGCAGGACAGTCTTCTGTTAAAGCTAAGGCAGGACAGTCTTCTGTTAAAGCTAAGGCAGGACAGTCTAGTCACTGGCTATGATGACTATCAAACACAAAGAGCAAACACTCGATCAATGCACCATTGACAGCTGCCATAAATTCTTGTAATGTTGCACATTAAAATGCACCTGCATGTGGAAACTCCTAAATTTTCAGACACTGACTGAGAAACTATACTTCCTATTATATACTGATTTCAATCTACATATGTCTATATACTACTGTGCCTATCTGTTCTTGTCTATAATACTGCAAGATGATTCCCATATAGAAACTGACAATAAAGTTAAAGATACGTCAAAACTTGGCAACAAAGATGCCCATAAAAGATGCCTGACACTCTCAGCAAGATAAGGTAGAGCAGATACTTTCAGAAGTATATTTACACCTGTTTTAAATACATGTATTACCTGTAAAAGTTTCATCTACATGTATAAACACCAGTGTTCTGGGGCAGTATTTGCCTTAAACAACCACAGATGAAGTAAAAAACGTGATGATTGGCACAGAAAAGACCAATGGAGCAATTACTCCACCAATTAGTGTCCAGGTCACCTTTTTGAAATTAATGATTTTAATATTTTTTTAATTGCTAAGAAACCTCCCTACTTTTTTCATACTGTATACAGTGTATCGTGTCCTATATGTTGAGCTTGATCATTCGTAGCTGTATTAGGCACCGACAATTTAACTTGCAAGGGGGGGGGCTTGGTTTTTTTCCTAAAAAAATCTTTTGAAAATGATTTTTGATGAAAAAAATATTTTGGAAGCAGAGGGTAAGAAAAAAAATATTCTTAATAAGGATTTCTGCTATATAAAATAATGCTAATAATGAAAAAAATGTTCTGTCACAATGCCTTCAAAAAATAAATATTTTTTACGCACTCTGTGCAGAAAAAAAATTTCTGACCAAAACAAAAAATCAAGGCCTCCCCCCCCCCTCCTTCAAGTTAAATGTTCTGTCCTTTAAATAAAGGGCATCAGTTCAATACATTTACACTGAACCAACGATATCTCCATCCATATTTGCACATCAAAATATATAACTTTATGAATGCACCATCAAGACTGAAGAGCATATAAATCTTACAAGTAAAAATGTACAAAAAAATACCCTGTCATGTTTTTTTTAAATGGAAGCACTGCACTTGGAAATTTTCAAGAAACCAAAACACATGACAAGGTTAAAGGTTTAAAACAATTAAGCTTACATATCAATTAATGGTTTAATACTTATGTTCCATCAAAAAATTTACATGAAAAATACTATATCCTGTATAAAAAAACCATGAATCCACCTGTTGTGATTTAAACCAAGTCTTTATGATGATCTTAAGTGACACAGCAGGGAAATTATTCAGAAGCTAACATGGAAGTCAATGATGTAACTTTAGCTTCTTATATTCAATTTAATTTACTCTATATTTATTCAAAAATGGAAAACATCAATGTGTGTTTTTACCTGATAAACAATTTTACATGAATCTTTGAACAACAAAATAACATTTTCCCCAAATATATAACACATTGCTTATTGTATAGCGTGTTTAAATACAGTATATTATAAACTAGAAATGATTCTACTGATCCAATTTCTCAGAATTTGACAAGACAATTTTTCCTAGTAATTCAGTGATCTTTTGCACACAAATAATTAGTCAAATTCAGGTACATATGTCTTTTTTATATGCTTTTTTTCATTTGCTGATTGTATCCATCGAGCAAGAAGTATTTCAGCTGTCTTTGAGATATTTAATTAAAATGTTATTAAATACTTGTTTTTGTATCAGAAACAACAGATATTATACTCTTACCATCTTAAGCAAAAAAAAATTTAAGGTCTTTTTGTTACCTTTAAATTTACTGCATTTATACAAATTTAATAAAAGCCACTTTAATTTCCTTTATTTAATTTCACTTAAAACTATAAGCTTGACATCCTTCTGGTAAAAAAATAAGAAGAAGATATTTAAAATGATTTTTTTGCTAACTGTATTTGTACATGTATGTGTATAAGTAACAGATTTCTGCCCTTCCCAGGTACCATGCAGTGTAGAAGATATGAAAGGTACTTGTCATAAACAACAATTAAAATGTTCTCTGTGGTGTAATAAATTGTAACCCTACATTATTAATTAATATCCTTTAATTAATTTTCACTTTACTGTGACATGAATTATAAAGACTTATTGACACTTTGATACAAAAAAATCATTAACTTACTTAAGAGATGAAAATGGTTACAGAGAATATGAGGGGCTTGATATAGCAGAATGCATTTGACTAATGAAATTTTTTATACATCTATCTACAGTTTTAACACCAATACTTTATTTCTTGTCAAATGAAGTAAGTAAACAAGAAAGTCTCCCAATTGTAGACAAATGTCAAATGATTCATTTTTTTTCATTTTTTTATTTTTTTTTCTGGTTTTCTTTGAAAAAATATATGTGTAATTTTCAACATGTCCCAGTTGACTTATCTTGTAAGCTTTTTGATTCTTTAATTAGACCTATAATTCTTTATAATAGTGAAATTTGGTATATGGAAGAATATTTTCCTATATATAAAGCAAAACATAGAGCTAGAACCAATGGAACTAGATGTGACACTTTATCATTGACTGACAGATCTAGTATGGAAAAACTTCATCATAAGTTTTGTAAATCTGTTCTTGGAATCAAGAAAACATCCAGCAATATTGCTGCAAAATCAGAGTTGGGTAGCCGGCCCTTGACTCTTTTATTAAAACACAAGTTTTATTATATTATACCCGTATTAACTGTAATGAAATTAACCCACTAGTTAAAGATGCACTTCTAGTGAACAAGACATTGTCACAAGAAGGCATTTATTCTTGGTATACTTTTGCTAATGAAGTACTTGACGAGTTCGATCTTAATGAAGATGAACTTAAGGAAGAAAACAATCCCTTTAATCTTATTAAAAACTCTATTAAAAAATCTGTAAAACTGACAGTAAAACAACAACATGATAAAATTATAATAGAAAAACTTAAAAAAATAGATGAAAATTCTAAACTTTTTATTTATAGTAAAATTAAAAATGAAATAAAGATGGAGGATTATTTAACAAATTTAAAAAATTTTAATAGTCGCAAAGTGAATTTACTAAATTTCGCATTAGTGACCACAATCTAGAAATAGAAGTAGGTCGATATAAAAAAGTTCCAAGAGAACAAAGAATTTGTAAAATTTGTAAAACACTAGATGATGAAAAGCATTTCTTTTTTGCTTGTAAAACAAGTAATGAGATACGAAATATTTTTTTACATAAAATAGATATATGTTATCCCAATTTTAACCAGCTTAGTTCAATAGAGAGACTTAAAATTGTTCTTGACCCTATACCAGATATCTTGCCCAGCGTTGTCGACTACATAAAGCAATCTATTGAATTGCGAAAATAAGGTCCACACTGGTCACTAGTATCTGTTATAACTATATATATATATATAATTCATTTACATGTTCAATCATTTTGTTCTCCATATGTGTTTCTGTTTGTAAGTTCTTTTGTATTTGCTGAACCCGTCAGGGTTTATGTTTTGCAAATAAATAAAATGTAATGGATTAACTAAAATTTTTACATAAATTGATTTTATTTTCTGGTTTTTTTATCTCTCTCTTTTGAATGGCAGGATTGTAATTTCATGTTCATTTCACTACCTTTATCCTGAGGTTATCCAGTTCACTGTAAGAATTGTGGATTGTTTTATTATACAAAAGTGTAATTTAATGTTCTAATTGTCACAAACAACATATCAATTGACACCAATGTCATTCAACAAACCTTTGCATAATCATTCCTTGTATACATAACTAGTTAATCTAATAAATTCCAATGTTCTAACAATATTAGGGTAGAGAATTTTTTATTGATTTTATATTATAGACAATTCCCTACAGATTTAACAGATAGTGTTTAATATCCCATGGCATCCTGTAAAAGTTTTTGATGTGGGAGTTTTTGTGGTAAATTTGTACAAAATATTTTTTATGATACATACTAGTATGTCTGTAGGTCTTATATAATTCATTTTAAACAAATAAATTTGGTATGGTATAAATGAAAAAAAAATATTTGTGTTTTGTGTATGCTGCAATAAAGATTATTATTAAAGTTGTATTTTCTAAATGGTTATTAAACCCTTTGATTTTATTCAATAGAAAATCCTAAATTGTTCATGAAATCATAACTGAAAAATTATTCTTTTTGATAATTAAACTAATCATAATTAACTATTTTAAAATTTACTCCCAGCTGACAAAATAAAGTATCTGCTTAACCCAATAATGAATTTTCTACTGATTTATGTGACTTTATACAACAATCATTAGAGTTGAGAAACAGGACCATATCAGTTAATAATTAGTGCCACTACAACTCCATTTGATACATGTATACTTATTATCTATGTCATATGTTTACTCAATTTCTGTATTATGTTTTCTGTTTATGATAATATTGCCTTGACATTTCTGGGTAAAATTTTGCAATAATGTCAGTATTTTCAAACACAAACAAAATGATAAAAAAGGGAAACAAACAAAAATAAACTTCATTTCATTTTTCTGCTAAACATAGAGTGCTCATTAAGGATTCTCATAAATTAACCATTGTGTATACAAGTCAAAAGTTTTAAATTAAGTTTACATGGGTCATAGCATGTGTTTTGATATCCATCAGATAGCAATCTGCAAAACAAACACAGTTACTGCCAATAGATTTTTATGCAACCCCTATACTGATTAACTGTTAATTACACGCCAATTAATACAAGAGGAAAACATTCAATACACATTACCATTCATATTTGATATTCACTACCTAAGAATGCAACTGAATCAGATCGCTGATAAGGCTATTTGAAAATACAGAATTTGAAGTATGAATTTTGATATCATGTAGGAGAATTTACACCTTTCTATCTTTGTAAAAATATTATGTAATAATTTATACAGTGTGTGAAGGAGTGGACTTTTAATTTACAAAAAATCTTCTACATTACACATTCAATTCAATAGTTTTTGGGATTGTGAATTTATATCGATACATTATAGGTAAAATTTGAATCACGCTTATTTTTTTATATACAATAAATTTAGCTGAACTTTCGTGTTTGTAAAATATTCGATTTAGTTATAAACACATTTGTTTTATTTATTTACAGTATTAAATAATAGTTCAATACGAAACAAGTCAAACACTAAAATGTCGTCTGTATTATGTATATAGCACTGACCCGAAAATTTACCTGTGAAAAGATAAAGCGACCTTTCTGTCATATAACCCGAATCTTGTTTGTCCACTTGAGCAGAAAAGGTAAATATTGTCAGTTAGGGATTTCTTAAGAATTTGTTTCTACTTGTTGAGTTATTTTAATTTTCTTTAAAAAAAAACTTTCTTACAGTTGTCAAATTCTTCAATTTATAAGTTATACACACCTGTAACTTCAAATTGAAACTAAACCTTACCGTGATCCGGCTTTGAAGAGATAAGTCCGTTTCCAGAAGAAATATAAGTTCCAACAAGAATACACAAATACAAAAATAAATTCATATTCAGCTCCATGTTGATATAAATATGGTTAAAATATAGTTTTAAAAGTCATGTTAAATCCGACTTATACTTCCCCGCTTGTTACTACAAATAAACGTGTGTAAAGTCTACTGCGACGCCGGAAACTACGTCACGAAAATCTTGTCCATTCATCTATTTGAAAGATTACTATAACTTTACTACAAATCAGCTGTTTGATAGTTGTATCGAAAATCTTTACAGTCAAGCCTTTGCTTATTATAGACAGTATATCGTTACTAATGATTAGATGATTGTACGCAAAACACATCCACATACTTTATCATTTTAAACAAATTCCAGTTGCACCTATTTTTTTATCTGTTGACAGCAGGAATGTAAATAAATAAGCACTGAGTACATCTTAATATATAAATGTAATTCATAAAAGTTATTTTTACAGGAAAGCAGCAGCTATAGCGTGAAAGACGTGAAAGAATCCTTAAAATAGCGGGCCATAGTACTACAGTTCAGAAAATATGTAGAATGGGAAACACTAAGTTCATAGTTTATTTAATGCTTTCTTTTACGGTTGAATACAGTCTTAATATATGGTGATGTGAGTTTCTCTTTTTAATGTGTGCAAAATTTATAATAATAAAAACAGCTTGATGTCTTCAGCTCATTCTCAAATAAGCAAGAACAGTTATATCCTTATCGTAGTATAACATGCTGCGGTCTGAAATTCTCACATTTCCTCAATTCATACATTTTTTTGTCAAAACGGCGAGTTCAGTGTTTATGTATGTAACACCCAACTATATACGAGAACTTTGTTTAAGTCACCCTTCGTGCAAATTCAAAGCAGTTTTGACAAATAAACGTTTCAACTCAAAACAAAACAAAAACACAACAAACATGAAAAAACCCAAACAAAATCAAATAAATAAAACGGGTCCACATTATTGAATATCTTCGCGCCATAATCTCAACATCTCATAAAAAGGTTTTTTTCTACCGAAGGTCGAGGGCCTCCTACCCAGTTAAAATTGGACGCCATGATATAGCTGAAAAATTGATGAAAGTTGCGTTAAACAACTTTCAAACAATTAAACATTTCCAGTATCACTACTCATTATAAAATATATCTAAGTAAAAATATTTGAAAAAACCAAGCAATATCTCAATGCCAAAATCATGCTTTCACCGCAGAAAAAAACTAAATCGCTCTCAAAGTGTTAAAAGGAAATCATTAAAGCGCATGTCACACTGTCACGAGTTAAGGGTTATGTTTGACTATACGTTTGAAAACTTGTAAAACGGAAACTTATTAAAATTAATGTAGTAGAAACGGCAATACATAAAATGGATATGTAGTACAAAACGGTTTTGTTTTTAAACATGCCAAACAAACGTGGTGAAAAATTAAAACATAAACACACGTAGAACAATGTACAACGAAAATTCATACAGAGTTTGAACCAGCTTTTCACTTAGTTATGTGAACATGTCTCCATAGCATCCAGTTTTGCAATGTTGGACCTTTGTGATAGACATAAAATCACAATCTTTGATACATACAGTAAACATAGCTGATATAGCTTGTCTTAAATTGGCGCAAACGTTTCAGAGAAAAGTCCGCTTTAAACATGTTTCCATAGTATACATGATGTCGCAGCAAGCTAATGGTGTATTTGTCTGCCCCAAACCGTATTTTTTTTTGTCGATAAGAACCGATTTGGAACTAGTTTGGAACATTAACGGGGTTTCCGTTTGTTTGTAGCAAACTAAAACTGGTTTCGCAAACCATTCAAACTACATACAGGGGTGGTACAGTGCTGAGATGTTGCAGAGATAAAGGAACAAATCTTTGAAAATTCCAATAAACAAGATAAATACTAGAGTTACTAGAGTAACATTACTAGCATTGCAGTTTTTTTTTTGGGGGGGGGGGGAGATTCAATACAAGACAAACATACAAATTGTCAAACAGATTATTTGATGTTTGACGATTTCGAAGACACAAAATTTTCGGAGATTCATCTCATTTCTGATTTTATAATTGTGTAATCTCTGATTCCTGTTAACAAAAGGATTATTTTATTCGTTCCTTCAGGTTCTGACTATCTAAGGTATAGGTTGATCTTAGTCATAATTTGGTTTAATGCCAGTTCGGTATATTTTGGTTTTATTGTTCTATGCTCTTCATATACATATAGTGTTAAACGTTTTCCTTCTTTTGGGTATAGAGCGCCTCTGATGAGTCTTGAATAGACAAAACGCGCGTCAGGCGTAGCAAAATTTATTGCCTTGAACTTTGCTATATTTTTGATTTAAACCTAAACCGAAAACCAATTATTTGGTACTCACCAATTAAACCAAAACCAGTTTTAAAAAACGCATTGAAAGCAGTTTAAAACCGTAAACCTTAACATAGACTAGTTTTGCTGTAAAAAACCCGTTTAAAACCGTAAACCTAAACTAGTTTTGCTGTAACAAATTCGCCTTTATTTGCAACATAACTTTGTCTACTGTACAGCCACGTGTCCCTCATCTACCTTCCACAAACGTATCTAGTGTTTGAAAGTCATTAATTTTAAACTAGTTCCCGAAATTGGTTCTACCAACGTTGTTGCTTGTCCTAAAGTTGTTAAGTATGTCTGCTTAAACCACTAGTTTCCTGATTAAACAAAAATGAATTTAGATCGCATTAATTTTGGTCACAAATAACATAAATATTGCTTTAAATTGTTTTAAGAGGTGTCCGTTATGTGAAACTAATCTGAATACGATTTTCCAATACATTATTGAAATGCGTTCTTCATTATCATTGAAACCAATTAATTTTATATTCGAATAAGAAGAAAAAAATATACATGTAGAAATGAGGGGTTAGGGTTTTTTAATTGTCTTTTTTTTTTGCTAGCGGACGAAATTACCGATCTTTTAAGAAATTTTAATACGAAAAAACATATTTCGTGAAGATTTTTATAATTTGTTTACAAATACCTGACTATATGTCTGTCAATATAGCCACAAAAAACACAACATATATTGTGTTAGTGAGAAATTAATTTTACTAGTGCGATTTTTTGTTATATTATCGAAATATCTTAGAATTAAGATCTACGGGTTGAAATCTCCCGTCACTTCTCCTCAAGACATGTTTGTCACACTATACTTAGAAAAAAAACATGTAAAGCATGTGATTCATTTCTTTACATAATGATACGTTTATCAAATGAAGCCAGAAAAATAAACCGTATTTCGGTCCAAAACAATATAATCTCCCACGAGGTGAAGGGAATTTGATACGATCTGTCCGTAGACGATCCCACGACATAACATGTCGATTTCAGCTGATAATAATTTTAGGACCATTAAAAACTATATGTTATCTTTTTGCCAGAAGCTCCCGTTGCTCTGAACGATCTGTCATAATTATAATTTGTGTCCAATTGATAAGCAACTTTGTTTTAGTCTTTATAGTGTAATCTATGTATTGTCCATGTGTTAAAGTCATTAACTTAGTCTGGGAGTAGTGAAAGTAGTAATATGATATCTTTTATCAGTTCTGTATATGCATGTTTAAACTGATTTATGGTTTGTTGACTATTATGGTGATGTAAATATTAGGAGAAAATTAGGAGGAAATTAGGAGGAAGTTAGGAGAATTTTAGGAGAAAGTTAGGAGAATTTTAGGAGATAATTGAGGTCAGGTGATAAGGCTTGGGTATATAAGTACCAAGTTGTTTGTTAGTTTGGAGGGAAGAAGAGAAGAGGCAGTTGTGGCAGTGTTAGAGTAGATTCTTTGGTGTTATTTTGATATGAGCCATGAGATGTTTTTGGATGTACTTAATGGTTAATGGTTAACCCGTGACTTTGGATAAGTCTGTGTTCTGTGTTATGGGATTTATGCGTGTTTTGTGGTGGATTATTTGTTAGTTATTCCACTATGTTGAATTATATTCAACCGTTACCTCATGTGCGTTTGGCCGATAGTATTTAGAATATCCTGAATGTTATGTTTGGACTTGATTTTGTGAAAGGCATTCCTCCAACTATGATGTAAAATTGACTGTATATAATTGAGATGTATATATATTTAATAAACTGTAGATTAGTACAATTAGTGTTTATGTGATTTTGAGGACTAAAGCTAGCATCACTGCATCCGTCTGTCCGTTTATAGTCATTTGCACTCGACCGCCGTCACATTTATTTTTTGGTGTCAGAAGTGGGATACGATTCTAAAATACGCATTTTGTGTGTGAAATTTCTAATATTTGGATTCAGTTGTATTCAGTTATTCCAAGTAAGTGAATTTTTCTGTAATCATGCCACGTGGAAATAGGCATAGGAATAGGAGTTTATCTCCAGATGAAAATGTTTCAGCATCAAGCGTTCCTGTAGTGCAGGAGACTCGCGTTTTTCCAGAACAGAGATCGCATGTTACGCCATCTAAATTCTTTGGCGAAGTTGGCGAGGACTTCGAAAGTTGGATAAAAACATTCGAAAGGAATTAGCAAAGTGTATCGTAGGAGTAAGGACAGGAAAGCAGTAATTTTACCTGCATTTTAAGGGAAAGTAGCAAATTTTTTTGAGGATCTGGATTCAAGTATTCAAGAAGATCTTGACAAAACAGTGAACAGCCTAAAGGAGAGATGTTTTCCTTAAGAGTTAGAACGAATGAACATTCTGAACTATTTGAACAGTTAAACAGTTGTTCTATGAAAGTGTTGAGGACTGTGGAAATGCTATTATGTATTAGCCAGTCATGCTCATGGTCGAGTTCCAATGGCTGAGTTATGACATTTGCTATATAATATTGCATTTATACTAGTTAATGCTGAAAATTAACTGTTGAGAATTCGAAAATGTATAGTTTTGCTGGATTGTTGCAGACCAAAAATTTGAATCTTGTACCTGAAAATGTGGACTTTTCTAAGTTAGCTGAATTCCTTCTGGATGATAAAAATGAACATTTGAAGTCCGGACCACAGAGACAATTTAAAATGAATTAATGTGACTTTCTTTCAAATTTAACAGTGACTTTAAAGTCTTAAAGTAATCTGTAAGTGTTAATATTTTGTTTAATTTTACTTTAATATTTTGCTTGTTTTGTTTACATTATTGCATAGTTTGTTTTGTTAAACTTTTCCTTATTTTTATGTGTTGATTTACTTTCGAATATTTCAATGACTGAGGTCAGTCATTATTTGCAGGGGAAGGAATGTCATAATTATAATTTGTGTCCAATTGATAAGCAACTTTGTTTTAGTCTTTATAGTGTAATCTATGTATTGTCCATGTGTTAAAGTCATTAACTTAGTCTGGGAGTAGTGAAAGTAGTAATATGATATCTTTTATCAGTTCTGTATATGCATGTTTAAACTGATTTATGGTTTGTTGACTATTATGGTGATGTAAATATTAGGAGAAAATTAGGAGGAAATTAGGAGGAAGTTAGGAGAATTTTAGGAGAAAGTTAGGAGAATTTTAGGAGATAATTGAGGTCAGGTGATAAGGCTTGGGTATATAAGTACCAAGTTGTTTGTTAGTTTGGAGGGAAGAAGAGAAGAGGCAGTTGTGGCAGTGTTAGAGTAGATTCTTTGGTGTTATTTTGATATGAGCCATGAGATGTTTTTGGATGTACTTAATGGTTAATGGTTAACCCGTGACTTTGGATAAGTCTGTGTTCTGTGTTATGGGATTTATGGGTGTTTTGTGGTGGATTATTTGTTAGTTATTCCACTATGTTGAATTATATTCAACCGTTACCTCATGTGCGTTTGGCCGATAGTATTTAGAATATCCTGAATGTTATGTTTGGACTTGATTTTGTGAAAGGCATTCCTCCAACTATGATGTAAAATTGACTGTATATAATTGAGATGTATATATATTTAATAAACTGTAGATTAGTACAATTAGTGTTTATGTGATTTTGAGGACTAAAGCTAGCATCACTGCATCCGTCTGTCCGTTTATAGTCATTTGCACTCGACCGCCGTCACAGATCTGTGATCTCTGGGTAAACCCGTACTTGATTAATTCTAGATTTAATTACGAAATGACCATGTATGTGACAGTCTTGGGAGCACTGCAATTAAAACTAATACTGCGAAACTTAGTTAGTATAAAAAAAATAAACAAATTCATCGTTCCCAGCAGCTGAGCTTTTAATTTAGAAATCCGTGTTTTTGTATGGAGTCTGTAATTCTACCGGTATAAACATATTTTTCTGTACTTATTACGTGTTATATATTAGTGCAGGACCCAGAAGATTTATGCAAAAATAGTTCGCTGACAATGTTAAATTATTGAAAATTGCAAATGAATGAAACTAAAAAGTAAATGTAAGATTCAGACCGAAGAATATTCGAACAAAAGTACGTGATTTTGAGAACGATTGTTAACACACAAATATGAACTAGTGGAAGGGGTGAGTTTAGACGTGTAAACAGAAAGTACATTTAAATTATTTGAAACAAAATGTTCTAATACAGGTGATATCCACTTTGGATGTTCCAATAGCTTCCAGTTGTTGGATTTCGAACAACTTAAAAAAAACTTTGTTGTATTCAGTAGGAGGAGGTGGAGACTTACAGAATTGTATTCAGTAGAAGGAGGTGAAGACTTACAGGATTGTATTCAGTAGAAGGAGGTGGAGACTTACAGGATGACCGCAATGCTGGAATTTTAATAGGCGTGAAATCTACAATGTCAAGAGAGGTCAGCACCAAAATTATAGACTTTGTAAAATATCAGAATATCAAACGTACCTAAGTGATACATCTTAGGACCTAACTGCGGTTCCCTCATTTGTTCCAATACACGTTTCCGAACAGAATACTCAATCACATCACACCTTTTTCTATACCATTCAATTGGTTCAAGTCTGTTAATTGATAGATAGAATATAGCTGAAATATCGTTTCCATGTTAAACATCAAACAATCAACCTTACTGATAAAAACCAAACAAGCTTACAGCCGTAGTATAGTCATTGGTCCAACTGCATTACAGGGGAGAAATTATATTTCTTAAATGACGTGCTTTAAATGTGCCTCCGTGGTGATGTCCTCACATCCATTCGCACAAAACGCAAATTTTGTAAGGTATAATGCCACCTTGTCATTCATAATACAAAGTCAACTATCCCACAGTTTCCGATATGAAGGTGTTTGTCATTTTCAAGAAGTTTCTATGTTGATTAAATTTTGCATTAGTGCCGACCTCGGATTTAAGATAGTTCATAAAACATTACGCGCCAAAGGTAACTGAACAGATGTCGTGCAAGTAAAAGTTAACTTATTTTGTTTCAGTTAACAATAGGAGTTTATTTTACGACAGCCTTTGCTGATATAAGCCATTAGCGGCACACAAAATATAAATGCAGAAAAACATTACAGGGCCAGGAACATACACAACGCTTTGAAGAGAAAATATAATTTTAGAGGTCAACAGACCAGTAGTATTGGCATAACAGTGGGTACCTGTTTTGCTTCTCTCCTGGCTGAACTTATTTGGTTCTGTTATGAATCGGAGTTCCTCAAATTCCGTTATATAGATGATGTCTTGTCACTGATCAATGCTAAAAGTTCGTTGACCATTTGCATTTAATCTACCATAACGAGCTTGAAATACAAGACATCACCAAAACTCGTCTTCACATAAACTCTGGGATAAAATAAATCAGAACTCTACAAGAAACATGCTGACTTCTGCTTTCGAATTGTCGACCGTTCAACTGGTCATGGCGTTTACAACACAACAAATTGCGACGTTATTCTGATTATCTGACTGGGCACTGCTATAACTATTAAGCTACTTAAACAGGGATTTGCTGTGCCTTAGTTGAAGTTATCCCTTCAGAAGTTTAACGGCATTCGTCATTTTTTACCGTTATAGGTAATACGATCATACAGAGGTATAGTCTTTCCTGGATCGACTTTTAACTTAACATAACAATTAGTCAACATGGAGTCATTTTTTATTGGGTTCGGGGTACTTACTTCCGGTTTTGTCTTAATCCGGATTTTGAATAGCCACTAAACATAAAGGTCTGTCTGCTCAATCAGTTTAAATTTGATTCCGACTTGTCCTGTTTGTTGTTATAAGACGATTGAAATTTTGAGAATTTTCCAATTAGCGCTGTATTTTATGAACAGATAAACGGTAAACATAGCCTAGAGAAACGGTTTTCTTAAAATGTTAACAGACATAGATTATAGCTTACTTAGAACACAAGACATGGGATACCAGCCGTAAACATATATAGATAGCTGAGGTAATAATGAATCTTCGTATTTATTGAATCCTATAGTTTAATGAACTAAAGAGTCTATTAAAGGAATGCGATGAAAGATAGTAAAATACATGAAACCTTGTAGACGTCAAAATAGCCGTTGCTTTTCATCCATATAAATTAAAAGAAGTCCGACACTTCTGGCATTGATAGAGTATTTCAGTTAAACAGATTTTAAAACTTTGCACTTAATAAAAAAATTAATGAAGCCTAGTTTTAAGAACAAAATGGATCTAAAAAGGCACACTCCTGACTCCATGCTATCATTTTAGCATGTATACACGGAGTCTTCCTACTTGAGAAAAATAGCACTCTTTCAAAACTGAATGGTCATTGGTTACACAAAACGAGTACAGGTATTCTACAATGTCCTCATTGAAACAGACTGACTGGTAGACAACTCAAAAACATACAACCCTTCCCCATGCAATTAGAAAAGATACTAGGCCGAATTTTACTGCCGTCATAATCCGAAGATAGCTTTGTGATTTGTCGGATTCTAAAAAGACCATAGCGGAATGTGTATGGAATATGACAAAATAGAACTCCTTATACCTGTAAGAATGATAACTATGGAATGGTCCCAACATCCGAATGATAAACGCCAGAATAACGCTGGAATTGACCTGGCGTATTTTAAAGCCTCGGAACTCTGGAATGAACCTGACGAATTTTAAGCTTCGGAACTCTGGAATGGACCTTGCATATTTTAAAGCCTAGAAACTCAGGAATTGACCTGGCGTATTTTAAAGCCTCGGAACTCTGGAATGGACCTGGCGTATTTTAAAGCCTCGGAACTCTGGAATGGATCTGGCGTATTTTAAAGCCTCGGAACTCTGGAATGGACCTGGCGTATTTTAAAGCCTCGAAACTCAGGAATGAAAATGGCGTTTTTTTAAAGCCTCGGAACTCTGGAATGGACCTGGCGTATTTTAAAGCCTCGGAACTCTGGAATGGACCTAGCGTATTTTTAAGCATCGAAATTCTGGAATGGACCTGGCGTATTTTAAAGCCTCGAAACTCAGGAATGGACCTGGCGTATTTTAAAGCCTCGGAACTCTGGAATGGACCTGGCGTATTTTAAAGCCTCGGAACTCTGGAATGGACCTAGCGTATTTTAAAGCCTCGGAACTCTGGAATGAACCTAGCGTATATTTAAGTATCGAAACTCTGGAATGGATCTGGCGTATTTTAAAGCATCGAAACTCTGGAATGGACCTGGCGTATTTTAAAGCCTCGGAACTCTGAAATGGACCTTGCGTATTTTAAAGCCTCTGAGATAACTTATTGTCAACCTGAGCTGAAGATGCTTCACGTTAGTTAGTCCATACAGATCTAATCAGCAAAGTAAAATGTCTGGATGTACAAACCCACACTGACATCAAAATACATGTATCTTGTGTAATAACTGGAACTGATCGTAGGACATGTCGGTTTCCTGGCTTCAATAATGTAGCTCCTTTGAAAGTTTGTTTATCTCGGCGGAGCTGCAGAGAGGTCCCATAACTCGTAATCTTGAGATATGTACATATTTTCCGCCTTTAAACTGCTGTCCTATTTTAATAAATATTTTGTCCTTTTTTCCGCCGTTCAGCTAAAATTTCTATAATGCCTCAGTAATTAGTTAACACTTTCAGGAATTTAGTCAACAAACCACCCGCATTCAGATAGGTACCAACTGTTTCCCTACTTGCTGACTTGGACCCTCTTTATGTAAGAGGCGATCATTGATCATCATTATACAAGGGCTTCTTAAAAACAAAGAAAAAAGGTTAGCCATCTCCTTGAAGTTGCACTTTCCGCTAGTATATAGATGACGTGCTTTCATTGAATACTACAAAGTTCGGTGACTTGATCGCATATACCCCATCGAACGTGAAATCAAAGACAACGCAGAGACATACTAGACTACATCATACCGTTAACTACATCTCGAGGATTGACTAACAACCAAAATTTACTGCCGACAATTTGGTCATTTTAACGGTTGTTTTTAAATTGAGTTTCAAATTTAACAACAAACTGATTACACGACATATTTATTTCTGTGATGTATATCTCTTTATTCATCTGGCGCATGCACAGAACGAATCCTCTTACAGTTTTCATTTAGAGTATATTAACACCACCTTTACTATTGTTGGACACATAAGTAATAGAATAAAAGACAGACAGATGAAATCCATTTCCGGAATGTAAATTTCAATTATCCAATTTTCCGTGTATTGAAAGATATCATGGCTGGTCAGCTTTCAAGTACGCAACTATCTTAAAGTAATGAATTTACTTCAACAAAGGTGCAGTGCGGGATGTTAGGATACTCAAGTTGATTTCACGTCCCCCACATATGGCGTTTTTTTACGAAAAATGTGAATTGGGTCTGTTTCTTTTCACAAATCACAATTTTCCACAGTAGTAACTTATTGTTCATACCAGATTTTTTTCTATTATTTGAATAACGGTTCAAAACAACACTGAAAATGTTTAATTTAACGTCTATAAATATATTAAATGACAAAATATAACATCAAACAGGTTTGCATATCATTCCGACTTACTTGCATTCTTTACGTACACTGCAGATCGTTCAAATATTAAGGTCTGTCCAACTACAGTGAAAAGTCCTTAATGTATTTCTTATGATTATTATTTTTCTTCTGCCGAAAATTGTCTCGACATACAATTTTGATACTTGATACCGTTAATTGGTCATACCCAGAGACGACATGGTCTGACAACCGAATGCATGGTAAACGCAAGAATACTAGAAGATAAACGCAGAAACCGTAACCGATTCTCAAAATCTGAAGTGTACAAAAATGTCTGTTGGATATGACAATCGTTTAATATTCATTTTTTTTCCTTACGCGTTTGACCTGAAAAGTGTCACAACTCGCAATTTTGTTCTCTCGAAAACCCAGTTCTAGAGAATTGGCACCAATACCATTGATCCTAAGTAACATATATTGCATTGGAAAATGTCATGGTCAAAGAAAAAATCAGAAGTCACCTAGGGACTTGTTAGCACTATATCGCAAAACCAACAAAACATATAGAAGCAGACAATAAATTGGAAAACCTACTTCTCTCATCGATAACTTTCTATCCTGTATGGAACTGAAACTGTTCTTGAAATTGCTCTGAATCGGTTTTAGCTTATAACTTGAAAATGGTCAGAGAAAAAGTCCTTAGCAACCCTATATGTACAGAATCAGGATGATTTACTTTAATGAAATATGTCATTTTATAACGGAAGTGGCATTTTGTCCCTTGCAACGGGAATAAAAATCCTCATAAAACCGTATACTGTTGGACTCGGGACAAATTTTCATGATTGGAAGTGACATTTTGTGTTCTCAGAACACATGTGTTTTATTAAACATGCGTTTTAATGAAATTTTGTAACTAGGATATATTTATTTGCACCAAAGAAAACCATTTTTGCGTTTTCCTTATAAGGGACATATCTAAAAATTTAGTGTCTGCATATTTTATTTGCATAATATACGAATATAGATCCAACACAAATAAAACATACATATGAAGTCCTATCCGGTTTACATGGTTACACCAATACCGACTTATTTGGAAAATATATCCAGAAGTATAACATTCTAAATTCCCAATCCTATACATTTAATTTTATGGCTGCTTATTATAAAATAACAAGCAAACCCCGAACAAAATGAATGATATTTACACCTCCCTGTACCATGTTATTGTTTCTGAAGTTATCCTACATAATTTATATTTCAATTTTCTTTCTTAATTCCTTTTAATTTCTGAAAGTGTTCGTTTATAAATACGCAAGTTATGTTTTGTCTTTTTAAAATTAGTGTTTGTATGAATTTTTCCATTTTTATCTTATTTACATTTTTCTATATAGACAAAGTTCTTGGTAATTGTTTGTCATTTTTTAAATAAACTTATGTTATATGTTTCATAACAATGAATGTAACAACTTATTTCTTTTGATAATTCCTAGTCTGTATTCAAAAATACAATTAATGCGAATAAAAGACTCAGTCTTATTGCATCAACAAGGGCTGTATCGAATCTACCGTTATTTCGGGCTGTGACGGTGATACAGCCCAATCAAAAAGATGAATTTCCATTAATCACAAGAACCAAAAACAAATTACATGTACAGATGAATAAAAATAAAATAACTGTAAAAACCTATAAAAAATGAACAGAACAGATACCACCCTAATTATCAATCAACGCATTATTATAAAATAACAGGGACAAATGAATAGAGTTCATTATTCTATAAATATACACTATGCCAAAAGGCTTGATACATCATTGGTAACTTATCAGATACACAACGATACCTATCATCAAAATCTGCTTTCAAATGTAAATGTAAACCAATGCACAAAACAACATTATATTTTTATTATGGAAAATACAGTTGAATTGTAAGAGTGGAAAGCTGAAAGCTTATCTTAAAGCGAAAACAAGTTTTGACTTAGAAAGATATATTTCGGCAATAAAAGCCTTTGAACGAAAGAGAATATATACCCAGTTATGTATATCAGGTCACAAATTGCAAATAGAGGCAGGATGTCTTGTAAACAAATGTTTCCTGGGTCAGATCGAGGTTAAGCACATTTTCTGTTCAACTGTACTGCTCAAAGTATAAAAAGCGAGAAAATTTGTTAATATATATTTGGATATTTAATGGTGAAAATCCTGTTATTATATAGTAATATTTTTTCCCCATTGTATTTCATATAGCAATAAAGTGCAGTATATTTTCATATTTTACACTGAATCGCGGCCTTTTATGTAATTTCCGGGAAAAGTACAGATGTGTTCCGAACATCGGCTTTTATATTTTACTGTTGTTTGGTAAACAAATATGGCCGAAAGTGACATACATGATCTGCTCTCGAGGGGAAAATTAGCAGAACCGCTTGAACTGAACAAATGGAAGTCAATTAAAGTAAATTTCATAGACCAACAAAGGAAAAAATCAAGTGTAAACTGTACAAAACGGGATTTAAATATCGTGTACAACTCGTTTCAAAACAGCAATTTATGCTAGTAGTAGTACACTCAAATTTCAGCGATGAAAATGTGTCGCTTTAACGGACGTTAATTTCGCTGAAACGCATTGTATTTTATTATTTTGGAGTCATTTGGTTAAAGCAATAAATGCAAGATATTTTAAAAGTAATTTAACCTTGGGATCATTGTTTACATTGCCGAATGAAGGGTAATCGCCAAATTTCGAGTAAGGACGAAATTCGAGTGTGTGGCCATATATTCACAACAATAAGGAGCAACAAATAAAAACACAAAATTGAAAAAAAAAATCTGTTTTTATTATATGTAAATCTACATCAAAATATATATCTGTAATATTGACCAAGTGAAAATATGATAATATTGGACCTAGTAAAATATTACAAAATAGCAAAGATAATGAATAATCACTTAAAAGCACAAAAAAATTATTACTATATAATAAAAGGGTTATTGCATGAATATTGGAAAATATTGTCCCTCGCAAGATGCTATATTGCACTCGCAAGCTCGTGCAATATAACACTTGCTTGGGACAATATTTCCCAATATTCATGCAATAACCCTATAATATCATCTTTTCATTTATTCAATATTTACATATGATATTTATAGATTATTACATGGCATTTTCCATATCCCGAGAGCTTGATCGAGGGCTGATGTGGGTCGAGGGCAGATACAAGGGCCGATATGGAAAATGACATGCCATAATCTGTTTATCACATATTTGAAAACTATTAGTCATCCTTTCATCCGAAAATAAAGGAGATGAAAACAGATCAATATTATAAAAAACGCGATTAAACACAAAAACATGTACAAAACTTAACAGTTCAATATAATATGTTTATTTAGAAGAAAGCAAGTATTTAAAACAGATGTGTAGTAGAAATTCATTATTTTTTTCGTTAGGTATTTTCATATTTCATACTATCAACAAATGTAGACGTGTTTTCTGCAATTACATCACGTCATTTTGTTAGTTAAAGTTGTTATCCGTCATTTTGTTAGTTGAAGTTCATCTGCTATGTTGAAATAAGAGCGGAAGTGCAAAATTAAAGCGGAAGCTACAAACCGATATCAGCCACGCGGGCTAATATCGATATTAGACTCGAGGGCTGATATCGGTCCATCACTTCCGGTCATATCAAATTTGCAAAAATCTTCATATTACTACAAAATATGTGATAACTTTAGAAACTGTATATTCATGTTTTTTTGTATTCTATTTTGGACATTCTGCACTATAGTAGGGTACCTTCTTTTTGGTATCGTTCCTTGATGTCTTGTGCAGAATTTTCACTAGAGGTTCTTGTATATTTCAGTATATAATATATTTGTTCTGTAATGGACACAACAATGAATCCAGTTTTGGTTAATCACTATCCTTTAATGTCTATTGCATTATAATTATATAGGTAAACAATTCTAACAAAATACAACAGCTTTTATCTAACCATGACTTAGGAAACAATAACTTTAATATATTTGTTCTTTTATGTATATCTGGTTGTTAGTCTGATATCTGTAAACAAAGCTAGTAACTGTACTGTGACATACTTTTAATGCTTTTTATGTGTAAGCCAATCATAACTGTATGATCATCGTCAATCATAACATATTTGTATTGTTTATACTATGGAATCATTTTGGTTTCTAATGTGTTTAATAACTATGTAATAGTAACTTGTGTGTAAGGCTGTATCCAGAATTACACCGACGAAGGACCAAATACGGACCGTTTACCTTGTTACAGCCCAAGCCAAGGGTCCGTATCGTGTCCTTCAGAAGTCCATGATTCTGATATGACCATACTCACACGTTACTATTGCATTACATAAAACACATTGGGAAACAAACAACTTCAATAGTTAACAAGACAAAATAAACTTTTCAATATATGTATATGCATTTGTTTTATGGCATACAAGATTTAAATCATTTTTTTTCATCAGGCTGTATAATCGTACAGCCGGGCTGTATCAAACTCCAGGCTGGAATGATGGATTGGATTAGTACAGCCCTTTTGTTTGATAGAGCCTGGCTAAAACACATAACTGCAGCTAAAAAATACATATTGCGAATTACCCAATGAAATTAGTTGTTACATCATTGATGTGAAGTAAAATAAAAGTAATAGTGACGTGTGTGTGTGTGTGTGTGTAGAGCCGTATTAGAATTGTGGCTCAGGCTATATAACACGATAAACGGTCCGTGGGTCCTTCATCAATTCGTAATTCTAGATACGGCCATTCACTCGACTTACTATAACACAAATATTCCACGTACATTGTCATTACTTATAGTGATATGTTAATTAATTGATCGATTGATTGATTGTTGTTTTACGTCCAGCAAGCAATATTTCAGCTATATTCAGACGTGATAATGACACGTTAATGCTTATCTGTATTATAGATTAACACATTTCTTGCAGCAAAATGTCGAAAAGGTATATGTTAATTATAGCCGCTATAATATTTACTACCTAACTTTCCATACGTTTTAAAGAAATCAAAACGGCCTTCAAGTTCAAATAAATGGAAGGCAAAGATGGTTTTTAAAATTACAAACTCATTAATTTTTCATTTAATGTAGATATATGAACATATCAAATACCTTTAAATTGATTTGAAGGAAGTGAAAAATTCGATATGCTGAGCAAAAATTGATTATAACCATTAAACTAGACAGTCCTTATCTTTATTGAACTGTTTTCTTTTCTCTTGTTCAAAAGGTTATCATAGTGACATTATTTTCGAGAACGTGTTTGATAACTCTGCGCAAGAGTACACGTGAGTGCACGTGAAGTACTTTGAGCCGGAAAAAGTAGTGAAAAAGATAGGCTTCGAGCCAAACAATATAGTTCAAACAAGCGATATGAAGTTGTGAAAATTATCTAGACTTATCTAATATATTATATCAGTACGCTGTATAGTATTCCAGTTGCATATCTGCACGTGCAAATGCACGTCATGATGAGACAAAAATGAAGATGGAAAATTCATGATAAATATAAGGCAAGCATTAATTTGAGCCCCTGGGATCACTTATATCTTTATAGATAAGTAAATAGCTTTCCGTTTATCCGAAGACATTAAATTAAATTGCTGTGGTATTATTGACATGTCTACATAATCAGGAGTGTATATCATAAAATAAAAAAAACCAGATCATCAAGTTTAGTAAAGTATTAACCACAGACAACAAATATTCACAGATAACATGAGATAATGCGCTGATTTGTGCTGAAATTTCTAGACACGTGCACGTGTTGTGTAGTACTGATTGTTAATATTAAACTTATTAAACTTCTTAAGTAGTATTTAATTATTAATTTAATAGTGACATGTATTCTTTGATTTTGAAGTTTGAGCGTGTCAGATAAGTTTCATTACCCACCCCAGATATATATGGGTTACTCACCTACTGAAATGTTTATAACTATTTAACCAGTTGTCAGTCTTTACTTTACGTATTCACTTACGATATTTGATTGTTTTTGTACTGTACACAGAGTTTTTTCCAAACAAGTTAAAATTGCACATCTGTTTATTGCAACCTGTTAGTTAGGTCAGGGACAGTCCAGTAAGGTCTTCACATCGGAAGTATTTTGCGTAATTTGCCCGACCTTTGATTATCATTTTGCTTCGAATATGTTGCGTATTATACAAGGAAAACGTCTTTATAAGTAGTGACATATTCTGATTTAACGTTGGAAATATGTTGCAAAAGCAAACAGCGCCTGTTAACTATCCGCCTCAAGTCACTGCCCCAAGTCAAATCGTGATGATGGGGCGAACGTGGACTCAGAACATCTGACTCCGAGGATGATCGATGTATAACTATCTTTATATCTGATATTAATTGTTCATATTATAATAATACCATACTGTTCCGATTGCTCAACCCACCGAGCTGCCAGCGCGTCCCCGAGTGGCGAATAGGAGAGGGACTGCTGTTGGACGGTTATACGGAAATCCTGACCACAAACCATAGATGGTGACGTGTTTAGTGAATGCCACGCTCCTTGCACGATATTAAAGATAAGTTTGGTGTTACATTTTTGGAAGAAACAGTAGGATCCCTGAAGCCGCTACAATAGGCTTAATTCTCAATAAGTTAACATTTTGTTTTCGATCATGCGTATTCCTGTTTTCCATTGATTTATTGACCCGAAAAACTGAAATATTGCCGTATTGCCTGATTGACGTTAAGCAAACAATCAATCAGATAGGTTGTCTGATTTTACCGTTAAATGTAGTCACTGAAATGAATTTACAATCAAAGTAGGAATGGTCTCAACTTAATGTTCAAATTCTCTAGATTGAATATTTTATTAACTTACAAGAAAATAGCCATTCTATGTGAGAACATTCGAATTATGTAGCAGACTGTTTGTATTGATAAAGTGACATATGGTAAACACCTCATTTTATGCTTTCTCGTCGTTCATATGTGTTTTGAGAATTCAAATCCAGTATGGATGGCAAGACTCAACATAAATAGAATTATAGAACCTAAATTTGAATAAGATGATATTTTCTGGATGTTGTTGTTATATTAATGCAATCAAAAAATATGTTAGCATACCAAACTATCTGGATGCTAGCACCCTAAACTGTCACTATGTCGACAGCCAATGTGAGGCTGTCTGTAGCTCCCTAAACTATCTGTCACTAACTATACCAACATCTGTTGTAAGGCTGTCTGTAACACCATAAACTGTCACTTTGGCGACATCCGATGTAAGGCTGTCTGTAGCACCCTAACCTATCTGTCACTATGTCGACATCCGATGTAAGACTGTCTGTAACACCCTAACCTATCTGTCACTATGTCGACATCCGATGTAAGGCTGTCTGTAACACCCTAACCTATCTGTCACCATGCCGACATCCGATGTAAGACTGTCTGTAACACCTTAACCTATCTGTCACTATGCCGACATCCGATGTAAGGCTGTCTGTAACACCTTAACCTATCTGTCACTATGTCGACATCCGATGTAAGACTGTCTGTAACACCCTAACCTATCTGTCACTATGTCGACATCCGATGTAAGGCTGTCTGTAACACCCTAACCTATCTGTCACCATGCCGACATCCTATGTAAGGCTGTCTGTAACACCTTAACCTATCTGTCACTATGTCGACATCCGATGTAAGACTGTCTGTAACACCCTAACCTATCTGTCACTATGTCGACATCCGATGTAAGGCTGTCTGTAACACCCTAACCTATCTGTCACCATGCCGACATCCTATGTAAGGCTGTCTGTAGCACCCTAACCTATCTGTCACCATGCCGACATCCTATGTAAGGCTGTCTGTAGCACCCTAATCTATCTGTCACTATGCCGACATTAGATGTAAGGCTGTCTGTAGCACACTAACCTATTTGTCACTATGCCGACATCCGATGCAAGGCTGTCTGTCGATCCCTAATCTATCTGTCACTATGCCGACATCCGATGCAAGGCTGTCTGTAGCACACTAACCTATCTGTCACTGTGCCGACATCAACTTTAAGGCTGTCTGTAACATCCTAACCTATCTGTCACTATGCCGACATCCGATGTAATTCTGTCTGCAGATCCCTAACCTATGTGTCACTATGCAGACATCAACTGTAAGGCTGTCTGTAACACCTTAACCTATCTGTCACTGTGCCGACATCCGATGTAAGGCTGACTGTAACACCTTAACCTATCTGTCACTGTGCCGACATCCGATGTAAGGCTGTCTGTAACACCCTAACTTATCTGTCACTATGCCGACATCCGATGTAAGGCTGTCTGTAACACCCTAACCTATCTGTCACTGTGCCGACATCCGATGTAAGGCTGTCTGTAACACCCTAACTTATCTGTCACTATGCCGACATCCGATGTAAGGCTGTCTGTAACACCTTAACCTATCTGTCACTATGCCGACATCCGATGTAAGGCTGTCTGTAACACCCTAACTTATCTGTCACTGTGCCGACATCCGATGTAAGGCTGTCTGTAACACCCTAACTTATCTGTCACTATGCCGACATCCGATGTAAGGCTGTCTGTAACACCCTAACTTATCTGTCACTGTGCCGACATCCGATGTAAGGCTGTCTGTAACACCCTAACCTATCTGTCACTATGCATACATCAGATGTAAGGCTGTCTGTAGCACCATAACCTATCTGTCACTATGCCGACATCCGATGTAAGGCTGTCCGTAGCTCCCTAACCTGTCTGTCACTGTGCCGACATCCGTTGTAAGGCTCTCTGTAACACCCTAACCTATCTGTCCCTATGCCGACATCCAAAATTTAAATTATAAAATATAGATGTACATAATTATAAATATTATCTACAAACACTTACTTGATCGATTATGGTTCGTGGTCAGGCTGAGTGTATAATAACCTGACTACACCTCGAGGGGACTTGCTATATACGCCAGTTGGGGACGTGCTGGGTCGATCAGGTGTACCATCTCAGTATAGTCTTCAGCAAATAAACGTGAATTCCAAGATACATAATCTGACAGTCATCTATGAAAGCTAAAAAAAGCAACGGACCCTGTTCCTTGAGAGATGCCAGTCTACAGTGTAGGTCGATAAACAAATTCAGTATAGTAACTGCTGTGTGTGGATTATTAGTAAGTTTTGTAGCCACTGAAGTTAGTTAGCCCGTATTCCATATAAGTCTAGTTTTATTAGTAATGGTTAAATCTTTGTAAATTCTATAACAACTGCATCTATTTATTCATATTACATTATTTAAGGTTTTTGCAGCGATGTGTACGAAGATTTGAATTTGCACTGAGTACAGTCTCTTAAAAATACTCTGATTGATATACCATACATATATGCCATATTTAATTATCATATCCTGCCTCCTTGAAATCATACGATTCTGTTACACCAAGGCATGTTTTGTTACCCGTCGCTTTGTATCCGGTCACCACATTACTTGTGTCCCGTCTCCATGCTACTTGCGAGTCAAGTCTCAATGTGACTTGTGTCCCGTCGCCTTGTGACTTGTATCCCGTCACTACATGACTTGTATCCCGTCTCCATGTGACTTGCGTCCCGTCTCCTTGCGACCTGTATCCCGTCACCACATGACTTGTATCCCGTCCCCATGTGACTTTCGTGTCCAGTTTCCATGTGCCTTGTGACTTGTATCCCATCACCACATGACTTGTATCCCGTCTCCATGTGCCTTGCGTGTCCAATATCATTGTGATTTGTGTCTCATCGCCTTGTGACTTGTATCCCGTCACCACATGACTTGTATCCCGTCTCCATGTGACTTTTGTGTCCAGTCTCCATGTGACTTTTGTGTCCAGTCTCCATGTGCCTTGTGACTTGTATCCCATCACCACATGACTTGTATCCCGTTTGCATGTGACTTTCGTGTCCAGTTTCCATGTGCCTCGTGACTTGTATCCCATCACCACATGACTTTGACTTGTATCCCGTGTCCATGTGACTTGTATCCCGTCCCCATGTGACTTTCGTGTCCAGTCTCCATGTGCCTCGTGACTTGTATCCCGTCTCCATGTGACTTGTATCCCGTCTCCATGTGACTTTTGTGTCCAGTTTCCATGTGCCTTTTGACTTGTATCCCATCACCACATGACTTGTATCCCGTCTCCATGTGCCTTGCGTGTCCAATATCATTGTGATTTGTGTCTCATCGCCTTGTGACTTGCATCCCGTCACCACATGACTTGCATCCCGTCTCCATGTGACTTTCGTGTCCAGTCTCCATGTGCCTTGTGACTTGTATCCCATCACCACATTACTTTGACTTGTATCCCGTCTCCATGTGACTTGTATCCCGTATCCATGTGACTTGTATCCCGTTTCCATGTGACTTGTATCCCGCCCCCATGTGACTTTCGTGTCCAGTCTCCATGTGCCTTGTGACTTGTATCCCGTCACCACATGACATGCATCCCGTCTCCATGTGACTTTTGTGTCCAGTCTCCATGCGCCTTGTGACTTGTATCCCGTCACCACATGACTTGTATCCCGTCTCCATGTGACTTTTGTGTCCAGTCTCCATGTGCCTTGTGACTTATATCCCATCACCACATTACTTTGACTTGTATCCCGTCTCCATGTGACTTGTATCCCGTCTCCATGTGACTTGTATCCCGTCCCCATGTGACTTTCGTGTCCAGTCTCCATGTGCCTCGTGACTTGTATCCCATCACCACATGACTTGTATCCCGTCTCCATGTGACTTTCGTGTCCAGTCTCCATGTGCCTTGTGACTTGTATCCCATCACTACATGACCTGTATCCCGTCTCCATGTGACTTTCGTGTCCAGTTTCCATGTGCCTTGTGACTTGTATCCCGTCACCACATGACTTGTATCCCGTCTCCATGTGCCTTGCGTGTCCAATATCCTTGTGATTTGTGTCTCATCGCCTTGTGACTTGTATCCTGTCACCACATGACTTGTATTCCTCCTAATTGGTTTCACTGTATTTCGATTTTCATAGATTATTATGGAAAATTATATACAAAATATTGGTTATATACGTTCAGTTATGTACATGGACTTATACTTCTCCAGATAAAAAAATCTTTCACTTCATATATTCCCGTATCCCCCTGTAACTGATTATAAAACTTATATTCTGTATATAATTCATATAATGTACAATACTCCATTAAAATCGAAATAACACTATGAAGCCGAAATGAAAAATGATAAATATAACTCGAATGCTAGTAGATGTAACAGGTTAATAATGTTATTTTGTTTTGTTGTGGCTGTTGGTTTTTTTTATAATATGTAAAATCTATTGCCACTTTCAACAATTTTTCAGCTACATATTGGCGTCAAGCATTTATATGTTTGTTTGTTTGTTTGAATGATGTTTAACTCCTTTCGACAATTTTTCAGCTATTTCACGGAGTCCAGTTTTTATTGGAGAGGAAGCCGGAGTACCCGGAGAGAACCACGGACCTTCGGTGGGAAAACTGGCAATCCTTGTCAATTCAGATTGGAGTCGAGTACACACTGCCCGCAGTGAGACTCGAACCCGCAACCTCAGTGTTGACAGACCACGTGATCATCAGTAGACGAACTACCTTAACCACTCGGCCACCGAGGCCCCAAGCATTTATATGGAGAGGAAGCCAAAGAACTAGAAGAGAACCACAGAATCGCTAGAATATTGGATATTATATATATGACTTAAGACGAAGTTATTATTAATTATAAATGAAAATGAACGATTTGGAATAGAAAGCATTAACAGTATTCAAACTAACGGCTTTCCGTAGAAGGCCATATATTAAACTATCTGCGTCATCTGGGACAAGTTGTTACGAAACAAACAAATTATAAAATTTAAAAAAGTCATAATAGAAATTTAGATCTATTTAAGCATTCATTTTGTGCTTTTTTAAAATCAAGAATACTTTATATGTCATGTAATAAGTCCGAAAATGAAAACACTTCATTGACCATCTTACCCGTGACGTAAGTCAACACAACTCTATATTGTTCGCAGTTTGTTTCAAGTAAGTGTACAGTTCAGAATTGTTTTTTTTTAATTTTTGAAAATTTTAAATTATATTGAGCATATGTTTTAAGCATTTTAATGTAAGGGTTTATTCGATTTGTTATCGAAATATGTTGCTACCTTTTTTGGGGTAACGACACTAAAGGGGACCATAGTACTTAAAAACAAAATATAATTAGTGTTTCATACCTTTTGCGTGTACTCGCATGCATGTTATGTATACTGCCTATATATCGAAAATGAGCCATTATATATTTCAGATTTGCTGACCAAAATGTAACAGTTGATCTATAGAACTATTAGAGTCCCTGGTCAATAGCGCATTTTGTATACAATACAAACATCTGTTTCCCTTTGAATGCCATGGACAAAGATTCTTTCTGTTGTATCCAGACAAATAGTTTTATCATGACAATTAGTTTTGTTGCCCGAGGCAGCTTGAGCGAATCAGAAGTAAAAAAACAAAGCAAATCACATTAGTTTGGACTCCAAAATTTAAAATAGACATGTGAAATAATATAAGGACTGAAGTGTTTGGCAAGGTTCTACATAAAAAACCCTATTTTTCTGTAATGTTTTAGTAAAAACATTGAATGCATCTACTTGGGGACAAAACAAGAAATCCTTTAGAGCTGTTTACTGTCCAGGAATTTCCATATAAATCCCAAATTTAAGTCTAACAAAATGCATGACTGATTCACAGTCTGAATTACGCCTTTCTAGCTGTTTTTGTTCCAAAATTTACTTTTTCTCCAGGTTTTTCAAATGACTTGCTTTATATTTTTATTTTTTTCTAAAAAAAAATGCTATTTGGACCTTTATGATTTATTCTATTTAATCATCTCTACACTTTCCTGTGACTTTATGGAACGTGTGGGGCAGTCTTTTACTTTTTAAGCTGATTTGAGATATATTTCTGGATATTTCTTGTGCAAAATTAAGTCAAAGTTAAAAGTTTGTGTTCCAAATTTAAGGTAACAGATCAATGGTCCAAATTACTGACAAATTCATTAGAATTACAAACATTGTTACAAACCCTGCCTCTATTAGACAATATTTTATATCTAAAATTATATTAAAATAATCCCGTGTTTACATATTGATGGTATCGAATCAAATAAACAAGAGCTGTATCCCTTAAAGAAATTGCTGTAAATTAAAAGAGCAAAAATACCCCCCCAATACTTTAGTTTATGCGCTAGGCTTGCGATTTACTTTTACTTTGTGTGCAATGGGAGACAACTCAATTAACATTCCACTAGTTAAGAGGTACCATTTAGATGCAAGTTGCCATTTCCATAAGAGAAGGTAATGAAGTTATAATACAAAATTAATGAAACTGTATGTATTGATGGACACAAAAGTAACTATTATAAAATAATTGACTATTTCGCAGAACACTAAAGGAAGTTGGTAACTGTCTTATTTAGTAATGACTTGAGATCGACCTACTGCAGCTGATTTAGTAATGACTTGAGATCGACCTACTGCAGCTGATTTAGTAATGACTTGAGATCGACCTACTGCAGCTGATTTAGTAATGACTTGAGATCGACCTACTGCAGCTGATACAGTAATGACTTGAGATCGACCTACTGCAGCTGATTTAGTAATGATTTGAGACCTACTGCAGCTGATACAGTAATGACTTGAGATCGACCTACTGATGCTGATTTAGTAATGACTTGAGATCGACCTACTGCAGCTGATTTAGTAATGACTTGAGATCGACCTACTGCAGTAGTAATGACTTGAGATCGACCTACTGCAGCTGATTTAGCAAGTAAATAATTATAATAATGATTATGTATTTTACTTCTCATACATATTTCTCTATATATATGTTATGACATAAAAATTCCATTTCCAAATTTACAACCAATTGATCTACAATGTTCTATTCACTGTATTCACTGTTGATTACTGTCATGCGGATTTCGAAATTTAGCCTTTTGGAATTTGTAAGAATTATGCGTTATGCATAATTTTATTGGTTTTCCATATTTGGAGATAAGGCGTGGCGTGTTGAAATTGATCTGAATTTTATTGATTACTTTTTGTGCAGTTTTCTGTACAATAAATCTCATGATCGCCTTGCTTTATCTAGACTCTTTATTTATATCGAAAAGTGTCCTGTAAGCATATTACTCCTTAATTTCTTGACAGATTTTTATGAAACTAGAAATGTTAATAATATATTGGACAAGTTAAACAATAGGACCAACTGATAATTTTATTCGATTGATTGTCCTTCATCAGTTTCTTCTAAAACAAGACTTTTCGCAGACTATTGTATTTTGTACCGATCTATTACAGACCATGGTGACTGCTTAATCTTACAAGATCTAACCAGGCTTGCCTATTGGGGCATGCAATTTCATCTACAAAAATGCAACTCAATGTGAGTCACAAGATGATCTAAGATCACGAAATCCATTTCATCATAAATACATCTTCTTAGGTAATGTATTTTTGAAATCGATATACAATGTTTGAAGATGCAATCATTGTTCACGGCGTGCTCATGCTATCAAACACAAGAACATTGATTGATTTTTGTACTAAAGCTTCTTTTCGAAATGAAAATACATAAATACATCTTAAAGGGCACACTCTAGAGTCAGTTGATACAGCTAAATACCTCGGAATTACAATTTCTAAAGACATGTCATGGAACCATATTAATAACATCACATGTACAGCCAACAAACTTCTAGGATTTCTAAAACGTAACCTTCAAATTAAAAATAAACACGCTAAAAGCCCAGCCAACAAATCGATTTTGATTGGTGCTTCTAAAGGTAAGAAGTAACTTCACTTCTGTCCCGCAAAATATGAATGTATTATGTCAGGGGTGATAACGTGAATTATAACCCGCGACTTGGACGGATGGTTTACATGAAACCTGCTATCTTAACAGTGCACCATGAATATGAAGATACCGGTATAAGAAATTTCTTTTTTAGCGTTATTTTCATTTCGAAAAGAAGCTTTAGTACAAAAATCAATCAATGTTCTTGTGTTTTGATAAAATGAGCACGCCTAAAACAATAACTCGCATCTTTAAATGTTTTATTTATCGGTTCAAAAATACATTACAAAAGAAGAAACAACCAAAATTTACAAGCTCGTAGGGATACGAAACTTAAACTCTTAACACAAGCTCATAGGAATACGAAACTTAAACTCTTAACACAAGCTCATAGGAATACGAAACTTAAACTCTTAACACAAGCTCATAGGAATACGAAACTTAAACTCTTAACACAAGCTCGTAGGGATACGAAACTTAAACTCTTAACACAAGCTCATAGGGATACGAAACTTAAACTCTTAACACAAGCTCATAGGAATACGAAACTTAAACTCTTAACACAAGCTCATAAGGATACGAAAGCTTAAACTCTTAACACAAACTCACAGGGATACGAAACCTTAAAATCTTAAACTTACATTGGGAATAGAGTTTGATATTCTATTCAAAAATTTGAAATTCTGAAAACAGAAACAGATATCAGTCTACATATAATTTCACACGGTCATATTCTTGGTATGAGGTTAAAACTCAGTTGTGATAGATGCAGCTGTAGAAATTAGACAACGGAAACATTGTCTTTATTGATTTTGTGTTATAACAGTCTTTCTAATCATGCATTAACAAAATACATGCGTATGTCAGCTAAAAAACCTGGAGACCCTGTAAAATACCATATAAATACTCTAAAATCCTTTTCGGCCCGGGGTCTTCGCCCCTTCCTGCGCCCCCACCAAGACTTTTCCTAAGACCCACTGGTGACTTTCAGCGGTCCCCATACCCCTTGGCGAAATTATCAGGAATTCTACTCGCGATATGTTAAGTTTTGTCCATATTAAGTATCCAAGAACCTCAATCTAATTAAAATTAAACACACATGACAATAACAAAAAGTGGGAGCAAGTCAGTAAAGATTTTAAAAATAATATAGGCATAGGGTACACGCCCAGTTTCTGTTTAAATGATAATAAACTGTATCTAAATGATAATCTTACAAAGAAATCGTCAGTAAACTTAAGAGATATGATGACAATTCTCTGACGTATTTTCCCAGGATTTGTAAACGCTGAGAAAATGGTCGGCGTTAACGCCGATGAGATACGTCCAAGGAACAAAAAGAAATTAACGGTGAGCAGCTCGTTGAAGGAAAGTCAGGAATAGACGTCGATACAAGTGTATAATTCTTTAAGTCTGAAGTTTCAGTGAATGGTGAACATGCCATTTTAAGAAACAAATTTAGCTTTTTCAACAGAGAACTAAACATATTTAATATTCATTTCGATATGTTGTGTCTATTTAATAATTAAAATGGGTTATGCTTTTGTTATAACAGTGATTGAGTGCACGTTACTTCCGAACGGTTTAGGAAGGGTTAAAGTATTAGTTAAAAACGATCTTTTTATGTCCCTACTTCGAAGAAGAGGGGTATACTGGTTTATCTCTGTCTGCAGGGGCGGATGCAGCCTCAAATGAAAGGGGGGGGGGGGGTCCAAATTTGTCATGGTGGCCGAAGGCCACCATGCCGACCTCGCAGAGGTCGTTTTACGGCAGAAGCTCTGAACGAAATGGTGTAAAATCCTGCATTCTGACGATTTCCTGACACCTAAAACATGTCCGTTAAAATGTCAGTTTGTTATGCTAAAACAAAAAAAAGAAGGCTTTTTTCAAAACTTTTTGATAAATTCGCACAAACAGTTAACTTAAAGTGAATTTGCCCACAATCGTCGTATAACTAAAAAGTTTCTATTCCCTATTCGATCTTTTATAAACGCAATGAGGTACCAAGAAGGGGCATCCGAATATCAGAAGTCCGAAATTTTGAAGACGATACCAGAAAACGAGAACGACAAAGAATGGGACAGGTGCGTTACCACACGTAGAAACTACTTACTTCTTGAACATCCGAGTTCACCCTAGTTAAGTCTATAATTTGTTTGTATTTAATTGATTTCACCCTTTTGGATCTATGACACTCAGATGTCCATTGATAAATAAGAATGGTACTTCTTTGTCTAAAATTCCACTTACTAACAAATTATGTTTACAACATCAATTTTAATTTTCAATGATTAACGTAGACCGTGGTGGTCTACTTGGAATAGTTAAAAAGACAAGTTCACATGATTTACGATTAGTTATAACTTTTAAGCCGTCGAAAAATAAACATTTATAAAACTGCCAACACAAAAGTAGGGGTCCAGACCCCATGCTTGTCAAAACGAAAGGGGGGGTCCGGACCCTCTGGACCCCCCCTCTGGATCCGCCACTGGTCTGTCCGACCGTCCTTCCGTCCGCAACAACACTTTCGTAACAGTTTTTCTTAGCAACTACTATCACAACCAAGTTTTATATGTGCCCTTACCATGTGGTCTATATTGTGAGATAATTTTTAAGCAATTGAGAGGGTGTTGAGGACTACATATTTTAACCTTTTTATGACGTTCTGGCGTGTGTTATTTCAAACCAAAACTTCAATTTTATAAAATGTTTATCACTTTAAGAGAAGCCAAGTCCGAAAAGAAATATCAAAATGATCCAGAGGAAAGAACATATTGTATTATGTTGTAAAAAAGTGCAATACAGTTCTCAAATGTAAATTTACTAGAAATAAGTTTTAGAAAAAAGGCTGTTGCCTGCATTGTGTTTTCCTTATAATAATATCGATCTAGATTTTAAATTGTAGAAAGTTTTAGAATTTTTAAGAATCCATATATGATAAATATTACTTCGTGAATAAACAGTTTCAGAGTATTTTTGCTGTCCGTTTATTGCAGACAATATCTGAGTCAAACTCTTTGGTAGAGCACGTAGATGAGCCGGCTATATACCTTTCCTTGTTGGATTGTTATGTTCTTTCGGAATCCAATACAAGTATGGTAATTCTTTACACTCTTTAACGTAATGAATATTCAAAGAAGTCACGAAGGATTTATGGTTAGCCGTCAAATTTGGTAAGTTTGAATGTAGAATTACCAGATTTATCCTTGATGCCTAGATCATTTATGGGGTACAATGTTGTTGTTAGAAGCTATTTCTGCAACTTTAACATGGAGGAAAGTGAGGCACTTAATAGAATCGTCGTCGTTAATTTAAATGTCAAATCGGTAGGCGGTAGATCGACCACCACAAAAATTGGCAGTCTATATCACAATAACTTATACCAGTTCAAACTTTATTAATAGTAGAAGGCTTGAAGCGTGCCGTCCGACAGATGGACCAATTATAAACCCGGCTGTTTTTGTCAATGCGTTTGGGGACAAACCTGGTCCGATTATTTATGTTGTGTCACTACAATACTAATTGTTTTAATAATTAATCTAGTACCTATTGTTCTCGAGTCTTACATAGCTTGTATTCTTTTCGAAAATTATATCTTGGTTCCAACTAAACTCGTTTGCCAAATCAAACTTGTAATGTTAACCTTAAAGCAAAATATAGTAGATTTACATTTATTTAAAGATCATATTAAAGATCAATTATGATATATTGCATATTTAAATACGGGTTTGTTCCTATCCGTCTGAAGATGGTAAAACTACAATTTAGGAAACAAAAAAAGCACTGTTGCGGTTTTGTTTCTTGTAAAAAAACAAATCCACCTACCATGCTCGAAACTTGATTATCATCAAATCAACGTTGTATTGTAAATAATAATTTAAATAATTGTATATGGTCGTATAGGTAGAAGTCGATGGTAAATGCTTTAAATTGTTTGGAATTCAAGAATAAATGAAGTTAATAACAAAATATCGAACAACGGTCAAAAAAGACAATCCACAGAGAAACCTGCAAACTCCATAACCAACAACCAAAATATAGTAACTACAGTAATGGTCCTGACTTAGTACAGGCTTTTCAATAGAAAGTGTAATTTAAGATTAAATCATCACATATATAACATCGATATCTGTCCAGAGATAGTAAAAGCTAACAGTCATAGCGTTCCTTTATAGAATATAATAACATGTTGATGCAAGACTTGAAAACAAGTATTTAAAAATATATTTGTTTAATTAAGGCGCTTTGCTAATAAAAGCCGTCTAAGCAAGCATTTTATTTATTGGCTTTCAAATACTGCAGTTTTATGAAATAAATTCAGCCAGACTTGCATTTTGACATATTAAGGCACCAGTGGCACTCAAATTGAAAATGGTATCCTTTTCAGAAATGGCAATTCAACAAACTGAAATTTGTATCCCTTACAGAAAGGGCAATTCAAGCGATTTATAAGACTTACATCCAGTGAATGACTTTTTTTCACCATTAAGAGAATAAATGTCTGCTACAATTCTTTTGGGAGACCACTTCTAAATAGTAGAGCTTACGAAACAAAACTGTTTTTACACTTTTGTCAACATTACTTATCAATTCCTCAATAAACAGATAACTATCCCTAATAACTATATAAATTACAACACACTAATTCTATATGCAAAACAATTCTGCAAGTCAGTTTGTAGAAAATCATATCACGTTTCAGTGCTCGAGGTGGTATTAATCGTCTTTTACTTTCCTTCCTGACAAAATTCGATATGTAAACAAATGTAAGTAGCTAGTAATGAGCATTGAATTATCGCAAGACAATTCCCTCTCCTAATAAAAATGGACGCCACGGTGTAACTGCCAATTGCTGACAGCGGCGTTATCAACACAAACAAACAAAACAAAAGCAACTAAGTGTTTACTTGATCAATAGGTGTTTGGAACTAGCAATCTTTGTCACCAGAGCAATATGATATACAAATCATTATTTTTCTTCAGAAAAGATCAAAACCGGCGTTGATAGCTGTAATCAGTATATAAATGAACTCAATGAAAATATATATCAAATTTGAATTTGGATTAAGAAAATGTTTTTCTGTAGCTTCAACTTTAATCAACTATGCACACAAAGTAGTCATTTGGATCTTTTCAGTCATTTTAATACTGAAATGAAAGAAAGCAAAGCAAGTCTCTGTATTGTTTGGTTAAAAGTCTGCAAAAATATACATATACTTTGCATTAAGATGGGACATTCAAAATTGACATGAAGTAAGAGAAACGAATAATGTTTAAAATATTGCTTTTAATCTTCAGCCAAGAAAACAATGTAAAAAAATTTAATCCATCTGTTACAATCGTCAATGCACGATGCTTATTTCCACATGCCATCGGATCATTATATGCCGATTTTTATACAATTTCTGTGTGAAAGGTATTATTTAGTCCCATTATACATTTTAATCTTGTAAACTTTGGTACTAACCCACTGTAATACCATAGAACTCTAACATTAGTGCCGCAGGTCGGGGGTTTTCTCCGGGTACTCCGGCTTCCTCCCCCAATAAAAACTGGACGCCATGATATAGCTGGAAAATTGCCGAAAGTGGCGTTAAACACCATCAAACAACAAACAAACATTAGTGTTAAATTGCAAATTAATCAGTTCACGCTCTCCTAAGTAAATTTCATTGCACATATTGAAATAGATTTTAAATAAAACCTGAAGATATATTTTGCAGCAAAGAGGTCGTTTTCTATACTAATAGGTTAATAGATTCTTCCGTAAATGGCCGATTTCTGGTACAGATGACCCAGTACAGATGAGCTCACGCGCACACATCTGTACTTGCTGCGTCATCCAATCAAAACGCCAGAAACAAAAACGTTGTTATGGAAGCATAACAACGTTCTTGTTTCCGGCGTTCTGATTGGACGTCAGAGACAATGGAGTCTAAAACAATGGAGAGTCTATAGGTTATAGCGATGTGAAAGTTGTTGGTTTACGGAAGAAATAGGTGCTTTCATACAAAGTCCGTGTGTTCTTCCGTAAATGGCCTATTTCTGGTACAGATAACCCAGTACAGATGAGCTCACGCGCACACATCTGTACTTGCTGCGTCAACCAATCAAAACGCAAGAAACAAGAATGTTGTTATGGAAGCATAACTACGTTCTTGTTTGACGTTCTTGTTTCCGGCGTTCTGATTGGACGTCAGAGAAATGGAGTCTAAAACAATGGAGAGTCTATAGGTTATATATAGCGATGTAAAAGTTGTTGGTTTACGGAAGAAATAGGTGCTTTCTTACGTTTTTGGGAAAGTCCGTGTGATCTTTCACTCGTGACAGAAATTTTTATGTCTTTTGGCTCGTTGCGCTGCGCTCCACTCGCGAAAAGGCATAAAATTTCTATCACTCGTGAAAGAACAATCGGTCTTTCCCAAAAACGTATGAAAGAACCTATTAAGCTTGCACTTTAAGGTTACATTCCCTTCTTCTGACAAATTAGTTATTATAGCAAAAGATATAAATCAATTACGCAACAGACCACATATTTTATCAATTGAAAGGACAACTCCAGCTAATGTAACTATTATGTCGTATCACATAGGGATTAAAAATCAGCTTAGTATTGGTATAAAACAGTTTATTATATGACTACCATTTATCTGAATTTTGATTGGCCCAGGGTATCATGAAAAGTATTATGCAGAGGGTATGCTATCCTTAAAGTAGTTAAAAATAGACTGATATAAAAGTTTTGGCTTAAAATAGAATATTTATCAATTTTCAGAAATAAAAGTATAATTCATTCTTTTAAAACTGTCTATATATTGAGATTGTTTCAAAATGTTTTACTCTATTATCACATTTGAACAACGATGACAACGGATGAAATAGTGCTGGAATCGATACCTGAAATTTACAAAATAGAGCTCATGAAACAGTTAATACATGTATCTCTAATTCAAAGACCTCCTCACAGCGAAATGTTTCTATTCCAATTATTCATAATTGAATATTATTTTACATTCTAATTTGAAAATGTGAATTCCTTTCAATTTAAAATGTGATAGTTTACTGTTGTTTTGGTTGAAATAAATTGTTATTGTTATCCTTTTTTATTCGAGACTTCCAGGGTAAAAGTAAAAGAAGTCATATAATAAAATATTTATCGACTTTTCTATAGGTTAATACCTATCAACCCTCAAAAGAATATCCACACTCGCCGTTGCCTCGGTGGATATAATTTTTTCAAGGAATTTATATTGAGCAACACTGAATCTTGCGGTAGTTGGTAGTATAGCAAGGTGTTGAATTAGTCCTTTAAGATGAGAGTATACTTATTGGTATTTCTGTGCATAATAGTTACTGCGAAAAATAAAAAAAAATATTGAAATGTTGCTAAAAGTGTTTGTATGGCATGATTTGACATAAGAAATATGATTGTATCGTCAGAATTACATTTCAATAATAACATTTCAAAGTAAAAGTCCTATTTAATTCAAAATGTTTTTACCTTTTGGATTGTCATAGGCACAATATTTATAGATACATTTTCATTAAAATGAGCAATACAGTGAGTTGATTGGAATAGTGTTTTCATTAATGATGGTAAGCACCTATTCGATCGATTGATTGGATGTTTGCTTTACATCCACCGAGCAGTATTTTAGCAGCTATATTCAGAAAGGGAATCAGCATTGACTAAAGGCATACAGTTTTTGTCTTTTGTAGCAGCAACAAGGAGCCTACTCTATTTTTCATCTATAATAGGCATTCTTGCACGAGCCAGGCTCCTTAGCCTGGCTCGTGCCAAACAATTCACCCAATATGGTCCGCGATCAAGTTTTCTGTAATATGACCTTATAGCCCCCCACGTGAGAGCCTTCTCGATCCGCAACCTATAGTGTTGACTATGTGATTCGAGCACAAGAGATCATCCAGTAATGTCCCATACTAACATTAGATAAAACGCTTCTGCTCTGGCGAACACAGTCCGAAATAACCATTTCTATCACCAAACACATGTAACACCCATTCTACTTTATCAATTATATATATTTTGACTTAATATTATACATTTAATGTCTGTTTGACAATTGATTATCTATACTATTTATAATAAAAGTGTATATGCTATTTTATCAAATAGTATGTTCCAAATTCTTTATAAGCCAAACCTGGACCCTTAATGTACCATCGTGCGTATAACCCAGCCTTAGAAGTAGACAGTACTTTGTAGTAAATCCCATATCGCACAAACTTCCAATAAAGAGCCTACATGCATTTTTTCTAATAGTTTCAACTTTCAGCATAATCCGGATTCTTACAATAAAACTGCTATCAATTTAAGTAATAATGAGTTGATGATTTATTTTACAGAATTCATTTTCGACGCACGATAAGTGTTTTATCATTGACATATGGCACAAAAGAATATATCCACACCTGCATTCAAAGCACCCTAATAGTCGTATCATTAAATTAAGAACAGAGTAGGTAGCATATGTAAGCTTTGTTCAAGGCTTAAAAACGAGTAAATTATTAGTCAAGTAGTTCCTACTTTCAGGCAGTTCTTTGTAGATTCATGTATGGACTCTGTGGCTTTTATGAAGATTACGTTACCAAGTTCATAAGGCTGTACTACAATTGATGATGATTAACATTGTCAAATGACTGTTTTTGCACAATATATGGTGCTATGGTGTAATATGGTTTTGAAATAATGTTCGTTCTATTGTTCATTATTCTCTTTTAATATTAGATGATGGTAACACATAATGGTATTATGTTCAAGATAAGTATTAAGTCTGTCTTTTATTTAATAAACCTCCATATTTATACTCTCTCAAAACATAAATGCAATATAAAAAAGCGTTTTTGCTTCATTAACTTCAATTATAAATTACAGCATAAATAAAAAAACCCAGAACACTAACATTTGGCACAAATGTTGCCATAGGTCGCTTTTACCACAAATGTTAATTTTGTCCATCCGGATGCAATATTTTGCAGAACAACCGTCTGTTATGTTCGCTGTTTCCCTACAGAACAGCTCTTATACGCCTGCGCATAGAGTGAATTAATCGCTGTACTCGAGCCCAAGGAACCTGAAGTGCATGCTGTAATTACTGCACAGTTTGAGGCGGTGGTTGACATTTACGTATGTGGCGGTCGAATTCATTACCACAGATGTTCAAAGTTTGTTGAAGTTTGCGGTCTGGCATTATCATGAAAACCTCACTATGGACATCGATTGCGGGCAATAAGTTAGGATTTAGAATCTTGTCACGATAGCGAACCGCATTCAAGATATCTGGAATATGAACCAATGACGTTTTTCTGGCGTAAAAAGTGCTAGTCCACATTATCCGCCGAAATTGTTGACTTCAACGACACAATTGTGTGCAAATCGTTCGTTTCGTCGTCTGTTGACCTAAACTTTGGTCATCTCTCTGTTCTAGCAAAAAGCCAAATTCGTCCCTGAACCACACCCTTTTCCAGTTCCGCAGATCCCATCATCGAACAAAATTACACCACAGCACCCTTACCTGGCTATGTTGGCGTCTCAAAGTGGCTCTAAAGTATGGTCGTTTGGCGCCCAATCCATGGTTTCGCATCGAATTCGGATGGTCTGGGCAAAAATGATCCGCATGCCAGTGTGTTATTGGCAAAAATTGCTGCATGAATGGTCCTGTGGCGTAAATGGGACAGCCTGATGTACCGATCCAGGGCGGTAGTAGTGATGCGTGGCTGCCCAGTGCAAGTTCTGTAGTCTTCTGTAATGTCAAGCTGCTGGTACCGCTCCCAAATGCGAGAAATCGTGCTGCGGTGAACATTGTCTTGCAACCTCAGTCTGATTCACCGGCCTGGAGTCGACCGATAGCGATGTTCCGGCATGCAGCGTCTTATCTTCGCATAGCGTTTCCTCGTCAGATGTCAATTAGACAACTGCGTCAGAGAAAAGAAGTACCGAGTTTTTATACCTGTTGTACCCACTAACAAATCATCCATGAATTGCACGTTTAAAAGAAACTGATTTCTTTCAAGCCTCTATACATGCGTTTATCGAAAAGTGTGTACCAGGTTTTTACGGTTAATTGAATTTAATTGCATAAAATGTAATATGGTGTTTAAATATAATCACCAATATTTATTTTCTCAATTAGCCAATTTATATTTAAGAAAAAAATCATTTTTAAAAATGTTGTTGCCGTTTCTTTTTAGGAGAGTATATTATTTTGTATAATATACAGAACAGAAATATATGAATAAGGATGGCATTCTAACGGTTTAAAAAAATCTTTATTTAGTTTCGTACATGAATTTTCTATTTTTCCGGCACTTGCTGGTAAAACTGAACCGAACAACCGTTTATAAAGGCCAAAGCCGTAAACCGATTTACTCTAACTACTAGTATAGCATCATTATTTTTACTTTAAATTTCACGATTAAATGACTATTGACATGGCATTAATGATCGACTTAAATCCGTAATCAGCCAAATAACTTCCTGAATAAAACCTGTCATTTAAAAAATATTTTTGCATTAGAATGTGAATATCCGTATGAATACGATACATTATTATTGGCTTTTATTTTGCTTTGTATGTGTTTAACTTCCTGCGTTAGAAAACTGTGTGCAATGCAGTGTCACATTATCAATTACAATGTTCTGACAAATTACTATCAAGAAAACTATAATCTATCATAATTACAACAATTATCATAGAACATATAAATGTTATGTAAATATAAATAACATATACAGCAGTTTACACAATTTTATTGTTATATAAAAGTTAAGCTATGTGTTCATAACAAATTTGTAGTCTACAATCCCAATTAGGGCGCATGTGTCCTACATAAGTTTCGTGCTGAAACCCCATATGTAAATTTTGTCAATCAAGGTTACAGAAAATGTTGAAGTCAAGCAAACATTCTATAAACTCGAGTTCCGTCTCCCAACACAATGTTGACAAAGTGGTAAACTCAGTATCGGATCATTCATAAAGGGTCCTGGAATTGCGAATACAAATCTCATTTCATGATAATGACACTCTAATATGTTAAAAGTACAATTAAAAAAAAGAATATGGGCAGAAAACGTTCATTTCGTGTTTGTTATAACTATGCTTAAAACTAAAATTATAATTATTGAGGTCTTTAAAAAAAAAATTCGTTATGGATTTTACCAAATCACATATTCTGTACATATATGGCAATATAAAAATAGTATTTTGATGGAAATATAAATACATGTATTTACAAACTCGTTTGAATAAACGAAAAAAGCGACTCACAGCGTAGTACTGTCATTGCTTTATTTGCAATGCACCAAAATGATATTGGTATGAATTTACATATTTTGGCACCTCATAAATTGTTTACATGAGAACACATTTATGTTTCATTCTTCACCATAGAAGAAAAATGCACGATAAATAATTCTAGCTACTTTACTTCATAAATCTATTAAATCTGTCTTTGATCATGCATTGTGAATTTGACCAAAGCAAAACAATTAAGTATTCAACGTATTCTTAACGAGTGACGTGCAATTTTTCTACTAATAGACATTGTTCACTCGTCGGCCACGACATTATGTAAGCACACGGTACATCATTGTTGATTTTGAAAAAAACATTTGCTAGTCAAAAAATACATGTATTCACATCATCATTCATTTCATCTGGTACCTCGTGCGGCTTATCGGGAGGACACACTCCAGTACAATTGAACTATAATCAAAACAAATCAAAACTGTAAAAGGATATATGATTACAATAATTTAACTAGCTGCATGTGAAGGAATGCGGTCTAGTCCGTCCACAATACAAATGTAAAAAAGGCAAAGATCAATACACGTATAAATACGTATATATAAACTAAAAAAGGTCGCCAAAAGAAGTTCAAGCTTTATGTAGTTTGAGCTGAAGTTTGACAATGTCTGGAAATTAATTTGATCAAGATATATTCTTGATCAATCAAATTAATTATTAATCAGTGAAATTATAATTTTTATTTTGTGAACAAAACAGAAAAAAACAGGACAATGAAAAACAGACCCAATAGAGAAAATTTCAATCAATTAATTTTTGTATTTATAGATTAATATTGACACTGAAGAAGGCCATCAGTTGGTCGAAAATTGTGTCGTATTTATTAATTGAGTGTCAATATAAATAAATAACGTAAACTAGTCATAACATATTGATCTTAAACTTTCTCACTCCAACTGAACCCCAACCTTTTATATTGCTTCCCCGTCCGCCACCCGCGGACGCGCTGTTACTTGGCTTTGCTCAAATATTACAACAAGATGTAATCAAATTACCAAGGTGACAAATTCATTACGCGTTTCGTCTATTCAAGACTCATCAGTGGCGTTTAACTCTAAATGTTTAAGATATTCTTCATTGGGAGATGGAATAATATAAGTCCACTGGGATCGTGTAAATACACAATACAGGCAGTTCAAAATATTATATAAAGGGTCCAAAGAAAGCTACCAAACCAGTACACTTATTTAGTATCGGATCGACAAACATGACGATAAAGAATAAACAAAAAATAATATACAAGTCTAGAAGATTATGCAACGATACAAATGACGGTGTTTCTTGTCAAAACTATAGACACAGACTGACCAACGAATGGCCTTAGTCATTGAGTGTCAATATAAATAAGTAACGTAAACAAGTAATAACATATTGATCTTAAACTTTCTCACTCCAACTGAACCCAAATCTTTTATATTGCTTCCCCGTCCGCCAACCGCGTACGCGCTGTTACTTGGCTTTGCTCAAATATTCCAACAAGATGTAATCAAAATTACCAAGGTGACAAATTCATTACGCCAGACGCGCGTTTCGTCTATTCGTAATACACAATACAGGCAGTTCAAAATATTATAGAAAGGGTCTAAAGAAAGCTACCAAACCAGTACACTTATTTAGTATCGGATCGACAAACATTACGATACAGCATAAACAAAAAATAATATACAACTCTAGAATATTATGCAACGATACAAATGACGGTGTTTCTTGTCAAAACTATAGACACAGACTGACCAACGAATGGCCTTAGTCATTGAGTTTCAATATAAATAAATAACGTAAACAAGTAATAAAATATTGATCTTAAACTTTCTCACTACAACAGAACCCAAATACATATATATTTTTTTACAGCAGAATATGGTTTTTCATATGAGCTTTTATTTTGTCCAGGAGAAGCTGCATTGGATCGAGTTTGGGCAAAGATAAAATGGTACTAAACTTTACTCAATTGGTTAAGAAAAGTGTCATTAGATAAGCGTTTTCATATAGGACATGTATAATGTCCAGGGATGCTGTATTGGATCGAGGATATCTGTATTAACCCGAGGCACCCATAGTATAGTCTCTAGCAATATGCCAAACAGAATGCAGAGGGCTACTGCACAAAACATGACATGATAAATTCTTGAAATTTCAATAATATAAATGTTTTTGCAGACGGAATAGAATATCTACTAAATGATAAAAAAATTACCCTTTTACTGTGTTCTGTATTGTCAGAATAAACTTTGAAATATTTGCAGGCCTCACAATCCTCGGACGTTGGTCCAAAGCAGCTTCCGCGGCACTGTTCATGACATACTTGACACATATTGTTAGAATCGGCAAAATAGAAAGATGAACAATTGTGTACACAGTGTTTCAACTGTTTGTAATATTTACAAGTCAAACAGTTTGACGTGTCTGGTCCAATACATTCTGTACACATGTCATTTCATCGCTTACAAACCTAAAAAATGAACAAAAATCTCGGGAATTATGTGACAAAGAGGGTCATTTTAAATGATTGATTGTTAATCTCCTTTGATATTAGGTGAGCAATATTTCAGCTATATTCAGGGTATGCGTTATCCTTTTTGTTTTTGCATCATTTAGATATACCCTAGTTTTTAAATTATTTTTAAAATTAAAAATAATTTTTTTTTTAACAAATTGACATGTAGGCAAAAGATTTAAAGTTTAGGACGTTCTACACCTCACTTACAGTTTTTCCTGCCAATGGATCAGTCATATTTGAAAGCGACACAATAAATCTATAATATCCACTTGCACATTTTCCTTCTTTAGGATCCATACAATTGTATATTTTCTTGCCATCCTGGTCGAACTGTTCAATTCCTAAGGCACAGGTTTTACATCCCCCATACTTTACAATACTAGATGGTCCAGTGCAGCTGTAACAGATTTAACAACCAGCTTTCGATTTCACTCACAAAAAGTCGTAAGTGTAAAATCCATCGTAATTGTTGGAAGATCACAGGGAAATGCATTGTGACGTCAGCACTTACCATGTATTTTACACTTACGACTCTTTGTGAAAACTACTACAGCTTATTAAATTTCATCCAGGTTATATTTTAACCGGGGGAAAGTGTTTTAGATTGAATGAGTTTTAACACTACATTAAGCTATATCATTGCGTCCAGTTTGTTTGAAGAAGCATCAGTTTCATGTGAAACCACCAGATGTTCGACCAGAAAATTGGCAATCCTTGACAACACAAATGAGGTTCGAGCATACATTGCCTGCATTGAGGCTTGAATCCACAACTTCAGTGTTTACCGTATAGGGAATTAAGGAAGGCAAAAACGTGTTGAACTGTTTAACAAGAAAAACAGACTTGCAAAAGTCTTATTAGCTACATTTTAAATCAAACTGAAAAGCTCTAAATATACCAATGAACCTTGGTACATATAAATACAAAGAAAAACTTGGTATATATAAGTTGTAAAGTTGTCAAGCATATGCCTAAATTTTCATATTTAAGCAAGCATGAGACAATCCTACTTGAAATATGTTGATCACACTTTTGTAACTATGTAAATATATTAAAAACGTGCTCACAAACCGCCTGTAACAACGGCTTGTTAGATCGTTATCAATCACTTCTTAATTTTATATCATCAGAACCTGAATTAAACGGCTTAGTGTCTGATGAGAATATGTTTTGGCTTTTAATTGAGTCGTCTCTATGTTTAAACAGTTAAACAATATGCACATATTGTGATACATAAGAAAACTAAGTTGTAAATTGCAGAGGATAGTACATAATTTATAGCGAAAATATTCAAATAAAAACAAAATCTGCTGTTCCTAACCATGCAGTTTCAAAGAAATTCACTTTGAAATATTGGAGGAATGTTAGTTATTTATTGTGATAGATGAACAAGACCCAACACGACTCCTGCAGTAAAAAGAGTACAATATTACTAGTTTTTAAATACAAATCTAAACATTTAATACTGCAAATAACATACCCTTCATCACAATATGGAGCACATTTGTTACAAACTTTATTTACATCTGCATAAAAGTATGGCGGACACTCCTTTAAACATCTGATTTTCTGTTTTCCTTGAAGGTCTTTGCCAATCACAGAAACATGTTTACACTTTACACAATTGTCTGGACCCTGCAAGTGGAAGTATTCACACTGTCTCTAGATATGCGTATTAATTATTGTGAAATATAAATAGAAATATGCACACAAGTCAGGTAAACACGTTCTAATAAAAACCGGTGGGGACAAATCCCGGAGGAGTCTCACCTCACACTGTATTGCATGTGTCTACCGACATCAAAGGGAAAGATACGCCGACGCTTGTCAATTATTCACAATCTGAATCTGTCAACAATCAAGTGGGTATGGGACAAGCTAGGCAGTAGTATGGGCATTTTCGATACAACTTTAAATATCTTTCACGCAGATGTACACAATACAGATTTTTAAAAAAACATTTTATATGGTACTCATATTGTACTCATTGTCATCATTGTTTGTTGAAACACAGTTTGTATTTTTTTTTTAATTTTAAGCAGAAATTAAGACATAGTCTACTTCTTTAAACTAGTAATTGATCGCCCATAAAACGAAAAATAAACCTTTCTTTCAATGTGTATTTTGTATTTAAGTGTTAACGATCGATTTGAGATTTAACAGGTCAATTTTCAGTGAATGATAGATATTAATGTTATCGTGTTTTTTTTAAATATCATGTGCATTTTAATGGTGTAACGTTCTTAAATCAATCAATCAATTTAAATTTGAATTTAACAAATGATCATTAGTCAAAATCTTGAACCAGAAAGCCAATCATAATGCGTTTTTATGTAGCTATACCAAAATTGATGTAAAATCACGTTATAGTGCGTCATCTGATAACTTATAACATGCAATTATTATGTTATACATATACGTACAGCTCCTCTACAGCCAGATTCACACTCCCCGTCACAAAAGCCACAAAGATGTCTGCCATTTCCTACTTCATACATGCCAGGAATAACAGAACAATTATTGATACAAATATTGCTGCTGTTATCAATCCTAAACTTGCGACATCCCAAACATTTATTCCAACAGCCATCATCGGAACAGCTACTATCACACACCTCACCATCACGTTCTGAAAAATTAAAAGTATTTCTTTAATTCATTTGAAAACTATGTATTAAATTTCTGGCATATTTAACAATTTATATATGACAAAGAATCACATAGGATCATTTGTTCTGTTTTTTGAATGCTGTAATTGGAAATATCTTATAATCATTTATGTATACTATGTATAATGTTTTAACATCACGTGACGTAATTAATTTGACTTTAAGCTGTGATCTCTTATGTTTAACACTCATCAAGTCAGATCAGACGATTTTACACACAGCTGACTACAGTATAATATAAAACTCATGCAAAGACAAAACTGTTCGTGTACAATATTATAACATTATTTGAGAATTGGGTACTTACTACATAAGGTGGAATTCTTATAAGTAACAATGGGCACTTTCTGGTCTGTTCTGTTGTCAAAGAATTGAAGCCATTTAATACTTTTAACATAATGCATGAAATATTTGGCACAACCCTACATTATTTAGTCACTAAGTCATTTAGTAACTGTGTATCAACTTTCATGAAGATTTGAAGTCATCTTCTTGAAAAAAGCTTCAACGCAAAGGAAACCCTGAGGTGGGACACACAGATGAACGAATTGACGAACAGACTGAAAATCTCCAACTTTCGTTGACCGGAAATTAAAATAATGCAATTACAATAACAAAACATTTATATCTACATTACTTCGAGTACTGGATACTTACTACACAAGGTGGCATTTTTGTTTGTAACAAGTCGCACAATCTGCTCTGTTTTGTGGGCAAAGAATCGGAACCAATTAATACCATCGACATAACATAGATGGCGGTTGAATGCTATGGTCACATGCCCGTTTTTTATTTGTTTTAATGATACAAGGTCTAGACTTTTGAGTGGTGTGAAGATTATGTTCAAGGCACTTTGCGTACTGAAAAATATAAAACTGTGTGTAAATTATGCAAACTGTTTTTCTTATTTCAAACTGCTGTGTCTCATTTAAGGAAACATAACAAAAAATTAAAACAAAAGGTTCAATGGCGCATGTAACTGCATCCTCCCAAGTCATGGGTTCTGAGTCCGCGTTCGCTCCACCATCACCCCTGACACCTTACATATATATTTTTCGGGTCGGAAGTGAAGTTGCTTCTGACCTTGAGAAGCACCAATCAAAATCGATGTTATTGAATGTGCTTGGGAAACGTAAACAAGAACACGAGGCAATGTTATGTAATGGATTAGTAATGTAGATCATGCGATGAATTATTTAATATTAAAAGAACAATGGACAAAAATACTGTGTGTCGATGTTGCAAGGATGTATTACCAAAGAAAAAAAAACAGACGTTTTATATTTTCTGAAAAGTTTACTTTAAAAACGCAGCTGGCAGAAGTTGTTGGTCATTTCAGCGAAGACGATGGATCGTCTTCGTATTTATGTTACATGTGTTTCAACAAACTTAATAAACTTGCAAAAATCAATTTTGAACTGCAAAACAAGATTTCTATTTTGCAAGAGGAAAAAAAGATTTAATTAATAAACTTCGCGGATGTACTAATATCGCTCCCTCGTATTTGGTTGCAAATTCGCCTGTTTAAACCCCTAGAAAAACCACAAAAAGGGTATTGATTCGACACACACCAACCTGACATCAGCCACAAAGAACCTGACAGAGGTTGAAGAAGACAGTTTTTTCAAACGACCACAACGAGTGGCAAAAAAAGGGTAATGCTTATGTTTATTTTCGATATCGCCCTCTTAATGACCAACCATGCCTTATTGGGAGGTCTGGACTTTTGTTAAAAACTAATATTTTGCTTTGTGCCTACTGAACACAAAAATTTTTTTTCCACTGGTTCCAAATCCTTCACCCCCCTTTTCGACCCACACACACTGTAACACCTTAATTAAAACTAATTTCCATTTGTTAAGTCTGTGAAATACAAATTTGTGTCATCTAATGGATAAAACAATACCAATACACGTTTGTCAGAGCCTAAATTGTCAAATACAACATCCCTATTGACAAATTATGGTTTTTACAGTCATGCATTACTGTTTTACATATCTGTAAGTAATACATGTAACTACAGTACAGTTTAGTTGAAAAAGCATTGACATTTATGCTTACAGATATTTCATGTTTCAAGGATTGATTGATTGATTGATTAATGGTGTTTAACGCCCGAGCAGCAATATTTTAGCTATATTCAGGCGACGAACATGAAATGGGTGATAAAATGATCATGAAATGATGATGAATGAAAATGGGATGGGACACAAGGAAAAATAGGTGTAACGGATTTTAGATTGCCACTGGCAAATGGGAGGATGGATAGGGTTGGGCAATTTAGCCTCCTGTAGCGGGATCGAAATCCCTACTCATAGCGAATACTACAGCAGCGTTCTTTAACGTGCGAGGAACGTGGCATTTTTCCCAACACGGTGCACTAATATGGTTTGCGGTCAGGTTTTCCGTATTATGGCCTGACAACCCCAGCTTGCCAGTGGTACCCCATTCAACCACCTGGGGCACACATCCCAGTCGGTCTTTAGGCAAACCGACCTGACACGCCGGTCAGGGTACTGGGCGCTATTTAGTCGCCTTTTACGACAAGCTAGCGCGACTGCTGTCTATTCTTTTAGCCACCCGGATCCCGCATGTTTCAAGGAAAGAAATGAAAGAATTCAATTAACAATTTCTGAATATGTATTATAAGTCATATACTATAAAAGATCTGATTAAGTTAATTTACCTCATTTTAGCAGGTGTTAAGATAAGCTGTACATGTATTTAAAGTTAGCATGACATATTAACAGACATACATGTACATTAAATAACCTCAACTGAGCTTTTAAAGGACTAAGTACATGAGTACAAAGGTGAGCAAAGCATATATAAGCACAATATTAGAAGCAGACAGCAGAAAGTACTGGTTAGCACAAGGGTATTAGTATACTAGTGTCTCGTTTACAGCTTTAACATTTGCTGTGCTAATACGAAAAGGCTTTAAATAGGAAAACAAATTTTAAATACATGTACTGAGACTATAAAGTATTCTATTCCCATCCTGAATTAGAGACAGAAACAGGTGTATGGTTTTCAAGGATTTCTTCTTAATACACTGCATACACTGCATAGACTCACATTCCTCACTTTGAAGATTGATTTTATCTATGATCTACATCATTTATATTAATAAGTGCATTATTTTAGGTTCAAATCAGATATGCAGCAGAAAAAAAACTAAGGACAAGATCTGTGAAAGAAAATGGAATGTACAGTGTGCTAGCCTGTATTGTGAGGGGAGATAATTTGCAAACCATTGCAAATAAATTTTTAAAAATACCAGGAATGAAGGACAAAATTTGTAAATGCCTCATGAAAGTTATAAACAAGGAAGCAACTGAAATGTGCAGGCAAAAACATAATTCTATTCTTAGAAATACATCTGTGTGTTCCTTATCCTCATTAGATTTTAAAGGTATTGCAGATGAAGTGAGAAGCAAGGCACCCACAGTATCTTTGTTTTTAGCATGATGTAGTAACAGTATTGACAATGACATTTCTTTCTCTGTACTAAGTGCAATATTACTAAAATACAGAAATATCAAGATGTCTCTACTTCATCATGCAATAGGCCAGTTACTGGATTGTGGTGGAGCAACAGACGAGATATACATCTTAATTTATTTTGTTTGTTTGAATGGTGTTTAACGCCACTTTCAGCAATTTCTGTGCTATACCACGTCATTCAGTTTTTATTGGGGGAAGAAGCCAGAGTACCTGGAAAAAACCCTTGACCTTCAGGAGGAAAACTTGCAATCCTTTTCAATAAGGAGTCGAGTACACCTTGCCAGCAGTGAGACTTGAACCCGCTACTAGTACCTCTGTACATGTATTGAAAGACCACCAATCAATAGTAGATGAACTACCTTAACACTTCTCGGTGTTTATATAAAAAGATAATTACAAATACACTGATAATTTTAAATGGCCAGTTACATTTACAACATGTTGTGAAAGTTGCGATTAAAGTTGCAGTCTTTGATTATCACAAAAAAGAGGAAATAATAATTTAAAATCTTGAATAAAAAAATTAGCATTTTGGTTGCAGTTTATACATGTTCATATTTACACCACATACACTATTTGCTATCCCTATAGTGTTGTTGTTTTTTAACTTCATCTATTTTACTGGTAGACTATCAACATAATGTGTGATTTGGGGCTGTCGGTTGGTCCTGAGACAGTACACAGAAAGCGCACATAAATGGTTGAAAGACAAAACACGCTGATCAAGAACAGTGTGATCAGTCAAGTGATGCAAAACCAGTTGGCCTATACGGTTCGAAAGACAAAGGACATGGTACAGAATTTGAGTGATGATACGGGACCAGTGTCATGCATCAGTGATGTGAATGTAACATACACCAACCTAAAGAACCAGTCCAAAATTACTGAAAAGGTATGTCTAATGACTTAGAGGTAAATTACTTTGATATGTGTTCTTCCTACAAAAATAAAATGTACAGCTCATGTACGACTAACTTGATAGATGAGGATTCCACCAGACCGGAGATTGACACATATACGGACCCACTTCAGCTTAATATAAAAATTGACAGCCCAATTAGAGACATAATATTACCATCCATTAACTTTCATGTACATGTAGGTAATCAGTTCACTACAACAGTACAGGCATCTAGCAAGAGAACTCTAACATATGGCTCATCATTCATTGAAAATCACAAAGACTGCCTCAATCCAGACAATTTATTACCTGTTTTTGATATTATTGGAGATAATATTGATTTAACTAAATCTCCTTCACACATGACTAAGGAAAAGCAAAGAAAGAGTTACCATTGGCTTCTGAATGTTGCCGTACAAAGGAGAGTTCTTTCATCATTGCCAGACAGTGAACCAATAGCAGATATAATGACAGTACCAAACAGTGCCTTTATATCAAATGCAGATGACTGTGTCTCACTTGACAATGATATGATATTTCACATTCTTAAAGTTATAACAAAACATATAACTGTTCTGCAGCCATTTTCAAACAGTGTTCCAAACCACATTCAGTACCCATACATGGAGGAAACGGCCAAGAAATCAACTTATTACATCGTTGATCTGTTAGATAAAAGTGAAAATAAATCCGATGAAATGATAGATATACTAGAGCACATACACAGAATGTATATTGCCCATACAGAAAATGACCCTTCAAGTGTGATCGAAAGAAAAGTCTTCGGAGGTGATGTGCTGACTAATGAGAGAGCGTATGCAGCACAGCTTGCAATGATGAATGAACAAACTGATTTTTTTCGATTGGCTGGTGTTGTTCATCGCCCTGAAGGACTGCATAGAATGATGAATTCATTATTGGTATCTGAACCACAGCATGCCTTGTTCATTAGTTAGTTTTTTAAGTTATTTTTAGTCACATACCTGTATACTTTGGGACTTAATGAATATGAAAGCAAAATTCAATGTGTATCCACAAAAGTTTCTACGTTAACCTACAAAATAGGGGTTGAAATGTCCCAAATACATGTACTATTGTTTTAGTTCTGATAGGAGAACTATCAGTCTCATGTACATACATGCAAACATATTAAGAAACCATTAAGCCATCTTGTATAATGCGCTCACTGAAGCAGAAAGTTGTTTCAAGATGTTTTAGATAAGTATTATGCATTGTAAATGTACATATGCGTGTTATATAATCCTCCTATCTGTTTTTAATGCACTGTTATATTGTTAATTCATTGTCATAGCCTGGCATCTGTTTTTAAGCATTTGAAAGAAAGTAGAATAAATCATCTTTGAATTCCAAAAAGGTGCAAATTTAGAAATGGCTGTACTGATGCCATGTGAATGACATTTATGTACCATAAGCTCAGTGATTCATAGATATTGTTTCTCAAATGTTAGTTATGTTTGTTTTGTTTATTAGTGTAGGTATGTGCATGAGACTGATAGTTGATATATTGTATTTATTTATTTATATAGTTTCTGCAAATAAAAATTAGTTAAAAACTCACAAAGTACAAGAGGAATACTCAAACTAATTCCATACAATTTATAAGCTAAAAATTTAGGCACTTCAGATTTTTGGTACTGATTTTTTTTTACATAATACAATAAACAATATATGTAGTTGAATGTACAGATAGTGTAGACTAGTTTATTATGTTTTCAATAAATTGCAGTAAGAGCTATGTGCCACTGTGTATACCAGAAAATAGTTGAACAAAGTATGAACTGAAGTCATATACCTTTTTTTTCAATGTTCATGTACATCATGTAATATTCATCATTGCAACAGCATAATTTTTCTGAAATTAACACATCTAGTTTCATAGCGGATTTGAATAGTAAAATTTATGCTATAAGGTTTATTACCAGCCTGTGTATGCTATATTTCAAAAATTAACTTGGTGACACAGAACAACCAATACAACATTTAAGTTATATTTGACATTCAGTCAGTTATTTACATGTAACTATACATAATGTTTCTATAACATATGTTCTGTACATTTTAGTTCATAATGCAAGAATTCTAACTTACATCTTCAGCGGCTGACCAAGGAACCTTGTGCCAACTTAGAAATATGGTACATAGAGTAGATGTGTCTAGTGCAGATGGTGTTACCGAAAAATTTAGGTACATTTAATGAATTGCTAGCTCATACAGTAACAAGAATGAACACTTGTAACAGGTTTACTGATAAATATAGCAAAACAAAAGTTTTTGTATAAAATGTGCTAGTAATTACTTGTATGCAAAGAATATTATTTCCTTATTTAATACTTTGAAAACTTTAATAAACTAAGCGGAGCTATTAACATAACAATGATACCTGTAGTATGAACAATGTTATTTAAATTTAAGAATATTCATCGCCACAAGACCCTTGACTTAAGAGGATGTACAGTCCATCCATCCGTGACTTGAGGGGGAATGAATTCAAGATCTAGATCTATATACACATGCAATTGATAATTAGGTATAGATTGTCATTGTCTTTAATGAGATTTTATTAAGGTAAGTAAATGTGGACACTAATTTGAGAGTTTATAAATGTCCTGCATAACATTTTCTTTCAGAGCACATTATGCATTTGTAATGGACTGTCTAGATGCTTACATACTTGGGGCAGCAATGGAAGTTATGGGCTGACAAATGTTGATGAGATTCCAAAGACATTCAAACCACCATCTCTTCTATATACTTCACCACAAGCAGATCAGTTAGAATTTCTCGCAAGGCTTGGAAACTAGATATTGGAAAAGCATGTTAAAATGAGCAAAGGTACTTCTCATAAAACTTCTCCACCCTACTCCCCCCTTTTCCTGGGATATCGAAGGGTACAAGAAGTAGGGCTTCTCTACTACTTTGTAATTTATGGTTATGCAGGATGTCTGTAAGAAAAGAGCGGGACATCATAGATCCAAGTGTTTGGAAAGTGCCACTTTCTCTGGAGTGATAGTAAATAGAGACTTCTTGCAGTATTGATCATTTTCTATTTTTTTTATATGTTTTTGTACTTGAGTATAGCATAAACACGCTGGATGTTAAAACTTGTCAACATTTACCTCATAATAATGGTCAAGAAGTGCCAGGTTTCCTTCCAAAGGTATAGTTTTCACCAGGTATTTAGGTTTCAATATAGACTAGATGCCATCGCTGACAAAATGTTGAAAACAAACAGATCTTATTGTATGAAAAGAAATATTACTACTTACTATTGAGAATATTTCTCTCACTTTTTACTATTGCAATTATTTATGCATATGTGTTAAATTCAGGTACTCTGCATCATCACGTATGTTTCATTTTCTAATCCAATGTTGTTTACAGATAGAAATTTGACAGAAATGAGAGAAGAAGCTCAAGAAATGGATACTCAAATGACTCTGTTAAATGAAATGTTTCATTCAGATGAAAATAGGTACACATGTACTTGTGGGAAAAAATACAAGAGTTTGGGGTTCTTTAAGCGACACCTACAAAAGGAACACAACTGGATATTCACACCAGGACATGAAAAACCTTCATCTTTTAGCAAATATGATAGTATTGCAGCATATAGAGCTTCGATGATGAAAAATGCCCTGCTGCTTAGAGACACATATGACGCATATAACCTTTGTGATGAAAACAGAATTTTAAGGAATGCTAAATTCGAAATGTTGTGTGCAGATATTCGGAAACACAACAAATACAGACTTTGGCTGTGGCGCTTTCAGGCATATGCTACCGCTCTTCTATCACCAAAGGAGGCATTTGACAAGTGGAATTGTTCAGCAAACACTACTGGTGGAGTAGACAAAAACATACCAAATGATAACTTAGTTGAGCTAATGGTTCAGATAGTAAAGAAGAAAATTAAAGAGCAAGGGGCAAATTTTACTTTTGAAAGTGCAAAAAGAGCAGAATTGAGTGCACAAGTGCAAGACGACATAAAAAAACAGCATTCAAAGTCAGTCCGGCAGTTGAAAAAAAGGAAAAGGACCAAGGCTGATTCATCGTCAGATTTAGGAATTATGCTCAATGAACTATTACAAGGAAATGTCTTCTCTAAAATCCCAGGCAGACAGTATGAATACTATAAAAATTTTAAAGATGTAAATGAAAGGCTGGATCTATTAAAACTTCATACTTGGCTTACAAAGCAGAAAGAAAGGGCATCATATGAAATGTTATAATGTTTCTATTACAAAACTGTATTGACATGTATTATGTATTACAAATTTATGTTGCTATGATACTGATTAAGTAAATTTATTTTATCCAAATCAGCCTGAAGGGTTTATAGAAATGAGACACCGGTCTGTTTAATTATAGGACTTTGCTTTGTAATTTAATGGAACTAATTTTAGTTCCTTACTCAATGAATTTGAGATTGAAACAATTTATGGATTTATGTCCCTTGAAAAAAAAGTACATATTTAAGGCACAGTAGGATTTATAAAGACGGGCAAATTTTGTATAAGTTATGACCAAGTACTTTAGCCTATGCAATAAAGTTTTAAGAACAATTTGTCTTTGACCAAATTATTAAATATTCCTGAATCAGAAATAGCTTTTACAATTGATGGCCAACTCTTTTTTGAAATACTTCTAATGGAAATAAGGGGAAAAACAATTTCTTATAGTTGTTTTAAAAAAAATCAAGAAAAAAATTATGAAAAAGAGTTGATCAATGATATACTAAAAATGGAAGAAAATCTAGTTAAAGATAATGTCAACATAGATGATATCGATGCCAAAAAGAAAGAACTTCAAGATTTACGACAAAAAAAAATACAAGGAAGTATAATAAGATCAAAAGCTCAGTGGATTATTGAGGGGGAAAAACCATCTAAATATTTTTGTTCTCTTGAATCAAGAAATTTTACAAATAAAATAATTCCAAAAATCCAGAAAGAAAATGGAACTATTATTGAAAAGCAAGAACAAATTTTGAAGGAGGTGAAACAATTTTATATGGAGCTTTACTCAAAAGGCAATAATTCAGCAAGTTTAGAAAAACTTGACAATCATTTAAAAGACACAAATGTACCCAAATTATCTAAAATCGAGTCAGACCAATTAGAAGGTCTAATTACCCTACAAGAAGTCTCAATTGTGCTTAAAAACATGAAAAACCAAAAAAGCCCTGGATCATCAGGTTTCACTACAGAATTTTTTAAAGTATTTTGGAAATATCTTGACACCTTTTTAATAAGATCAGTCAATCATGGTTTTGAAAGTGGGCAGTTGTCAGTGACTCAAAGACAAGGTATTATTACTTGCTTACCTAATGGAGATAAATCAAGACAGTTTTTGCAAAACTGGAGACCTATCACCCTTCTAAATACATCATATAAAATTGTTTCGGGGGTTATTGCAAACCGCATTAAATACTGTTTACAAAAACTAATTGACCCTGACCAAACAGGCTTTGTGCTAGGTAGATATATTGGAGAAAATACACGGTTACTCTATGATTTGATGCAAATGACAGAAGACAAAAATATCCCAGGTCTACTCCTATTTATCGATTTTGAAAAAGCATTTGACTCGATATCTTGGCAATTTATACAAAAAGTTCTGCAGTTTTTTAATTTTGGTACATCAATACAAAAATGGGTTCACATATTTTATACAAACATAATTTCTGCTGTAAACCAGGGTGGTAATTTGTCAGAATTTTTTGAAATTCAGAGGGGTTGTCGACAGGGGGACCCCCTTTCTCCATATTTATTTATTCTATGTGCAGAGATTCTAGCTATAAAACTACGAACAAACAGCAATATTCAAGGTTTAATAAGTGTTAATATAGAGAATAAACTCTCTCAGTTTGCTGATGATACCGCTATTATCCTTGATGGTTCAGAAATATCTTTAAAGGAAACAATGAAAGAACTAAAACATTTTGGAGAAATATCTGGTTTAAAAATAAATTTTAGTAAGACTCAGGTAGTATGGATAGGTAGTATGAAGTTTAGTAAAAAAATATTTTGTCCGGAATTAAATCTTGCATGGAGTAAGAACACTTTTACATATTTGGGAATTGACTTCAACCTAGATATGTCAAAAATGATCAAAATGAACTACAACAAAAAATAGCTGAAATCAGTGCACTTTTAAAGAGTTGGAGTAAACGAAATCTAACCCCTATTGGAAGAATAACAATTATCAAAACTTTAGCCATCCCAAAACTAGTACAACTCTTTTCAGTTCTTCCAAATCCAGATAATAAGTACATTTCTGATATAAATTCATTATTTTTTAACTTTATTTGGCAAAAACCCATAGGAAAAGTCAAACGAGACACAATAACAAAAGATTACTATGAAGGTGGATTAAAGATGATTAATTTAAAAGTATTTATGAACTCAATAAAGGCAACATGGATTCGAAGACTCATATACAATAATAAACTTCAAGATATAATAAAATCTTTTGATATCAATTTTGAAGAACTACTGGAAACAGGAATTGAAAATATAAAAAAACATACAAAAAAATGTGTCAATACCTTTTGGACAGATGTCCTAAATGTGTGGATAGATATCCTGAATGCAAAAGAAAACCTTTATTGGGAAGATTTTTTGATGTCACCAATATGGTATAATAAAAATGTAAGAATTGGTGGTAGATGTGTTTTCTACAAAGAATGGTTCAAAAAGGGGGTAAAAATTATAAATGATCTTGTGGATGAAACAGGTACATTTTTATCACTGGAAGAGCTACAAAATAGATTAAGTATTCAAACAAATTATCTGACATATTATGGATTAACCCAATGCCTTAACAATCTATCAGAAAAACACAAGAAAAGCGTAAATGATCCCCCCAAAATAATATATCCATATAAACCACAAAATATTTCTATTTTTCTTAAGAACAAGAAATGATCAAAAGATTTCTATAAAGTCTTATTGAATGTCCATTCAGCATGTTCAGAACCTACAAATAAAGATAAACTAGTACACCTGTTCCAGTTCAATGAATCAGATATATATAATCTGCCCTTTAAAGTTACAGGTAACTCCCAACTTCAATGGTTCCAATATAAAATAAATCATTTAGTTCTTACTACTAACTCATTTTTAGCAAAAATTAAAATTAAAACAAATCCTTTTTGTACTTTATGTGGAAAGCAGCCTGAAACAATAACCCACCTTCTATGGGAATGTGAAAAAGTTCAGTTATTACTAGAAAACTTTGAAAAGTAGCAAATGGAAATGATACACTTCCCACTGAACTATAATAAGAAATCTTTTATGTTTGGAATACTTAACTCAAAGAACTCTAAAGTACAAAACCTAATTACATTGAAAATTAAACACTATATTTACACATGCCGATGCCTTGAAAAACCACTATCTCTCCAAGGACTCCAAAATTCTATTATAAATTTATACCAGACAGAAAAATATGCAGCACTGCTTTCACAAAACATAGATATTTTCAACAAAGAATGGAATATTTGGCACACTCTTTTCAAGACTGACTGAACAGTACATGACTATATACTAAGATTGAAATTTGCATCTCTATTGGTAACACCCTTTAGGGAAACAAATATGTGACAAATAATTTTTCCTTCTCCCCACCCCCCTTTTTCCAATTAAGCTTCTGTTATTCTCCTTTTAATGCTAAACAAAAATCCCAGAGCACTTATAATAATACATTTACAATTAAAGATTACAAATACCTACCTATTTTACATGTACGTTTATAAATACAATTAATATATGTGTATACACCTAGATTTATATATGTGTATTGTGTATCAGTTTATTGTCAACATGAGTATTATGATATTTGTATACTTGTACTTGCTTTGGAAAAAACTAATAAATATAAAAAAAAGTCACAAAAAAAAAAAATTATTAAATAATCTAAAGCCTATTGGTAGCCTATTGGTAGATACTTGGACTTGTATATGTTGTGACACAAATCAAGGAAAATATCTATTCATCAATGTTCCTTTCATTATTTGATTAAGTAGATAAGGTTACAGTATGTGGTACATTTACCTGTAATGTGTTGTAAATGAACATATGTATGCCTTCATTTCATGAGGGAGGCTCGGTGGCCGAGTGGTTAAGGTGTTTGTCTACTATTGATCACGTGGTCTGTCAACACTGACATTGCGGGTTCGATTCTCACTGCAGGTAGGGGTACTCGACTCCAATCTTAATTGACAAGGATTGCCAGTTTTCCTACCGAAGGTCTTGGGTTTTCTCCGGGTACTCCGGCTTACTCTCCCAATAAAAACTGAATGCTATGATATAGTGTACACCAAAGTCATTGGAAACGTAGGTCATGGGACATACTACTAATATACATATAGCACAACAACAATTACATTCATGTTGTTTACACAAAAGCTAAATAATTCGGAATACTGCTGGGATGAAGGTCTGGAGATTTCTCCAGCTTTTCCCCCCAAAATAAATGGATGCCATAATATAGCTGAATAATTGTTCAGCAATTAAAAATTGCCAATCACTGTAAGCAGAGTGTCCCCCACCCCCGACAACGAGATCATACATGTTTAGATATAAACTGATGAAATTGCTTTGTAATGTCATCCTAGTTGGATTGCATCTCTAAAATATCATCAGTGCAGCTTTTACACCTCTAGAATGTCAAATAAATTTTCAGACATATGTAGTTTTCACCCGATACTATTATTTACACTATATCATAGCATTCAGTTTTTATTGGGAGAGTAAGCCGGAGTACCCGGAGAAAACCCAAGACCTTCGGTAGGAAAACTGGCAATCCTTGTCAATTAAGATTGGAGTCGAGTACCCCTACCTGCAGTGAGAATCGAACCCGCAATGTCAGTGTTGACAGACCACGTGATCAAAGTCATGGGAGTGAATGTGGAATCTTTGATCTGGGAGGAAAAGCATACTAGTACTCTATATTGTTAAATGGCAACAAATTGAAATAACAATAACATCACATTATAAGACATGTGTACACAATAATTTTTATTGTAAGAAAACATTTTATGTACATGTAAGCACTTAGCACTATCTCGAGTCTAGAAAGTCTTATTAAATCTTAGCACAATTATTAGACCATAAAAAAGGCTATAAACGCATATTGAGTGTTTGTAAACCGTAGTACTTCAAGACTGCACAAATATGTGTATGTTTAAGAAATATCTATTCATCATCACTTGAATCGTCTTCACTCTGACTGAATACAGTCAAACCTCGATAAGTCGAAGTTTGCGGGACCGTAAAAATATATCGAGTTATCCGAAGTTCGAGTCAACCGAGTTTAGGGTGTGACGTCATTTTCATTATGTGATTTTAAAAAAATCTAACGGTAGTTATTTCATGTACATTGATTTGAACTTCGGCATCGCTTGCTTTGTCACGGTATTTGTAGCGTGCGATATATGAAGTATTTTAGCCATTAACATAAATCGACAATAATTAATAAATAGTGTAATCATATTTTCTAAACTTTATTACGAAATTATGGAAATACATACCAAGAAAACACTTATCAACTTACAGTTCGATAGAACTAATGAAAAAATACAAATTGTTTTTTACGTAATTGACAACACACAAGTCAACAAAAATAACAGAATGTCTTTATTGAAACGAAACTCGACCACATACATCATTGATCAGATCAAAAGCAATTTTCAATAACTATCATTTTTAATTAAACATGACAAAATAATTCGGACAGTAATTAGCGGATCATCAATTAACCTTAATAATGCATGTCCTGCGCTTGGATTACCAGTTCGTTTTTTTAAATTGCCTATTCAAATTGTAATTGCCAATCAAAAATCGTGTTTTGCTCTATGACAGGTGTTTAAAATAAACAGACGCGTATTAAGTAACAATACAACAAATACAAATGAAATTGTTAGTTTTGACATCGACATCGAGAGCAAAATTAACTTCGAGACAACGAGGTTAAAATTGCACTAATTAATATTGTCCGGACTGCAAAAATCCATCGAGTTAAGCGAAATATCGAAACAACCGAGATCGACACATCCGAGGAAGAAATGCATTGTTGATATGGGAAAAATGCCGGCACTTAAAAATTATATCGACATAACCGAGGTATCGAGTCAACCAAGTTCGAGACAACGAGGTTCGACTGTATATGATACATTTCTTCATCTTCGAGCACTTCATTTATCATATTTATAACATTTAAGGCAATTTCATACTTCCATACTGAACCTATTCTAATTACATCATCTTTATTGAATATTTTATCACAGTTGTTAACAATAGTATTAACATTTTCGTCAGAGAGATTTAAATTCAAAAAGTCTCCTGATGCTACGGTATCTTTATAACTGGTTAGTTTTTGTCTGAGCAAATCCTTTTCTCCTTCAGATACATCCCGTAACATTATTCCTGTCTCCTCCTCTACATTTGCCTGCATACATAATGGATGACTTTGATGGCTAGTTGCATCATCACACGAACATTTTAGAGCACAGAGATCACAGCACAAATGTGAAATATCAAGTGTGACTGGCACAGACATATATGACTGGGAAATAACTGACCGTCTACATTCACTAATGTCTGATTTAATAAGTTTTATCATTTCTGGGTCAATTTTCTTCAAACTCTTTGTATTATTCCTAAATATTATGATTTCTTGTACAAGGAAACCATCTCGACCTGCACGGCCCATTTGTTGTATAAAAGTATCCATGTCATGTGGCACTCCATAGTGGACAACATTATTCAGATTTTTAAAATTTACTCCCATTCCTGCTGCATTTGTGAGTAAACCATCTAATTTTAAATGTTTCAGGTTTCTCAACAGCATGGAATAAATTAAACTGCAGTCTTTGATTGATGTGCAAAAAATCAAACGTCTTTCAAAATTCTGTTTTTTACTTTTCAATTCATCTATAATCCATGAAAAAACATTGTCCAGATCTGCATTATTAGAAATATTGATTACATTTAACTTAATGTTTTTCCTGTCTGGACTATTTATGATAACTTTACAACCTGTTTTGAAACAGAGACTTTTCATGATCTTTCTTCTGTTAGATGGACTAGACGTGGCTGTGAGTGCAAGTATTGGAACATTCAGGCTTAGCGAACGCAACTCACCTATACGTGAAAACCATTCACGAAAGGCAGGTCCTTCTAAATGAGACTCTCCCCTGAAAAGTACCAGAATGCAATTATTTCATTTATACACATTTAGACCGATTTATAACATTATATTGGTTCATAGGTTGAACAGTTTCTCCTAAAAGATGAGTTATTGTCGTTTCTTTTGTCTTTGTGATTTTAAATGTACTACATGTTAGTAATCGCCAGCAAGAAAGTCTCACTCCCCGATCTTTCAATTTTTGTGAAGAATCTGTCATGTAAATGTAAGAGCTACACTTTGACCAGTACATTAACACAAAACATGATTAAAATACATGTTGTAATAAATTTTAGCACTGTCTGTCTAATGCACAAACAATTTCAAACAAATTATGGGGGTGGGGATTTAATATTAAAACTAAAAAAAAAGTTTTTAAAAATCTTTGTGTCAATGCATAATCTTCTTCAAAGTAAGCAAGATATGCATATCATACTAGTATGTAGAGAAACCAGCGCACATTGGAGCATTAGAAATCGATAAGAAAATGATTATGTAACGGTCCCTCGAATTTTCATGGCTCTTGTTGTTCGGTCGGTTTTCTTTGCTATTTTTCGTAAATGTTACTTAATATAAATGTAATGATAACATTTTCTTACCAGTGAACAACGGTGAGTGCTTCATCAATCACTGTTAGTTTGTGTCTTCCAGCAAATCTAGGGTTTTTGAACACAGGCACTTGTTTCAGAAAAAAAAATTACCCCTATACTCTAATATAATGCTTCTCTCCATTTTACACTTCCAACAAGTATTTCTGGATTACCGAAAAGAAATAGATAATGTCCGTTAATACCCTCGTTTTCATAATCCTTTTCACTACTTATATATGTTGCTAAGAATCCCAAGCCGTTCAGGCGCTCTACTTGCTCCAACATTATACTCTTCAATGGAGAAATTATAACGGTCATGACACTCTCGTCCTCAAAAAGTAGTGGAATACACTCATACGTCAACGATTTGCCACTCCCGGTTTTCGTTCCAACAAAAGTATCTCTGCCTTCTTTAACCGCTTAGATTGCTTCTTGGTGGTGTTCACTCAAGTGTCCAATTCGGAATCTTTGGCAAATTTTGCCAAACATTTCTTGACTTGTACTGGGCGCTGCCATTTTACCTGTTGTGATCAACAATAGCTCAGAGCTAGGAGAAATTTCATTGGTTTTAACTCCGGTCACCACCAGGTGGCGACACTAAGACCCGAAAACTATATATGTAAGATGTCAGGGGTGATGGTGGAGCGAACGCGGACTCAGAACCCCTGACTTGGGAGGATGATGTAACTGCTGTTGAGAATTCTTTCTTATAACCTTTGCATTGAAATTAGTGTTAAAAATACAAAAACCCAAAAAGCTAAGTGGATCTTGTATGTGCATATACAAATATTTGTTCCAGTTTAGAACAAAAATCAACTTTAGTATTAAGTGTAATTTCATCTAATAATTAAATACCCAGTTGAGATAAATGATTTTATTCATCTTTTCTTAGTCGAAAGAAGCCTAATTTACAATGTACAAATTATTCAGATAGAACTGCATTATGTTTAAAACAATAATAACGATGCATTGTAAACTGATACCCACTTTGCAGCAAAACATTCTTTGCAATTTAGGCACCTATGTTTTATTTAAAGTAGCAACCCCCAAACTGGTTGAAATGTATGTTCATCAAATATAAAGGCAATAAACACCATAGCATATAAGTATAACACTTTAAGCCCTAAGAATGATGTATTTCGACTTCTTTCTTTTGATGAATTGCTTCAGAAAAGTTCACAAACATCTGTCCAGTTAAGTTAAAAATTGTTGACCTTCAATAAGCTCACAACTGAAAATGTCTGTTTTAATATTCATACATACCTATCTAATTCTCTGCCATGTATAACTTCTAAACTAGACAAAAATGACAAACTTCGCAAATGTGTATCATTGGCTTGTATGGCTATATGACCTGTGACTTCTCTAACATTTTTCAATACATCAAGTTGTGCTACAGTTATTCCTTTTATTTTAAATTGGCCGTCGCTGGAAAAAAAATTATTGTTATATTGTGTGTACCAACATAAGACATTTTAAATGCAATCTGCTTTACATTATTGTTTTTCTAATCTTATCTTTGAACTAAACTCACTAAAAAGTTCAAATAAGAGATAAAGTCTTACGAAGAGGACATTGGGTTTGGTACAATTTTTTGTTTGTCAGTAAGCACAGTTGTAAACCTACCAATAAAACAGCTATTGCTAAGAAACGAAAAGACACGACATTCAAATGCAATCGACAAATCTGCATTTGGAAGTTTCTCTACGTTCATTAAACAAGCGTGTGCTTTGTGATTGATATTAACAATTCATATCATATTTGTTCATACATTTCTATTCGATGGATCGGTCATAAATCTCTATTATACTTACTACTAAATCATATGTACATGGCTTAACGGAATACTATTAACTCCTTTTAATACGTACTACCTGTACACGTTTTAATTAGCAATCCTAACCCTTGATCACTTATACTTAATGCTTAGCCTTCTGTGCATGTTGTAATTACTTACTACTTGCCAGTTACATATGGAATGGCCCTTACTTATGCTTACTTTTTCAACATTGTACAAGTACTTACCCTTGAAATGAAGCTTCAAGAATTTGCAGGTTTCCGTTTACTATTGTACAATTTTCGAAATTCTTTAAATTAGTTGGCTTTATATAATCAGATCCTTCACATTCTAAAATATTAATTCCAATAATTAAGTACAAGAGTATAATGTCAGTATAACTTTATGCTCAACATTTTGTTTGAATAAAACAGTTTCTCTAAATTTTTACCTTGTATATGAAATCTGTGTTTGATTTAAGAAGTTTAATAATAAATTACGTTTTTTACGAATATATCCTTTACAATTTGAGGAAATACTTAGACAACAAAATAATTATCATGGAAACATCATGATTAGTGAAATGGTATCGAATAACTAAATTTAAATATCTAGTTACCTGCCATATCAATTGCCTTGAAGATAACAAGTTTTCAAACTCAAGACTAACCGATGAGACAATAAATAACATTATTACATTCGTTATTTTAGTTTCCATTTAAACAATGTATCTTTCACTACCCCATATTTTATGATATTGCACGATTGTGACGTTTTAACTATAAGTGATATTGCACGGCTGGCTATTTTGGTACAAGAATGACATCTAAAAATTGATTAGCCGTGCAATATCACTATTAATCAAAGATTAGCCATGCAATATCACTTGTTATCAAAACGTCAGTCGTGCAATATCACAATATGTTAATGTTTTTAAAATATTCACTTAAAATTGTTTTCTGCAGCAAAATATCGACAAAATTTAACATTAAAAATCATATAGTGACCATGATAACAAAATGCATGATTATAAATTCTTGTGTATAAAACAATTAAGGAGATGGTAAAATGTACAGTGAAATGAAATAAAACAATTATGGCAGCTCGTTGGCCTCGGTCGATATGTCTTTAAAGTGTTCCATAAAACATGATATCGCATGCACTGAGCTGCCATAATTGTATAATATTGGAAGTCACACATAATTTAAATGTTAAAGGGATTATTCTACATATTACAAAATGCCAGATAAGCTAATCTACATTCATGATATTCAAGCTAATGATTTACACTAACTACTTAAATTACAAAATAACATATTAAAGAAATATATAAGTCAAGAAAGAGGATTTGTTTCAAACATGAATAAGATTTTAACTAAAATATTTCATGAATATAATTTTTTTACTTTTTGCACATTGTCCATTACAATAAACACATGCTCCATTGACATCATGCATATTTGGTCTACAAGTCTCGATACAAATATTTTGTTCTTTGTCTGCTATAAGATGAGCTGCAAACAACAACAACAAAAGAATTAATGTTCTGCTACTGATTAGTTATTCTTCTTGAAATTGGAGATAATACCTTTAGCAGGGAGTTATCTGTTTATAAAATATCAGTAGGAGATAATATTTTGTTACTTTTCTTTATAAAATATTAAACTGAGACTCAATTGTGTATTGAGTTAGGATCCTTCTTAGTATTTTTTAGTTTTACCTTTAGATAAAAACTGATTAAATGTAACAGAAATACTTCTTATGAAAAGTACTTATGAAAGGTCATACAACAGAAATTAGTTTCCTTTGTAGGGCCAGGCAGCAAAGTCATATCTGAACAGGTTTTCTTTTTTTCGTGGTTTCTGTGATTAGCAATTTAGAGCCTTTTGTATGGGGATGGGTAATCTTGTTGTAACATAATAACGTAATATGTATATTATTATATATATATTATGTAATTATATGGTGATTATACATATTACGTTATTATGTTACAACAAGGTTCCCCATGAAAAAAACTCAAAAGGACATTTTCCTGATTGAATGATACGTTTTGGTATTTGTAGCTTACATATTTAAAGTCTATTTCTTTTGCCAGTTGCATGAACAATAATAGACTGATTGACTGCAATTAACATGTCCTATATATGATTAGTTTGAAATAAAATATATATATGTGTTAACAAAATTAAGAATATCGACATAATAATTTCTGTAAATGTGTATTATTTACATTGCTGTTGGACTGGAGGGAACAGTCCACACAATGCATAATATCAGGGTAAAGTGCATCCTCCTAAGTCAGGGGTAAACGCGGACCCAGAACCTTTGACTTGGGAGGATGGGTAAAGTGCTATAGATCTAAAATGTACAAATATTGCTGTAGTGGTTTCTTACCTGGGCAGTCTTTTACACAAAGGGCACCATATGCAAACTTTCCATTAGGATTTTCTTCAATTTCTAATGTATAATGATTGATAAGGTGGGCATCGGCTGACACATTCACCGACATTGAAAAAATGTTTACATGCCTAAAAATAGATTTAGGAAACTATTATAAATTATGAATAACAATTTTAATATAATACATGCAGAATAGCTTTCTTGCTAACGGATCATGTACAGTATATGTTTATTGCAGTCTCTGTTCCTACAACTAGCAAAAGAAAGATTTTAAATAGACTTGCTTAATTACCAAACCGATCATTGAATGAATGAACCATTGAACTGATATTGTGATATTGACTGAATTAGCTGTTAAATGGCAGGCATGCTTTTGCTTTAATATGTCATACAGGAGTATGCAGACATGTTTGTCTGGTATTTAACAATATCCGTGTGTATGCGACTTAAATTTGGATGTGAATATTACCTTTAACAAATTTCCATTAAAATATAATAATTCGCAATGACATGGATGTAAATTAAATAAAATAAAAAAGTTGAAACCTACAAAGCAATCTGTTTTCGAGGGACCATAGCACCCCGCAGCACATTCAGGGTGACAGTATCGTTTAGAGCCGAACCAAAACATCGATCCTCACAATTCTGACTACATACTTTTTGAAGGTTTACTGTAAAAAAATCTTCATTAAAGAAAAACAGTATGATAAAGAACGATTTGTTGCAATTAAGATCTAACCCTTACAATAAATAGATATTGTTAAATGCAATAAGGACTTTGGAAACGCACATTGTAAAGAGGTAGAAATAAACATTATACGGAGGTAGACTGAATATTTTGACTATTGCCACTATGCACAGTAAGGGTCGTTCCCAATTAAAAGACATTGTAAGGAGTTAAACTGCTTGGAAATACATGTAAAAGAGACCTGTATGACCATTGTAAATGAACATTATAAAAAGGTAAATTATTTTTGTAGGAATAATAAGAGATGTATATTAATTCTTGTGGAACCGGAGATTTTTGTAATGTGGAAAAATACAAACACCTGATTAGGCAAATGTCATGTCTTATTCAAAACAGGGACAATAAATACAATTTCAATTTTTATTTTAATTTTTGTAATCAGCTAAACAACAATTTTCTTATTTTATATTGTATAACAAGTAATATACTTCCTGATTTATGTTTTATACAAAATAATTTAATTTGAGGTAAAGATAAACCCAATGAACGAAACATGTTTTGGCTAAGTGTCTGATAAATGTTTACAGAAACATATTTTTACACCAGTTTAATTTTCTAAAAGCAGTTAAAACAAAACAAAACTGTTGAACTTTGATTTGTAAGGATTTGTCCTGTGTCAGTATTTAATGTAAACAATTCATTCACATGAAGTTTTATAGGCGTACAAAGGCACATGAACAATGTCATTTTACTGTGGACTTTCAGAACAATATACTGCATCAAATGTACTACTTAGATAAGTTCACGCCTACAGCTGCGTTTGTTTGTTTTGATTCCATTGTAAGATATACAAGAATGGTTCCTTGGCCTCAACCAACAGAGATGTCAAGCATATTCCAAGTCGGCAAATAAAGTTTGTCCTATGGTTTTGACCACTATTCATATTGTTAACATGTTTGGTAGGTAACATGATTAATACCCCTTTTGTTAATTTTGAAAGCATGTAAGCACAATGTAGCAGCTATTTTCCCAAAAGAAAAATTTTCAGTCCTACCAAAGTATTCCTACTTTTAAAATGGCATTGTTCTGATCATCGGCCAAAACCATTCACCAAAGAAGATTTATTTACAATCAAATGTAATACATTTTTTCAATTTACAACCAGTTCACCAAAAAAATTTTGATTCTAAATAATTCAAATGTTTTAGAGCTTTAATTTCCAAAATTCAAAAAAATGTTCTATCAAATCGGGCCATCTACACATTGCGAGTAGAGCAACATTAGAAATTCAGGCAGTATATTTACACAAGGACTTTATCGCTTAAATAAGAAATGAGGCATAGACCCACTGATTGCAAATAAATAATTTCTTTGTTTTTTTTTTCAGAAAGTTGGCTGAAAAAAGTTAGCTGGAGTTAGGTAGAGTATTCAATAGATCAATCGGTTAAAGGTGATCTCATTTATATTGTATTCTGATACCGAAGTGAAATAGTGACACAGCCTGTGATGAACTTGTTTATTTACTAAATTGAAAACGAAACGTCACATTTTATAAACTTTCTTTAAATACTGAAAATATAATATTTTAAAAAGATCTTTGATAGTACAATTTTACTTGCAAAATTATTACGTAAGACACAAGTTACTACACTTTGCCAGAACAGAGGCATTGTGCGTCACAATTGGTTAACTTCGGCTGTTCGAGTGTTGATTGCCATGTATGATGTCGTCGTGACGCCAGAGTACCTGTTCTTATACTCCAACACCGACTGGCCCGTCAAAACTGGCGCATGAATGAATGCATTAAATGTTGAGTAACTAATGATTTTCTTGAATGTCACAGCTTGATTAAACTAAAGCTTACAAAATTCTGGGTTTTTATCAGTTCAACACCATGAAAGCAAATTAAATTAATAATTAAAAAGGAAACACTTTTTTACATTTTTCCATGTATCATTCTCTCTAACTATGATAATTAGCTCAAAAGTATGTTTTTAAATTAAATACGATTATAAATATTCTACCAAATATACTAAACTGCCATTTTCTTGTTAATTGTCTACAGTATTTATATGTTCTAGGCAGCATGTAACTTAAATCTGTAATCTGTACTATGGTAGCTGAAACTCTTCCTAATTATTCATGGTCATTCTATGACTAAAATAAACAAAAAAGCAACACAAACGCTTCTGAACAAAGGTATTATTGCACGTGTTCGGAAGTGATGGCATATCCTGCTTCACTAGTGAAACCGGTCATGTTATTAATTGTCAAAATCATAATATTTTTGATAAAATATGTAGGAACAACTTCAACTTGACCTAAAAATTCTTGCTTTATCAGTCTTTTAATAAGCATATACACTGTAAACGAAGTCACTGTACGAATTGAAAATATCACGTAACTGTACACATAAATCAGAAATATTATTAGGAAATTGGAAACAATCTGCAAGATACTTACACTTTTGACACATATATGGACCTCTTCCCCAACACTGCTTGGAGACAGTTTTATCATTGTAACATGCTGGATGGCATTCTTCACCTATAATTAAACCGCATATTTTCCTGAAATTATTTTAAAGCATTATTCTGAACAAAAACAATTAGTCACCAAAACTTCGTGGTCGGGGTTTGATTATAGGGGTTAGGTAACCACAGGCAATCAATATTGGTTATCTTTTTAATGCAGACAATGAAAATATGGACATTATTACTTAGATTTACAGTAACTGTTGTTTTTTTACATATTAGCAGTTTATTTTATCACAATTGTGAATTTGAAGATAATAACTGCAGGCCAGTAAATAGTGCATTAAATTATATTTATAAAAAGAAATTCAATAAAGTGGCTAAATACTCAGAACAACAAGCCTTAATAACTTATAACAAAGTAGACTTACATTCGGTTACCAAAAGGTTTTCGTCAGATTATAACAATTATGTATCCCTTTTCCAACCAACAGTTTTTTTTCAAATTAAGGAGAAACTTTAGCATTAGGATCTTGGTATTTACAACACTAAATTCTAATTTTGTTTACAAACTGAAAGATTATTTTTAAACTAAAACAGTAGACAAAATTATGCACAATAAAAATACATGTCTTACATGGTCGTCTGTAGTAGGTGTTATTGAAGTTGTATCTGGCATGGGGTAGGACGCTGGGGTTGATATCTGCCCATAGTATCGTCTGCTCATAACATAACAAATTATTGTTGTAAAAATATACCATACCATTCATTATTTCTAAAACAAAATGGTCAATATTCCGTTAAAATATGCTTATTTCGTGATGGTTATGTTCATACGTTGAGGAATAAATTGGATGCTTACCCTTCCAAATCATGTGAAGACTTAATAACTGGACAATAAGATGATGTCATGAATATTGCCCAATCATAGAAAGTAAAACAAACTTCTCTTACAATGTCAATTTTTTTTAAATGCACGTATAGAATAGTTGATTTGACAAATAAGGGTCTGACACTTTTGTGAAAAATAATGTCGAATAATCCAGACAAAAATTGTGTCTCTCTTTTGAATCGGTAAATGCTTAGTTGTAATATTTGTCATCGTTATAATTCAGTCTAATTAAAATTAGCCCATGCGTGTTTACTATTTACGCTGTGTCGCAAGCGCAAGCGACACAGCGTAAATAGTAAACACGCATGGGCTAATTTTAATTAGACCGCGTTATAATTTGTCCTACCTTTTCACTGCTGTTTAGTGCAAATAAGTACTGAACTCTTATGTTTTTCATAATGTAAATTGTTATAAAGCACAAATCAGTTTGTCAGTATTTTAAATTATTTTGTAAATACACATCAGTATATAGGCCCAATTTTACTGTAAATGAATATTGGTGACCTAATTTGAGTAAAATCGTGATAATTTGCACACTGTAACTACCTTTCGTGGTAAGAATAAAGTAATTTACATATATGATACCTACCCAAGATGCAACACACCATTCGGGTCTCAATGGTTTTCATATAGTCAAACGTAATTAAACAGAGAATCGCATGTTAATTAATACATAACGCACAGTGAGTAATGATGGTAATAATGATCATCACATGATGATCGATCTTAAACACATAAAAAATGGATGACACTATCGAAGAATATAAAAACTGTACATGGCTGATTATATATACAATTGCTTTTTGACATCAAAGTGTCGGAAGTGATTCATTACCGGTTTGCTACATTATGAGTAATGGGACTAAATTCGTACACTTGTAAAAACGAGGTACGATTATTCGTTCTAATCAGTACTGTATTCATCAGTTCGTCATATGATTATTCAGTACAAATCAGTACTACATTCCAGTTCGTTCAATACTGTAATCAATACTGTACTCATCAATTTGTAATATTGTACATAGTTATTACGTACAATTCTGTACTGTCCTACTCTATTCGCCATATTGTACACTATTATGTAGTGCAAATTAGAACTATTCTTCTCAGTTCGTCATATTGTACATGGATATTTAGTACAAATCAGTTTGTCATTATTGCACATTGTTTTGTGAGAAAATATTAGTAATGTAATCATCAGTTCTTCATATGTCATATTGTACATTGTTATTCAGCACAAATCAGTTCTGTCAGTTCTGCTACGTTTAACTTTCTTCAATGGTGCTTAAACTATAAGAAATCTTTTAGACCGTTTTATAAATGCATAAACATGGTTAAATACAGTTTTATTTTGATCGATAGTTAACTCTGGCTTTCCAAAAACTAGTAAGTTAAGGTCCATTGCGATATTATTAGGTAACCAATGCAAAGCTAATATTACCACAGACTCACCCTGTCGTTGTGGCTCTGCAACTGAAAATGCACAACTCTACTTCTTTGAATGTCCACTGTATTAGTAATTCCCTATAGTCCTTATACAGTGGACATTCAAAGAAGTAGAGTTGTGCATTTTCAGTTGCAGAGCCACAACGACAGGGTGAGTCTGTGGTAATATTAGCTTTGCATAGGTCATTATTTAGGAATGACACAGAGCATCCTAATTGGGTTAAAATTATATTAAGTTTTCTTGGTCCATATGAGAAATATTCCGGGATATTTTTGTTATTAGTTGTTTGTTTGAATGTCGAATTGACGGGTCAAGACTGTTCCAATTTTTTATTGTGGCAGGTATAAATGAGTCCTTAGTTAGAGACAATCTGCAGAAAGGCAGAATGATATCTTCGCCATTTCTTAAAGGATATGTTGTCATACTTTGTATATTTGAGGGTATAAGATTGCAAAGATAATCCGGGACGTGTCTGTTTATAATATTGTAAAACATTTGTAGTTTTCTTCTTTGTCTTCTTACAGCTAATGTCTCCCACCCAATTTCCTGATATATTAATTCTTTTTTAGTAAATATTGGCAGTCCAGTTACTATTCTTGCACATTCCAACTGTAACTGTTCCAGTCTATTAGCATTGCTAATGCCACAATTATCCCACACTTCAGTTGCATATTCAAAAATAGGTCTAATAAAAACTAAATATAATTTTTCTAAGGTTTTTCTGCTTAACTGATATTTTAATTTACGTAAAACATTTAAATGTTTTGTTACACTAACTATTACAGTTTCTATGTGTTTCTGCCATTTTCCATCATCGCTAAAAGTGACACCGAGATGCTTATGTATGTTTGTGATAGGAATATTGTTTCCATTTAACTTAAAGTTGAGATTTTATATCACCGTATTGGAAAAAAATCATTATTTCCGTTTTCTCTGGACATTAACCATCTTTTGGACCATTCATCAAGTTTTTCCAGACCACGATTATTCACATATTTAAGCTGTATTTGATCATGACTAGAGAAATTTAATGAAGTGTCATCAGCAAATAGTCTGCAGAGAGAGGTAAGTGTATCAGCTATATCATTGATATACACAATAAAGAGCAAAGGGCCAAGTACAGAACCCTGGAGAACACCCGCCTGAATATAACAGTAAGAAGAGGATGATTGGTTTATTATCACTTTTTGATTTCTTTCAGAGAGATAGCTATTAAACCCGCTCAACAAAGCACCACGAATACCATAAGTTCTAAGTTTATACAGTAAACCTCTATGCCAGACTTTATCAAATGCTTTAGAAAAATCACAGAAAACAAAGTAATTGTAAATTTCTATTAGTTGATGAACTGTGAAAGATTTTGGAAGGAAACCTGATTGATATTTGTATATTAAGTTATTAGTGTGGAGATGATTGTAAACATGTTTGAATATAATTCTTTCCATTACTTTTCCTACGCAGCTGATCAATGAAATTGGTCTATAGTTTGAGGGTAGATTATTTACTTTGTTTCTCTGTTGTTTATACTTCAAGATATCAGTGCCTTTCTTAGTATTTAGGGTTTTTTCGTAGCCTATCCCGTTTCCTAAGTTCACGCCTTAGTTCACTGTTGAACCAGGGTTTATCATTTTTCCTAACAGTTATATGTTTAGTCGGTATACAATCTCGAGCAATTTGCAAAAAGTTGTCAGTAAATATTTCACACGCTTGATTAACATCTATATTATCCGGGAGAGTTTTTAGCCAATCAGTTTCATCTAATTTTGCACAAAACTTATCTTTATCAGCTCTGTCATAGATCCATATTTCTCGTTTGAAAGAACCAAGTTCTCTTTTGGGACATTCGATAAATGCGATAGGCGCATCATGATCGCTTACAATTCGCGGAATTTCTAAAACATCTGAATAAGTACATTTTAGTGTATCGCTTAAAAGAATTGGGTTAAGAAGAGTACTACTGAAATCAGTTGTTCTCGTTGGTTTTATTACTACATTATTCAAGTTGAATACATTTATTGTGTCTACTAACCTATTGTTATTTAGTTTATATAGATCTGAATTTAAGTCAACCACAACCACAATATTATCACAAATTTGCTAGCAAGGCCTAATGCATGATTTAAATGTGTCCAGTAAAGATCGTCCGTCCATTCTGGTCGATAAGTGTTACAAAGAAGTAATGTTTGTCCTTTTGTTCTAATTTTATCCAGATTGTTTCATCTACCTGGTTTTCTAATTCGGGTACACGTTCTATTGCCACGTGTTCCTTAACATATACGAGGAGTCCTCCACCAAAAGTGTTTCTGTATTTATGTGCTATATTAGTACTGAAGGAATCGAGTTGGATATCTGAATTTTTTATAGTTGGATTTAAATGTGTTTCAGTGATTGATAATATATCGTACTCATCAAAAAAGTCGTTCAGAAATTCAAGTTTATTTCTTATACTTCGTATATTTAAATTACATATTGAGACTGATTTATCGGATTCACTACTTGATTCAGTTGAAGGACCTGGATATTGTTCTATATTACCAATAATTAGGATAAAATGAAGTATAAACAACAGAAAAACGACATTGATTTTTGGGACAACTGATGGGAGAATAGTCAGAGCTATAACAAGACAAGAGCACTGTAAGTTAGTTATCAATATTTCTGAAAAATCAAGTTTATGATAGTGCCACGGTTTTTCTTTACTCGATAATAAAATAGACCTATGGCAAATCCTTATGTCCCAAGGTCACTATCCATCACCTTTTGGGTCAATGACAGAGACACAAGGACAGTAGGATAGACATAGTTCTAAAATGCATCTGTGGGGTGCACCGGTTAAATCATCAACACCATTTTGTTTTGATAGAAAAAATAAAAGAAATTGCAATATAATAATACAAATATAAAACATATATATACAGTGGTAGGTTTTCATGTGCTGAAAAATGAATTTATTTTTATGGGTTTTTGCATTAATTTGTAAAAAATTGGGTTTGCCAGTTAGTATCATTCAACAACTCATTGTCAAACTCAATTTTGTTTAAATAGTTTACCATTACAATATGTCTAAGACAAAAATCATAACCTGAAACAAGTCACCCAGTATTATATTGTCAATTAGTTTAAAGGTTTGTCGAATATCTGAATATAATATCATGTAAAATATTCCACGTTTACACTTTATATATTGCATAAAAGATTTTGTTGAATGAAAGATATGTCTAAATTAAACATAGATGATAATTTTTAAGACTCGCACACTCATTGTAATTAAGTAAATCCTCTTTAGAAATATATGCATTCAAGATAGAGCATTTTGTTGCCAACACCTTAATATTATTCGATATTATAGTGTCCTAAAAGGTGTAACGTGCTCAGTTATAAGATAGCATCAACATGATATTAAACATAATCGACGGCTGATAAGATTGTCTTTTTGTTATCTTAGTTTTCTTTGTGATAGCTTAGTCATTCATTTACTTTGTTAATACTTTTACCCCTTTTGTGGTAGATGCTGAATTAAAAAAAAAATTAAAGCCAAAAAAAAAGAAAAAAAAAGAGAAGATCAATTTCAGCTGAGTATTTAAGACCCCATATTAAACTTGTACATTTGACATCGTAGTTGCATATGGTTACATCCTCTATAATAGTAATATCTTGCCTATTATTATTGGAAAAAAGGTAGTTAGTTACCAAGTAACCGATTTCTATTTTGAATACATGATAGATTTCTCTTTATACAATTTGATATAGATATAATAAATAGGTGTATTTCCATCATCGCATGAAACACTGTTTACAATTTTAAAGTAAACTCACATTCTCATTTAATATTGCTTCATAATGGACCAATCAAATTATTGACAAAACACTTTCGACGGCTTGATTGGAACGAGTAGTGCACATATTTAGTGTGAAATGTACATCAAGTTAATGAACAAGAGTACAGTATAATATAACGATTTGCGTTTAAGCTTTAAATATCATACATTAAAGTATAGTTTGATGCGAATAGAACAGAGATGGGAAGCAAAAGCAAATGTGTATGCTTAAGAAAAAATGACTTGATCACAACATATTATTTATCGAAAAGATGTGGTAGTTAGTTACGTTTACCATATGAACAGCTGTGGACTTCGGATGCATGATAAATTTTTCCGTAGAATAATTGACATTCTATAGATTTTTTGTTAATTTGGTATAAATATAGTAAAAGGTCTATTCCCATCATTCCATACAAGGTTATGTACTGTTTACAATTTTGTAGTAAACAATGAATCATCCAAAATAGATATACAGTACAAAGGACCAATCCAGTTATCGGCTAGATATATCCGATGGCCCGATTTGTCAATTTGTTTTGACAAGCGAGTAGAGCACGCCTTAAGCGTGTAATACACATCAAGTTTATAAACAAACATAAAAGAGTAAATTATATATTAAACCGATTCATATTTCAATTATAAATATTATTTGTTAAAATACCGTTTAAAGCAGGTAAACAAGAAAAGGGAAACAAAGACAAATAGAAATATACGAAATTGAAAAAAATGTCTTTAATTAAATTTATGACTGTGGATTGTCTGATCGGCGTTGTGGTGAGCTGCTTCGTTGCTGGTTCTTGAGTTGATTCTCAAGATCCGAAATATCGTCATGGGTATTAATAATTGTTTTCGGTTCCTCGTTAGTAGATTTAACAAAAATGCCGTCCAGTATGCACTGATCAACTTGTTCGACTTCAATTCAGCAAGTCTTTTTACCATGCCATTTCGAAACTGAGTAAGATTCTCCGTAATAAAATTTCCATTTGCATCACCCGTAAGAGCCCTTTTGTTAGTAAATACTAGATTCCTTGTTCTGTATGACAAGAATCTCACAATAATTTGCGATTTGCCATCTCTTGTTTTTCCAATTACATGTGAACGACTTATATCATTTATATTTATATCTGTGTTTAAATTGTTTTTACATATGTCTACAACAATTTGGTCAGTGTTAACTGGATGTTGAACTCTGCCTTGAAAGTCTACTGGGATTGGGACCTTGTGAAACCGAAGGCTTGTCCTTCTTGAATATTGTTGCTGTAATTCAAGTTGACTAAAGCAGCTATTCTTTGGTACAAGAATTCAATGTAATTAGATTGTTCTTTGTTTGACTGGATCTGGTCTGATGATGACTTTTCAAGAGAATCAAGCTTTATAGACTGCTGGCATATTTTTTGTTTTTGCTCTTCGATAAGTTTTAGCTGATTGTTTATTTTTTCTAGTAGAGGTTTCGTTTGATGTTTAACAGTTTTAACTACCTCAGCTTTGATCTCTTCAGAAAGAGTATCACCTAGTTTTCACTGCTAGTACCGGAATAATAGTATCTAAAACATGAGTGCTAGTTAAAGCTTCTATAATTTTATCAACTAGGCTTTTTATAGAGGCAGGGGTTTTCTTTGGATTTGAAAGTTCCTTAATGGCGGTTCCAATATCATTTGTATCCCCTGTAGTGTTGCGTCGACGAGTTTGTCTTGTTGTCTGTCGCCGGTAAATTATCAGGACTATCAGGACCAGAACGTTTATGGTTAACAAGTTTGGTTGTAAACGGATTTGGATGAGATTGGGATGTGAGTGGGTCGCCGGTTCGGTACATGGAGGCTTCCATATTGGCATTATAACCCATTGTTGACCTTCAATTAGGTGTTGGTCAAAATGCAATGGTACGCGTGAATGTTTGTACAAAATGAGTTTAGGTATCAGCAACCAAATATTTTCAGATGGTTAACTACACATTAGATTGGCATATACTTTATGAATTTCCAGTAAACAATCCAAATCGAGCGGAGGTACTTTTACCCTACCATATCTTTTGGCGCATGCTCACTCCTCAATTTATCATATCGCAGATTGTTGTTCAGTACAAATCGAGACTGTAGTCCTGAGTTCGTCCTGATATTCATGGTTATTTAGTGCAATCGTTGTTTGTTTTGTTTGAATGATGTTTTAACCTTCAGAAATTTTTCAGCTATATTATGGGTTCCAGTATTTTTGGGGTGAGAAAGCCGGAGTACCCGGAGAAAACCCAGAACCTGCGGTAGGAAAACAGGCAATCCTTGTCAGTTAAGATTGGAGTCGAGTACACCCTGCCTGCAGGTGAGAATCGAACTCGCAATCTCAGTGTTGACAGACCACGTGATCAGTAGTAGGCAAACTTAACCACTCGGCCACCGATGTCCCTAGTGTAATCGTCAGTACTTTACTTCTCTGTTTGTCATTTTGTACATTATTATTCTTTACAGATCAGTATTTTACACATTTTATACATTTTGTCGATTATTATACTAATAAATTTGTCATATTAAACATAAGTATTCAGTACAACCAGTAATGAACTCCTCAGTTTGTCATATTGTACATTGATATTCAATAAAATTTAGTACTGTACTTCTTAGTTTATCATAGTGCATATTGTTATTTAGTGCAATCAGTACTGTACCCATTAGTTTGCCATATTGTACATTGTTATTTAGTACTATAGTGTTATTAAATGTTTTTTTTCATATTTGACATGTATTATGTCCAAGGGAAGCTGTATTGGGTCGAGGATAGATGTATTAGCCCGAGGCGACGCCGAGGGCTAATACAGTTATTCGAGGCCCAATACCCCTTCCCGAGGACATAATACATGTCGAATATGAAAACATCAATTTAATGGCACTTTTATTAACCAGTTGAGTAAATTTTAGTACCATTTTATCATTGACCAATATAGCTTTATTGATCCAATTTGGTTTCTCATGGACATAATAACAGATTAATAGGAACAACCGTCAGTATGAAAACGTAATTTTTTCCTTGAAAATTCTGCTGTAACGTTAATTTAAGTGATGCAAACGAATGTGTTTGTTTTTTAAATGATATTTATATATAAATTACCGGAAGTGACGTTCCTGTATTGGCCCCGTTTTTCTGTATTGAGCCTGTTTTTTCCGTATTGGCCCTGTTTTTCTGTATTGAGCCCGTTTTTCTGTATTGGCTCCGTTTTTCCTGTATTGGCCCTGTTTTTCCGAATTGGCCCCGTTTACTATACCCGCATTGTATGGACAATTGCACATGTATTTTACTCAACTAGTTAATAAAAATTAGTACTGTTCCTAGTTTCTCATATTATACATTGTTATTTAGTACCAATCGGTATTGTACTTCTTAGTTCGTCATATTGTCAATTGTTATTTAGCTGAGATGAGTACTGCATTCCTCACTTCGTGATATTGTACATTGTTATTTAGTGTAATCAGAATTGTACTCCTCAGTTTGCCATACTGTATATTGTTATTTAGTACCAATCGGCACTGTACTCCTTAGTTCGTCATATTGTCAATTTTTATTTCGCACAGATGGGTACTGCATTCCTCACTTCGTCATATTGTACATTGTTATTTAGTACAAATCGGTACTGTACTCCTCAGTTTGTCATATTGTCCATTGTTTTGGACTACAAATTAGTACTGTACTTCATAGTTTGTCATAGTTTTCAGTGATATTTAGTCCATATCGGTACTGTAATCCTCAGTTTGTTATATTGTAAATTGTTATTTAGTACAAATCAGTACAGTATTCCCAGTTTCTTGTGATGTAAATTGTTATTAAATAGAAAGGAATTATTACTATATGTGTCATCAAATGAAGATGACGTATTGTTTATATCTATAATCTTCATAATAAAAACTCACCTTGTAAATGTTTAAATCCCAATTCCATTAAACCGTTGGTTTCTGAATTCGGTTTTGAATTGCTAGCAACAATCAAGCTGTAGAGTTTCTCTCCAGGTATTAAAGAAAACAACTGACTGCCTCTGATAAGCCGTAAGTTTATCAAATGTAAATTCTGAGTAAACACAGAGTATATTAGCACATATCCGCTAACTTCCTCAATGGATGATAAAAAACTCAAATCATAGTCTTCATTTCCATCTAAATACGTTATTTCTAAATTACCGTCCACATAGGTACAATTTGTATATAGACGTTTAAATAACATAAAATGGTCCGAAGCTGTTCCAACGGTACCCAAACTTAAATTAGTTCCCCTGCAAATCACTGAAAAATAAAGACTTCAATATTTTTCAACTATCAACTAAATTCATAGCTAAGTTCTAAATTCGTGATTTTGAATTCAAATTGCATAAGAAATACCTAGACTGCTCTTGAATGGTATCTGGTATAGTTTGTCAATGATAAATGCACGAGAACGTGCATAAAAAGTTTACATTCTCATACATTTGCTATTTGAAAGATTGAAAGAAGTTTTATTTACTATGGAGTTTGCGTAAAATCAGAATCTACTAAATATAACTAAAGGTAACTAAGTTCAACAAATCTAATGTCGATTGATACAAAAGAGGGAAATATTTAAAACACATGTATTATCTTTAAAAAATATAGTCGACGCATTTAACTCTTACAGATATATGTACAGCAGAACGAAAACTTAACAACAGGCATTAGTCCTGATATTTAAATATTGAAATATTGGCGTCAGTTTATTTCTGTTCATTAATGTAGGTTCAAGTGTTGTAAATGTTGTCCAATCAAAATATTATTTTACTATAATATAAGCAGGTTGCTCCATTCTTGGACGTCTTGTTAAATGTATGCTGTACTTTCAAACATGCTTTTAAACAATTAGGTGTGATTTAACATTAACCATTGCATGGAATGATAATTGAGAAATAGGGATGCTTTGCAGAACATAACACAGTAAATTGTTCGAACGCAGACTTGTTTTATATTTTTGTCCAATCATGGGTTATCGTATTTTAGTTCAAATGTCACGATTCGAACATATATCGACTGCGTCGGAAAAATATATATAAATGTATATTTCTAAAACCAGGTTTTATGTGTAAATAAATAAATAAATTAATTGTAAAAAGGATGTAGCGACCAGTCTGTCTTATAACCCTGACCTCTTACAGTTTGTTCACTTAAGCAGAAAATGTATACATTGTCAGTCTTGAGAATTTTGTTATTTATATATTCAATAATTCTCTGTAAACCTTACCATGATCTGGCTTTGAAGACGTATGTCCGTTCCCAGAAGAAATATAAGTTCCAACAAAAACACACAAACACAAAACAATATTCATACGCAGCTCCATGTTGATATGAATATGAATGAAATTAAGTGTTAAGCGCATGTTAAATACGAATTATACTTCCTGGTTGTTACTAAAACTAAATGTGTGTTTAGTGAAAACTACGTACTGGTTACACTGTAGTAATGTGTCAGTATCGGGTTACCACACTGAGTATAGAAATTGTGTTCTGATTGGGTCAAAATGGTGTCATTGTAAAGCGTCAGCATGAATAAAGATTTTATTTTAAAAGTGGTTATCATTTTGTCAAATCTTAAAAGATGAAATAATTTTAGTATTTTTATATTAACTGCAATAGAAGTTAAATGTAAACATAAAGTTGTCATTTTAATGTTCAAAATAGTGAAATGAGGAATAATGAATGAAAGTTAAAAACCTTTCTAAGAACAGTTGATCTGGGTTAAAAGGGAATGAAAATCCCAGGAATTCTAATATTTTTTAATTGTTTCAACAATTACTACCGTTCTACTTGAACAATTCTATAAATGTACTACAAATTATCTGTTTTGTAATTGTATAAAAAATCCCAATTCAGTTATAAGCAGTATATCGTTACTTATGACTGAATAATTGTTCGATTTTAAACTTAATTAATTGAAAAAACTATTAAGTAAATTGTTGATATTTAACATTTCCTGAACTGTTAAACACACTGTCGTCCGCTATTTTTATATTTATTTCTTGTCTGCTTGACCACGCAGCGATTTCACATTAAAATACTTATTTTATTTTATGCAAAAAGCATCTATCCTGTTTCTCGACAGCGCAGTTTATCTAACTTTCAAAACATGTCATTGATAACGACAACTCATACGATCGATAGCTTGCGTGTTGACGTAGATAAGATATAAACATAACATAAGCAGAGGGCAGTGTGCTGAACGATTCAGCAAATGTTAAATATCAACATTTACTATATAGTTTCTCTATTTTTTTAAAAGTCGAGCCTTATGGTACTTTATCTTAATATAATAACTGTACGTGGGGTGAAATTAAGAAAATCTGTTTTATACATATTTAAGAGGATGCAGGACACTTTCACTGAAAATAATTTGTCAATGAATTTTCTTTAAATTCGCCATATAGTTAGTTTTATACAAGTTATCATAATTCAAAATAAAAAAAGGGGTTTCAGAACTTATTTTCGAGGGGTTAATCATTGAAAGTTTAAATTTTCTAATAGATTATATAGAGAAGAGAATAAAAAAGCACTAAAATACAAGATAACAAAAATTCTGTCCAATGAAATTTTCTGAATTTTTGATATAATGTCAAGCACTTGGTATACATTTTAGTGACGGAAGGAAAAATAGGGGTTTCTGAGTTAAATTTTTGTCAATTAGAAAAAAACTGGTAAAAAAGTGCTAAAAATGGTATTTTTGGTCAAAATTACCTCCCTTGTTAAAAAATTCATTTTTATTATTTTTGCCAATACCGAACTCAATTATGCAAAAACTTTTTATTTCAACCATTAATAAATTGAAGTAATAATATAGGTATAAGAATTTCATAATTATTTTAAATTTTCTGGAAATTAAGAGTAAATAATGAAAGAAATTATTATTAAATTTACCATAAATGTTCAATATATTTTGAAATTTTCACAAAAAATGGCGGATGGTGTCCTGCATCTCCTTAAAATATTTTAAAATTGCAATTCCGACAAAACCTTTACAATGTAATATGTACTTACCATGTGGCATTCGGCGGGGGTGAATTACAATCATCTGTTTTAAATTAAAAAAAAATGCAAACGGCCCCCGAGACACTACTTTTGACCACACAACCTTACAACATTCGCCTCAATATTTACGGTCTTTTAGCGAAAACTAATTTCAAAACTATTTTTGCATTAGTTGTTTAACTGTTTGCATGTTCAGAATACAAAGGTAAGATAAGTTACGTACAGGAAATTTACTTTAAGTAATGCTTATGACCACCTGTACAGAAATTACATAATTTTCGTCAAGTATGTCAGATGGGTTAAAAATGGGAAACGCCACTTTTATAGAAGATTATACATGGAAGAGAGTAAAACGATTCTAAACAATTGATGTACAATTGACAACTGTTTCAAAACATTTGTTGAAATAAGTATACTGGTTTATCGGTAGCTATAAAGGCCTATTAAAACTATTTGATGTGATACTATAAGTAGATATCGATGGTTAAAACCTTCCACAATAGCTAAAAAATATATTACAACACTGAAATGCAAATTACTATTTTTATTATGATAATTCAAAAACCCAAACATACATGGTATTTACAATGCTGTATACTCAATATTAAAGCTTAATAAATGCCCACGCGAGGGTTCTCTAAAAATATATACATGCTAAAACCTGTAGGTACATTTTTAATTTATAGATTATAAATGCAATTTTCGAACCAGGCATTATTGCAAGATTTTAACTAAAAATTTAAATGACGGTTTACAATATAGCATGTGATTTTAATTGAGTAATAAGGTTCTTTTTCTAAACTACAGAAAATTGTAATATATACCCCAAGACAATTCTGTACGTAATATTTTTTTTTATTTTTGATCAGATACAGTCATACAATTAGGTAAAATTAATCAGTTACAAGCGCAAGCGATACCGGTTTACAAAACTGACATGTTGTATATGATTGCATAAGACTCTTACCAGAGATTATAAGAGAACACTTTGAATCGGTGACACAGCTTCGACTCAACTTTGCATGAATTTAAAAACCAATTGGTCACAGAAAATTTCACGTACTGGTAAGAAAAAAGCAAAAAAAACTTAAAGGGTAATATCCGACTCCAATCCATATAGGTGCAGTAACATGTAATGGATACCAAGAATAGAAAAGATTTGACACCAACGGTCATCTTCTCACAATAATTTACGTCAAACGAGACGATTTTAATTTCAAAATTATAACTTTTCCTCACTTATGCAACAATATTCCAGCTTCTCCTGCATACAGTGTGTATATTTCTCATTTTGATAAGTTATGCATGAGCTTGCAGCGAGTATACTGATTTTAACACGGTACCTATTTTTTCGGGATAAACTTATAAACCAATTACAAGGAAAAACGACTCGTCCGTGCCTTTAATCAGTTTTACTATAGATACCTCTTCCTTAACGAAAAAAAATTCTCGTTTGAAAATATGGTTTTAATTTTTGAATTCAGTGCACAGTTTAAGCATGCCATAAAACATGTCTTATCCCATTATTTTTCTAAATGCCTTTGACTCATTTTTTGTAGTTACTATATTTTTGGTTATTGGTTCTGGAGTTTCTTGGTTACTCGGACTTTGATTTATGGATTGTCTTTTTTGCCAGTTTACTCCTGTTCGGAATTTTGTTGTTTACCTTTATTGATTATCAAACAAACGGAACAATTAGAGAACATATCCGGAACGATAATGGCGAAGTAACCATTGAGTACTATAAGGTGATAGGCCGATTATGATTAGTTTTTTAAAAGTGTTGTAAGCATTATGCAACATTTTTAGCAGATGACAGAAAAGTTCGTGCAATTCGATGGAGATAAAACTACTGCTGCTATATGTAGCGTAAAACTATAAATTTGTTGGTTTCCACTTGATATATGTTTTCACTATGACTGTGATACATACTTTAACAAAATAATATTTTATTACAATAAAATGCACAGCGCTGTTTTACCAAGAACCGTATTAAATATGTTTCGAGATTAGTGATTGAATGTATAAATGCGGTGATACCTTAGTAATTTATAACAGTTTGTAAAGAAGTTAAGTGTCACATATATTTTACGCAATTCACATAGACGAGCCGAGAGATAACAAAATTAAAAAACCAGGCACTATCAGTTGTGTACGCAAAGTACACAAAATGATGTTCCTACAAACCATTTTATTTCCACTTGATCCGGCGTTATTATACAGAGACGGATTATGTAGACTATTAAAAAGGGCATATAGGTTCCTTATTGCATCAAATGCTTCAAATATGTAAGTTGTATTCAATATCTGATTTACCGATTTACCAAAAATATGACGAAACTTTTTAAAGACCTCTGAGTATAAATAATACGTAGTGTACTATAGTTACACATTTTTTTTATTAGTTGTGATTTTACGCAAATAATTGAGCTAATAATTTGAATCATTTTAAGTCTAAAGATAAAAAACAGTTTTCCTATTTCAAATGATTCCATTAGACCTTTTTTAAAGTAAAATCTATATATGATTGGGCAATATGTTTTTAGAAGATACCTATAAATATACCATAATCTGTTCATCTATTAGAGACTTGTTTGAATATCAAATCTTGTAGTTATGTTCTCTACAAAGGCACAAAAGAAGCAAAATAAACACTTTGTATTTCTCCCTCAAATTGTTTTTTCGCTAATGTTTTGTTCTAAAAATCTGATTTCTTATCTCTTTGTTTATGTGGTTTTCTTGAATTACAAATACTTTTATCTCTGGTCACTTTAAAGTGAATCATATAATTAAGGCGTGACTCGTTTGCTTGCATTGGCAAAAAAATAACTAAATATGTATCGTGAATAACTTTTAGTATGTCTGTCTCTTAACACAATAACAATGATTACATTTAAATTATTTACTTTTTGTATTATCTCCCCTGCACCAATTGGATTCTGCTGATATGCATTTTCTTCACTTTGTGTTTTATCAATTAACATGTTTGTGTCATTTGTCTTGGATCGGAATGCAATTAAATTGAGAACATGTAAATCTTGTTCTAATACTGCATTTTTATGCTAATGTAGTTATGAAAACAGCATAATTATTAAAGGAACATTTGTATGAACAGAGACATGTAATTTACATTCAGCTCTTTTTGAAAAACAAACAAACACGAACATTACATAGTAATTTTGTTGTCTTTCAATGTTTTATGTAAGATAATGAACTGGTGAAATACATCTGATATGTAACAATTTGACACAATTTTCGATTTGAGCACAGTTCTTCAAACAAAATTAAAATGTTTTATGGCTACCTCAATCCATCATTCATATCTAGACAGTAAATTTAATGTTTTCCTAACTTGAGCATGCATGTGCCTGTCAGTCTAAAAGACAAAGTTTCGAATGAGAAATGAGAAGTCAATTTATAATCTGTTCAAAATATTGGTATGTAAAATGGCTTTCTTCATTTTTGTTCTTTTCAAATCGTGTTACAATAATTTAATCCTAATTAAAAGAAACTTTAACTAACTAACATAAAAATGATTTCTGTTAGGACGAAAAGTAAATACGTCCTATAAATACCTCCTCTAGATCTCAACCTTGTTATTGCTTTCTGCCAACTTGTAGTTCACAGTTGTGTTTCATATCGAATTTGTGTGTTGATTGCAAATTATTGAGCTGGCTTAATTGATAAGCAAATTTTGTAAAATGTCATCGACTTCGCGTTAAAAGGTCTGCCTCAGGCCAGCGGTAAACTAGTGCAAGTGTAAAAACTTTGTGATTTAAGTTCTGCTGTTAAGAAATCTTGTAACAAAGGAATTGTAGCATACAATGGTAAACAGGAAATGTAAGAGTGTATCACTAGTTTTAAATCTAATGAATCACCTACCTCAGCTTGAAATGCCATCGATGCAGCTTTAGCTTGGTTTGATTTTTGTAATTGTCAGTGAATGTATTTCATAGTTATTTCCCTATGCTTAGGTACAAAATATGAAGTACTCTGAAGACTGCTATGCACGTCTGTTTGTTTGACTTTCTGTTACAAGCAGTTTACGATAACTTTTCTATGAAGCCCATTTATGTTTGAGTATTGACTGTTCAAAACGTTCGTCTGACATACTACATTTTAAAACCATGTAGTAGTTGAAAGCTAAAGTGTATATAGTGATTGGTAACATGGCTTTGGTCAACGCAGCGCCGCAGTTTTAACAATATATACATTTTTTATTATTATTTGTTTTCCCTTCCTGTACACACATTATTATGACGGACTACTTTTTAGAGCAGAATTAATTATCTCAATTTTCATACAAGCGATACAAACTAATGTTTTTATGCGCAGCTAATACTAATACTAAATAGTGTCTAATGTCGTCTATTACATGGCTGGTTATTCAACTATGATTTTGCATTCAACAGTTTCATCGAACAATTATTTTTATGAGGCAGTGTTTGGATAGTTATTAAATACTGTATGATTCTGGACTTTAAAATGACAATTCAGTTTACCAGTAATAAATGATTAAACTTGCAACTTTGTACGGTCTTTATCTACATCACTTGAAATATCTTCACTCAGATTTACATTATGAATTCGGAAGAATACTATTTTTGAATCACTTAAACACACTAAACAGTTCATAACATTTTTCAACGTCAGAGATTAGTTCATATATCAAGACAATAAATTACTCAATTCAATACCTTCTACATAATCCCCCATGTTTCCGATTTGGCTACGTATGTTTAAAGAAAAACAATTTCAGCTATTTGGCTGGTACTAACAAAAATACATTTATATAGATTTTTTACAGGATTACTCTAAGAGACAGACGCTGCCATGTTAAACAGATATGAATTATTAATCTCTTTTATGCTTTTTATTTTTTATTATTGATTTTTCGTGGCAGTGTTACAATGCTTCTTCGTGCGTAAGTTGTTTGCATTTGTCCACCTAGTTTTTTTACATCAAATACATTTATAGACATGTTGCACAACCGAATTGTTTTAGAATGCTAATAACTATTCAGATACATTTTTGTAGTAACCTAATTAAACAAAATACGTGTAGATTAACTGTATGGGTGAAATGCTAAGCCAAAAATAACTTAATATCTTTCACAGTTAAATTTGTTGCCTTGTCAGGGTACAATTTCAAATGTCTTATTATTTCAAGAAAAGTTTTTGGGTTTTTTTGTTTTTTTTAACCAGTCTTTGCAATTTCGTATTGATAACCAAATAAATTGCTCATTAATTAAGCACAAGCACTTTCTTATTTGTTTTGTGTAGATTATCACTTATTATTTTGTGGTCATTTGCACAATTGAAGTTTTCCAGTACGAAAAGCAATGATTGCTGTTGCAATCTCTGATCTCTGGAAATCCACTTGTACAAATGCCTGTTCTTATTTATTTCTAAAAGTAAAATAATTTACACTTTTTACTATTGCTGAATACCAATTCCACTATATAATTATGAATAGTCTAAAACACCTCATTATATCTCAAACTATATGATAAAAAATAATGTTTTGATCATGGTAGCTAATTCTCCTTAAAGAAACAAATTTTAACTTGCTTTTACAAGAGACAAAATAATAACTATAACCCTTTTTGTGTCTCCAAAATATACCAATCAACTTCTTGACATTATATTGAATTAAAATTTTTGCGTTAATTATTAATTATGCTTATTAAAATACTCTGCCCTATGAAATCTACTAGAAAATTTTAAACCAAAAACAGCTCTGATACCATTTTAAAAAATTGCTAATTTGATATTAACATTACTCTTCAATATATATTAAATAAATGTATTTTTATATAGATTATGTGTGTCCTTTCCTGATTTCAAGAGTGGAGACTGACAATTTAGTCTCTTGTAGCTGCTACAATAAACCTTAATTGATCACGACTTAAAACAGATTGTCTTTAACGTACAAGGAGATAATAACTCTCCAAAAAAGACACATAGATATGTCTGTGGACCGGCTTTCAGTAGTATGAGCTCGTTAACCCTCTTTACCTCGTAAATACGCGCTAGGCAGTTCTGCTGTGTAGGTCTACCCTAAAACCCTTTTAGTATTGGCCAATGATTATACATTGAAAAACATGTTCATCCGTTCGACTTTGAACTTGTTCTAGTTGAGTCCCTATAACTTGTGTACCATGATCTTGATTATATCTTCTATTTTTTATAAGGTTATAATGAAGACACTACATGATTGTTTTGTCAGATATTGAATTTGAACAGCTTCAGTAAACTTATTATCTCCTGGAAAATAATTTTTTGTCTTTTGTCTGTGTCAGTATTTTACTGCTAATCTTACTTCATTTAATCATGATTATCCTATTCATTCGTATGAATTATCCGAGTACATTTTGTAAGTCTCAACTGCTAAATATTAGTTTTAGTACTTTTGTTAGTCACGGCAGTAATATTAAAAAGAACCCAGATCATTTCTTTTTGTTAGTCACTGCAGCAATAAGTAATAGTAGAGGGGATCTACTCGTGAATCTTGGCAGTAATATTTAATGGTAGGAGTTATCTGAGTACCTTTTGTGAGTCACGGCAGTATTGTTTAATTGTAGATGTTAGCTGAATATCTATTGTGAGTCACGGCAGTATTGTTTCATGGTAGATGTTAGCTGAATATATATTGTGAGTCATGGCAGTATTGTTTATTGGTAGATGTAAGCTGAATATCTATTGTGAGTCACGGCAGTATTGTTTAATGGTAGATGTTAGCTGAATATCTATTGTGAGTCACGGCAGTATTGTTTAATGGTAGATGTTAGCTGAACATATATTGTGAGTCTCGGCAGTGTTGTTTAATGGTAGATGTTAGCTGAATATTTATTGTGAGTCACGGCAGTATTGTTTAATGGTAGATGTTAGCTGAATATCTATTGTGAGTCACGGCAGTATTGTTTAATGGTAGATGTTAGCTGAATATCTATTGTGAGTCAAATATTTTTTTGCAGAGCTCGGAGTTAGCTTAGTAATAATTGTTATTTCCGGCAGTATTAATAATAGTAATAATATGTCTTTGGTAGCTTTTATAACACTTATTTAAAACATATTTACGAAAAATACACTCAGTAAAAGATTTATTGTCCTTATTTTTAAAAAAAATTGCAATACGTGGTAGGCCGTGGTGGCACACTCTGCCCTCAATCCTTGTACTACTGGTAGCGTTCCGCGTTTCAATCTTCTAGACATGCAGTTCATACATTAATTTACTATACAGGTTACCAAAGCCAATTCATCCACTAATTTACAATGTACCACCCTGGTTGAATAGTCTATAGTAATATAACATTGGAGATCCGGTTATTACAAAGCTAAAGTCTGAGAGTTTGGTTTCACCATTAAAAACAGGAGCTAAAAATACCATCTCAGTAAAGTGTAAATATATATACTTCATGTTTACCCAATTTTAAGGCTTAACCATGCAGTCACAAATTGTTTATGTTCAGAGTTTATTTCGTGGTTTTTCCGTTGTTCTGATTCTACTTTTGAGCATATGTACTTGATTTTCAGACAATACATGTATAAGAGTTCATACACGAGTGTGTATATTTCTTACTGCTTTTGTTCTGTGTTAACCATGCAAATTATGTAGAATTTATTATCCCATTATTAATGTGGGTAGAGGGAAAGCAATAACATTTATGTCACAGTATTATGTTGTACACTTTATGTGAATTTCATTTTGGTACAAATTATAACATACAACATATATGTTTTTAAACAATTTATTTCAAATGCCATGTTGTATGTAATTGAAACATGTAACAGAATTCGCCAATCAGCTTCGGGGTGATTATAATATCATATAAACATTTTTATGGTTTATGGTTGTCGATATATATAGTGGCGGCCATCTATAATCGCACTACGCTAAAGCTACTCTGGTCAGAAATAGTTCTGCGTTAGACCACACAGCTCTAAAGCAAACTATGTGAGTTTATAATGATCTGTCGTTTTTTATTCATGGGATAATACAGGAATGGTACAAAGTGTTCGACCGACAAAGCTACTCAGCGCGATCCCAGTTGGCGGATCATTGAAGTCGTTAACAAAGGGTGAATTGTCCGTCCCTACACAATGTTCCATACTTTTCCACCGGCAGCCAAACTTTGGTTCCATTTAGTTTATTCCTTTTTTCCCCACAAGTTAACTGTTTGTCAACGTCTTTGATTGTTTGAATGGGTTTTAATACCATTTTCAGCAATTTGTAAGTCACATCATGGCGTCCAGTTTATAGTGGCAGGAAGTCAGGGTACGCTGAAAAAACCCCGACCTTAGGAATGAAAACTGGTTATCATTGTCAATAACGATTGAAGTCGAGCATACCCTGCCCAAAGTAAGACGCTAATCTGCAACTTCAGAGTTGACAGACTATGTGATCAATAGTAGATCATTGTTAATATGGTCTCATCTTTAATAACTGAAATAGTTCTCGTTGGATGTTAATCAAATATTAAATGAATCAATCATTTTTGATATACCACCAAATGCATAAACCTTAACTAAACACATGTAAAAAAAATTAATAATGCTTCATCAGTGTTGTAGATGTTCTAGTTAAAACCGGTTGTTGTTACAAGCAGGTCTTCTGGTCATTTTACTATACTATTCTCTATACACTTGCAGTGATGTAATTATATTTAAAAAATGAACATGATGGCTGGGAATTGTCTACTGTTTATGTTGATTCTAAATGTGTATTGTTCACTAATAAACAGAATTAAAATAAATAATTGCATAAGATGCTATTTTTACCACGCACTCTCGTTTCAAAACAAAGGCTAATTTACTTATAACTCTATTTTATTATGGATATACTGAAATTCAAAGTATTCTTACACAGAAACTTATTTAGATTTGTAAAAAATACCGTATTGTATTTAATGAAATTCATTACTAGCTTTAATTTAAAACCAATCAGACTGAACCTTCTCTATAAAAAATGAAGTTAATATCAACTGTGTTTTAATAGATGTCTAATAAATAATAAAGGCAACATAAGATCAACATTAGATGACCTGTTATGTGTTTTAGTTAGACCTGCTATAGAACGACAGAATGATGGATTAAATTAGACAGAATGGAAGATTATATTAGACGGGATACGTCGGTATTCTTGCCAAGCATAAAATGCGAAAAAGGCAATTTTATGCAAGACGAACAAATCGATTAACCAAACATAGAAACAATTAATTTTGTATTATGATATGAATTCTATTTAATCAACATGTCTAATAGAAGATAAATCAGAATCTTCTAAACACTAGCGAGAAAATTATTTTTACGAATGATCAGGTATGTAGTTTGTTGCAAAAGTTGCAGATATCTTAAAAGTCACTTATAGGCAAAGTAAACAATTATAACTAATTAAGGTTCCTTCAACCACAGTGGAAAGACCTTATTGGTCAATTATTTGTAATATTTTTGTTTGCCGTCATAAAAATGAGCGCGACAAATCATTTCGATACTTGGTACAATTAAATAAACCAGTCTGGAGGATGACCAGACCCACCACGTGAAAACGTGAAAACGATATAATTTTAGTACTGGAGTTGTCCGCTCAAACGTTTTAAGCAACTATTCTCTGTAAGCTGAAACAACGATATCAATTATCTAAAGTATGGAAAATGTTAGTTGATTCCTGTTACATGCTTTTGCTCAAACTGTTAGTCTTAAATACTTGGGACCTTTGTCATGGATCCTAAGTGACATATGTTGTATCCTAAGATGTCAAGGTCAACAGTTTGAGTGCCTTGTTGTTGTGTTTAATCTAAAACGATAAAAGATGTAAGCCTACAATCAATAGGAAACATACTTATCTCTTCGAGACCTTTATTTCGTATATTTAATCCAAAACTGTTCGATGAATTTGTTTTCGAGCAATTGGACTTGACGGGTTACGGTTAGTAGATTTTTAGATTATAAAACAATTAGAGAGCATACAGAAAATATATAATTTTAACGTGAGCACCAAGTCTAGACCTTCAATTCAAATGGATTGATTGAATGTTTGCTTTGCATCCAGCGAGGAGTATTTCAGCTTTATTCAAAATGAGAACTAGTTAACAAACAATAAATCAACGGAAAAGTGGTGAGGCGGGACAAAGGAAAATACTCCTTTTAAAAAATTTACCAAAGGGGCTTTTATCGTGCATTGTCCAAACAAATTACCTATTAATGTCCGCGGTAAGGCTTTCCGTATTATGACCAGACAACCCCTTAATGAGAGGGTATTGCCTATCCGCCACCGAGAGCGTCCTGGGCTGTTCTGTGGGTCGAGCACTGGGAACCCTCCCAGTGTGGTCCCATCAATTTAAGATCAAGGTCAAATGATTAACCGCGATTTTCCAGATGTCCACCACGACTGTTTTTATTTAAAAATAGATTATTGCGAGCGTGCTCTATGCGAATTAGAACATGGTCAGACCTTATATTTGTCAATATTTTTTTACTGAGCGATAGCGAGGTACATTACGTTTGACACATCCTACGGCGCTAGACATTAGGTTTGATTTAGCCTAAGCCACTAAACAGTTCTAAACAATACAATACTATGCTGCTATACGGGATAATAAAAAACAGCATATGGTGTTAAACATTACGTTTGACACATCCTACTGCGCTAAACATTACGTTTGACACATCCTACTGCGCTAAACATTACGTTTGATATAGCCCAAGGCACAAAACAGAACGTTTGACACAGTTTAAACTAACCCTGAACCCATCTTAACTCTAACACAAACGCAGCCTACGGCGCTATACAGGATGTTTGACACAGCCTGCAAGGATATACATGAGGTTTAACACAGCCTTCGGTGCTATACAAGACGTTTGACACAGCCTACGTCGCTATACTGCTTGCATGACTAAGACTACAGTGCTAGATAGGACGCATTACACAGACTACGGAGCTAGACAGTGTGTTTGACACATGTTGTATACTACATTTACCCTTACCCTAATCCTACTCTCACCTTAGCCCCAAATTTAATCATATACTAACCCTATCCATACTATTACCCTTACCCTAGCACTAACCATACTCAAGCCCTAATCCTACTCTAACTCTACCTAATCTTACCCTACCCTAACCCTAATCCTACTCTAACCCTAACACTACACTTACCCTAATCTTACTCTTACCCTATCCCTACTCTAACCATAACTCCAACCCTAATCCAACTTTAACCCTAACAATATCCCTACTTATCCTAATACTTACCCTTCTCTAACCCTAACCCTACTCTAATCCCAAACATAGCAATAACATTATCAAATTTAAAAATGCTACAATAATAAAATATAATATTTACATTTAATAATAACATTATGACATCGCCTCTATGCTAACCTTAACCTGAACAAAGAGACAACCCTTTCAATTATGTATAGCAAAGTAACACATAAAACGGTGCAAGATGCAAGTAATGCCACAGCTTAAGGCACATGATGACACATTGGCACAGTCTATTTGAACTGTCTACCTATAGACTGTCTACTTGTCAACCTGCCTACTGTCTACCTGTCAACCTGTGGACTGTCTACTTGTCAATCGGTCTACTGTCTACCTGTCAACCTAAAATATGGTGAAGCTATATATTATATAATATCATTTCAACCATAATATAAATACACGGAGACTATATGTACTGTTGCCATACTTGACCCAAGTAAATAAATATGAAATTAACATGAGGTAGTAAGTGATTCCTGATTACATCAAATTTTAATTTAGTGGAGAAGTCTTCTACTAAATAAAGTGTCCCGCGTGTATCACTGTATGATAGTTTTACAAATCGTCATCTTCTACAATATCCAGAGCTGAATACGACGGTCCCTTTATTCATTGCGCGAATCATTCTAAACAATACTATTTCATTCACATCTGGTTTAAACAAATGTTGTCCCTGGCAGTTATCAGAAAATTGCTCCATGGGGTGATTACTGATGACTTCAGTTTGCATATCCCGATAAAATGCCACCAAACTATTGTCAAAGGAGTATCGTCTCATGCATACGGGTTCCTTTGTAGCTCCGTCCATAAATGAAGGAGCTTCATTATTGTAGCTAAGTTTCACTGAACTGGATTGGTATGTCTATTTAACGTATTCCCATTTCTTTTCTCTATTTCATGACATTTAATATTGTCTTCCTCGGTTATTTCTCCTGCATTTTCGATTTCAGTAATATTTTCTGCAGTTTGATTATTATTATCATCAACGTCATCATAATCATTTTCGACATCAATGTGGCAGTTATTAAGAAATTATCTTTCCTCTTTTGCTAAAGCAGCATATGGGATCTAAAAATAAGTTGTGAATTGTTAAAATATCACTGTAACAACTTTCTAGGATAGAGCAGATGGTTTCTATATATATATCACGTATAGTTAAAAGAAAGTTTAACAAAAAATGCAAAATGCCGCTAAAAACGGAACTTTCGAAAAAATATTCACATATGAATGTCTACAATTTCGAGGTACATTAATTGATGTGCTTATTTACATTGTTTTTTAATGTTTACCTTGTCATTAAGCGGAGCAGCAAAGTTAGGCCTATTAAAAAATAACTGGTAGGGAATGTTGGGTGCCATTGCCTTGTTCAGCCTATTATTATACTTGTAGTAAAATTCATCTAAATCATCCACCCAGTTTTTGTTCTCTGCCATCCTAATCCTAAATTAATCTGTTTATGTTCTGTTGAATCTTTCAACGCGACCCTGTGACTGCGGATGGTAAGGACGGTCGTGCATTTGTTTAGTTTCAAATTCCTTAACCACTCCCTCCAAGTCGTTGTTTATAAACTCTTTCCCATTGTCAGATTGAAGTATTCTTGGGGCCCAAAACATGTATATAAAATTTAAGACAATATTCGCAATTTCAGAGGATGTTTTACCCTTTGTCGGCTTACCAAATGCATAACGGGAAAAGCAGTCGATTATGTTGCAAACATACGTGTATCCACGTGACATTGGCATCTTTTTAAAATATGTTGCTTGTATAGGCTTACGCTGTAATGTAGTTTTGGGCAACGAGACTGCACTCTTACAGCTTTGACAATCAATGTACTTGAAAAAAAGAACATTAATATTTTCTCTTACCACTGGATAAGCAGTGTGCCTTATGGTTTCGTATATGGCTTAAGACTTTCGATGGTCCGTTGCATGTTCATTTTTTATTCATTGTATTAGATCTTCCTTGCGTAAGCATTTACGATGAAGGGTATCCAAGTCAGTACTTCTCTTGAACACACTATCGGATTTCTCGTCATAAAAATATTCAGACATTACTTTCTTTGTCCATCGCTCATCTGTTCCTACTTTCTGCGATAATTTCACGGCTCCCCATTTAGGATTTTCATTCTTTAGCTTTGTAATGTTAATCATTCTGTCAATGTTAACCCAAATCGTCTCCGGGTTTGTGTCTTTTGAGATGGGTTTTCTTCCTTTTGAAAAAGAAAATCCTACGTCCGGTATGGTCTCAACCATTTTAATCTTTGAACGATTTTTAAAAACTATTATAATGACGTAATTTACAGTAATGACGTTATGACGCTACAAAATTTCTATTGGGACGTTAGGTTATGCATAGTTTCGCAGAATATAAACAAGACACGTTTGTGCAGGAAAAAATAAGACACGTTTGTGATTTTTGATGTGAGCTATAATTTAATAGTTTTTCCGGTCTTAGACATGATATGTAATGTAACATTCACGGCTTAGGACGTATATGTCATTCCCTTTCGGTTCGAGGAATATAAATCTTAAGCCGTGAATGTGACATTACATACCTTGTCTAAGTCCGGAATAACATATAATGTATCGGGAGTATGTTAAATCATACAAATCTCAGAATTTAGACTAAAAATAACTGCATTATTAACGATAACGATAATTATGGATAACACATAACAAACTGCATTTTGTGTCAGTTTTTACATTTACACAAAACACACATGTTACGCATTTGCGAACTAAATTTATTGGAATTTTAACACGGCTTTGTTTACATAGTTTAAGCAGGACGTCGAATGAATAACTTTTAAACCCGAAGAGATCAAATATTTAACATGATACTGAATGTAATCAGTAGGGAAAAATATTTTATTTGAGAGCAAGGTCAAATGACATTGGTCATACCATAGCAATACGGTAAACCATAATAAAAATGTCCTTATAAAACATATATTTGTTCTTAGGAACAGACAAAACGTCCCTAAAATCCATATATATGTTTTTTTACGTCCGACCCTAGGGAAAGACCGGCACATTTGTCTTCAGAACAAATGTCCATTCCATTTCTCTTATTTTTATTGAATGATTCCTGATGACTTTTAAAATATTTATTTATGCATTTATAACACGGTGTTAAATAAACCAGACACAAACGCTACTAAAATATGCAGTAAACATTAATCAACAGATCTTACAACTTCAAATGAACTTTTAACACTCGTGAGTGACTGAGTCATATATTGCGATGATAAATATTTCCATGAGTGATATTATAAGTGCATAGATGATGTATCCACATGCGTAAATTAATAACATTCAGGTACATATACTGCTTCATGAATGAAGTGGAGTTCTGTTTGGAATTATTTGATATATCAGACCCTGGTGTTGGCTGTAAAGGTACTCAAACAAAGTTGTGTTGTCCCTAATTTGATGTTATTCCTTCTGGTATGTTCTAAATTACGATGACATCTGAAATCAATGGACTTTTAAAATATTCAGCCATCTGATATAGAAACAGAATTATCTTCTCCGGCCTGCATGGTTAACTCATTTCAACTGGGCAGTCATGGTTGTAAGATATATTCAAACAACGTCTGTCCGAAGAAACGCTAAATCACTGATTTACATTTATGTTTAATCGATTTTGATTGAATAATGCTCCAAATTGATGGGGGGGGGGGGGGGAGGAAGGGGTCAAAGACCAAGCTTAAAATTCCGAAAATTATGCCTAGGCGCATACATAACGTAATAAATTAGACCTGTTTAATTTATTGCTTTTTAAATTGAATGTTTTTTGCATTTATCATATTGATTACGTCTGTTATTTTTAATTCTTTACGTAGCCTTACACAATGCGTGTAACAACAATTAACAGATAGGTGTAAAATAGTTCGTAGTTTTACATAAAGGAGAAGGCTTTGTTTTGGTGAATCTTATGAAATACTGTTTTCTGGAGGATTAACAACAAAATCCTCTACTTGGATCTAAATTTCAATGAGTAATAATATACATATGTTTATATTAATATATTAAAAAAGTGAATACAAGATCATGATAGTTTAATGCGATTGTCAGATGTCAACACTCTATTGTGAGAAGTAAGGCGGTTTTATTGATATTACAAATAACCTTTCTAAACTAATGCAAAGTATTTCTTCATTCAAGTAAAACAAATATTCAAAAGTAGATTAAGGAACACCTACTTAATCTGTTATTATACCTCACAGTAATATATTGCAGTACCATCAAAGATGTCAGTACATGTCTCCTTGGGAAATAAAATCAGCTGCTTCTGTAACATTTATCCTGTAGTTATTCGGCAAGTTAAACTGTTTTGCTCATTCTGCTTTCCATTATTCATTTTCAAACTAATAAAGTGACAGCAATACATTTTTGTCTCATGTATGATGACGTATTAAAGTGCACGAATGTTAAATGACAAATGAAAGTAATTTGATCAAGTTATCCTGAAGGAGATTTTAATAGATACAAAATCTATTTGATTTTACGGCATTACAACAAAATTGAAAAGAAACACAATTAAATCTATCCAAGTTAGTCATTGCAGTTGCCAAATTATCATCTCATTAATGCAGATCCAATTTCGACTTTAATATGTTACTTTATTTGTTAAGTCAACATTTAAAATTTGTATTTGCTAATTTACATGTGATTGCCTAATTGAATGATCATTGTTGTTGAACTCAGATGTTGAGTCGATCTGTAATTATATTTAGAGAAGTCTCAGATAAGGAAACTAATTACCAAGACAGTTTCGTTATAAAACTGGTGGACATGGTCTAATTTGGCGATACACAGACGTTTGTGTGAACTGGTGTCATTCGACACAGAACATAAGAAAGTGATAAATATATTGTTTCCACGAGAGGAGGAAAAAGAATCTTGAATTCGCCATACTTTTCATTAATGAAAATGTTATATGACAGTTTAACAAGGTAACAGCAATTCTTGTGCATAAAATATAAACCTATTCAGCACTTCAACAAATGTATATAAATATTACAACTCTACAGTAAAACATTAGAAACACAATGACACCGGTGGCGATCAATAGGAACAGACGTCTTGAAATCAAGTACTGATTCTTTCAAAAGCAGGAAAACGAAAGTAAAACAACGATCATTACGTACGCGGATAAAACTAAACAATACTAACCTACAAAACATTAATTTGGGAAACATATAAGTAAAGGTCCAATCGATGTCTACTTATGTATGTTGCATTTCAGTTGTAAAACAGTTCATTATTATGACAGGCGTAGATAAGATCCAACAAGGGGTGGGGTGGCTCGTATATGCATCGAAGTGTATTTTTCTTTCAATACAATCCCTTAATGGATGTTAACGTCTGTGTAAAGTCTTTGCTATATTGTAACAATTTTGAGCTTAACGCGTCAACATCTATTAAAAGAATCATGTAGGACTCGTGACTTCATCGTCCTTGGAGCTGTCGATTGTACCATGCTTACACAAATGTTGTTAATGAATGCGACCATATTGTTTATGAGATTGATAACAGTGTTTATCTCATACAGACTCTTGATACATATGAGTGTGATCTGTAAAAGGAAAAAATCGCTTGGAAAGAAATAAAGGTTTCAAACGAAACGAAGTTCGCTACTTTAACTGCTTGGTACTGAATATAGCACTGTTTGTAGGTATAATTTAAGCAAACAAAATCTGGAAAACAGAACACACCAAGTCAGAAACGTCGAGACTCGAAATGCAAAAGCTTGTTAAAATGAAAAACAAACTGACATGGGCAAACATAAATAACAGAAAAAACAAGAGCCTTCCCAATGTGGTGGTACAAAAGAACTATAAATATGATACTCTGTAATCTATGAAATCTTATACACTCTGAAGAACAATGAGCCTTTTCATCTGTTTTTGATGTTTATAGCTTAATTTTAAATAGTTGCTTATATAGAGGGCATTGCCCGAGCCAAAGGCCAGGGTATTATCAATATTGAAAGCGATACCACTGTCCCGAGTGCTGTCAAGTATCATGACACTGCCAGCTATAAAGCAACTATAGTATTTATTTCATTGAAGAATAAAAAACCATGTGTTTAAGACTGTATTATTTTATTTGTAGCTGCTTGATGTATGATTTGAACGTGGGCCTCATAATATATCATTTGTGGGCATTTTCAGGCAATACACAGTTAGTTTTCTTCACTTTATGACATTTTTTCCTCATTTGTTGTACATGTTCATATATTTTTTTATTGTTTGTTTGTTTGATTATTGTTTAACGCCACTTTCAGCAATGTTTCAGCTATATAATGGCGTCCAGATTTTATTGGGGAGGAAGCCGGAGTACCTGGAGAGAACCCCCGACCTGCGGTAGGAAAACTGGCAATCCTTGTCAATTAAGATTGGTATATATAAATAAACAGTTTTATGTTGCTTGTTACTGGATGTCATGTCAAATTGCTGCAAATTAATTAATACCAGCTGACCTTGTTGTATCCAACTGAAACAAACATAATTTTAAAGATATGAAATAACTGTAGTTATTTCTGTTTCATTTAAATTTTATCAGTAAATGTTACTTACGTCACACGTCAGCTATTTATAGATGCAATGAATAGGCACTGAACTGACAACACAAAAGTTTGACTAAGCCATATTAAAATATGACCTAAGTACACGTTAATGTTTAAATATTATACATAACTTCATAGCAGATTATCAGAGAACTGTCATGATTGAACAGTCAGAACAGTCAATATTTAGATACGGGCATAAATTTTGTTTACTAATTATAAAGTTATGCATTAAAATCTGTCTGCTTTGTCAAATGTTCTTCGTAAATTGGTTATTATGCAACGTCCTGTTCTATTTCATATGTGTGTGATGAAGTCGATTTTAATGAAATGTCGCATATAATTAAAGAAAATTATTTTGTTAATTTTAGTTATTTTGTTCCACTTAGTTTGCTTAGAGCGCGTCAATGGTAATAAATCTTGTTCGAACTAGTTTTAAATGTATTTGTGTCGGTCTAGACGTCAGCTGGTTTATTTTATTATATCATATTGATAATAATAGTAGAAACGTCTAGTTGTTTAATGATGCCATAAAGCAACAAAAAAGATGTAGTCTAATATTATATTTCTCGTGTGGCAATCTGTTTTTGAGACAGTTTGTGGGCACACCATAACTCATGGTTCATTGTAGTCTTTATCATCGAGTAAGTTCGATAACCCTTCCCAACTTTCTTTTTCTGTTGAAGTGAAAAATGAATTACCAAATAGCCCAGCCATTTTTGCAATGATTTTTTTTGTTTGAAAGTGTGTCTCGTCCTGAATATAGCTGATCAATCAATCAATCATTTCACTATTTCAGAACGACTAGAAATTTCTACGACACAGATTAGACCATCATGTTAACCCCTGTTTGCTCAACATTCCTGTGTCATAATGTACATCATGAAGAGTGGAATTTTACTCAGCAAACGCTATGAAACTGAGAGACTGCAAACTGCATCGTTTCTTCACACGGACTTTTACCTTTCAGCATAGGTTCTTTAAGTATGCAAACACACACAACCCTGATACTTATTCGTCGGCCTATGAAAGCAGTACAACAAAAACAAATAGAACTTGGCTAGTTATGGACTGTTTCTCACTGTGTGTTACATGCCTTGTAATAGTAAAAATAGTGCAAAGAAATCAACCAAATAGCTCGTTATTTATTAAACTTTCGACCTTGTAATGGTAATTGTGCAAAGAAATGTTCACTTTGCAAGGAAATAATTTGTTTACGTCTAAACGTTGCACTTATAATTAGATTTTAAAATGTCAAAGTTGTGCATCTACAGCGGGAATCTAGCTATGTGCACAAGCGTATGACAATATAATTATACGTAATAATCAGATATTAATCTAATTCGGCCTATATAATAGACAATAATAATGAAGATATCAAACCTTACTATACTTAAAAATAGATTTATTCTTAACACTTTGACGACTTTTTTTTTATCAAACGACATATTTATGATTACATTTATCAAATAAATGTTTAATAGATATTCATCACACCTGTTTAATTTAATAGTTTTTTAAAGCAAATTTCGCATTCAGAGGGTCAATGTTTTACTCAGAGAATCTGTTATTTATCATTATTTGACGTTTTTTAAAAAATATTTAAATCCTTATTATTTTGTCAATTTTACACTATTTTGCAATGCATTTTAACATTGACATTAACACTATATTCATGGTCTAATAGTGTCATAGAAACAGCAAACCCCTACCCTCAGTTGACCTAGTCTGATGTAGAATATAACATTTTTGTACAGGTCGTAGAGTTTATGAGCAATTATGCCATAAGTGTCCACGACATCCATTTGTACATATGTACACTTTTGACATAATTAGTATACTATAATAGACTAGTTGTTAATAATAACTGAATCAGAATAAATACTGGCGTAAAGTAAAATATATCCAGCGGCTATTCTAATGTGATATTGCGTATAAAGGTCTTATTACTATAGACAATCTTTTCAAAATGGGTCAACTGTTAGTGTCTTATCCAGGGAAATATTTAAGAAAAAATAAGGGGAACAAATATCAATGAGTGTAGCTTACTAGTTTCCACAAAAACAAAAAAATGGTAGGAGGCATTTATCTACTGATACAAGAGCAAAACACTTATACTAAATGCCAAATCCCCATTGGAAATAATGTTTGCTTGAATTTTTTTATTATTCTATCTTTTACCTTTTTATTACGAAACTTCAGTAGAAAAAATGTAGATACGATAAACTGTCCATGTTTTATAATATGCCTCTGTTGTTTAGTTGTTACAAATTGTCCTTTACTTTTGCTACGGGAATTTTACATTAAAAGTCGGCCATTTTGTTCTCTAAAGGGACCTAACGATGTCTACAAATGTTCGTCTTATTGCATGACGTTCAATGGTATTTGGACAAACCGCGAGACTTTTCTCGCCTTAACTAAAAAAACGACATCACCCGAAGAATTTCAGGTGGACAACAATTGCTTGTTCCTTAAGTACACTTCCGTTCTAATTAAGGTCAAATTTTAGTATGGAAAATCACCCTTTCAAAATTTAAAAACTGCCATATTTCAAAGCGATGAATATCTCGAGGAAATAATTATTGATTTCAGAAAGTACCCTTCATGGTCTACTAAAGGAGCATAAGCTGAATCAGTTTTCATTTTTCACGCAAAAAACCCTCTCCAAAATACGTCAACACTTAGTATAGATTACGCAGCTAGCGCTCCAAATGTGACAGTTTTATTGTTAATTTTATGCCCCAAAAATTAATAAAAATCAACTATCGAACACCATTGCGTGGTCTGATCGTAAATAAAGTTAGTGATGTTCGTCATAGAACAATGTACTACAAATATCATACTGTAAGCCGTCGAGTTTGCTGAATATTATTTGATAATATACAATACGTCTAAAGTATATTGCATTTATGGTCTTCTCATGTGTCACTTCATAGATTTTACCAACACGTTAATATTTGTTGTTTTAGTGATTTGTCTAATCATAACAAAAATATAGATAATGGTTCTATTTCCAACATATACTGGCTGAGATTTATCTGCACTAACCAAAAATAAATCCAATGTGCGACTAATATTTTGCTTGTGTCGTTTATCATAAAGTGATGATTTAACGTGTTATACACATAATTAATGTCATAAGACTGCTTATTCAACACATGGACAACTACAACTTTTTGTGCTTTCCAGTCTTCTCGTGTTTTAATCATTATTCTATTGTGAATATATCTTTCTTGTTATCAGTTTCATGTCTATACATTGTATAAAAAACAATAAATGAAAAAAAAGAAAATATAATATCATACCAGAATATATTGCGGTCATAGTATAACACAAGATAACCGTGGACAATTAATTTATGAACGCCCTGTGGTGAAGTTATCGGATCACAAACATGCAAACTGATATCCGGTGCATATCGTTAAACTGATTTAGCTAAGTAAAATTCATGGTATTTTCAAAATCAAATGCAGTTATTGAAAATCGTAAGCATTGTTATTTTCATTCCCATAAACTCTGGTATTAATTTATAAAACAACCACCAAACTTTGATTATAACTTATAAGGTATATAATTGTCCAGCGCATGTAATATATTATAATTTTGTGTGTGTTGATACTTATTTTATTTAATTTATAAACCAGATTACGCTTAGGAACTTCTGCATTAAAATTTATGAAACCATACATAAAAAACACAAAACCCGCCAAAAACCCTATATTATTATAACAATTTATTATTAATCCGGATTTTCCGTCGGCATTTAGATTGTTAACTTAATTTCCTTTACATTAACTAGGACTAGATCATTACTGATGTAAATACTGTTTTGACACCAACAGTCTAAGCCCTGAGTTACTATTGGATCTCTACATAGAGATTTGATTTAAACATATTTTATTCATAACTTCATAAAAGACGTGAATTTTATAGGATAGTAGGACCAAACCTATATATATTCTGTTCATAGAGATTGACAATCGAACATCTAAAGAAAATTACAGATCGTCAGATTCCTGATATTTCTCTACGATTTTCACATTGCAGCTTATCATATAAATTTCAGTCGTAAATATGAAGAACAAAAAGTTTGACACACTTTAATAATCAACTAATAATTTCTTCAAACAATTATATATGTCATATTGCAAAACAGCATACATTCCTTAGGCTTTAGTGTTCATTGTGGTGTTATGTGAACATTGCTTGACGAAATTAGTAGTTTTCAATATTTTTGATAGTTTGTCCAGCAAATTTTCGTATTTTGACACTGTTCGTCTTTTTAACCAGTATAAAGTATTCACAATGAATATAACAAGAGTTAAACTAAATAAAGAATACCATGGTGACACTTTTTTGTTCCAAACCTACAAAACACTATTTGTAATCCAATCAGACTATACATATATTTGGGATTTTCACATGCTCTAGATATATACGTAGATATATATTTCAAATTATATAAATTCAAGAAATATTTCATTCATTTGTTTCCACAACGAATGCTGAATGTCATTGGACTGATTATGATTTCTATGTGATGCTCTTATTATGTTTTAGAACAAAAAGTTACAATAGGTCGTCAGCTTTACATAGTTATGATATATTTTTCATTATAAGGTTTCACTCTTGAGCACAGTAGTAGATATCACGATAAATAAATCAATCTGTTTTTCTTTTTAAATACGTTAACTATTTGTCATTGATCGTGCATTGTGACTGAACAATTTAGTAATGCATGTAATCAACCTTTGAAGTGGTGCCGATATGACTGGGCTCTTTTGTTGTTTCAATAGATGTGTAAAGTGTCAGTCTTTTGATTGTGCATTGTGACCGTTCAATTTAGTAATCCTTGTAATCAACCTTTGACGTGGTGACGACATGACTAGGCTTTTTAGTTGTAACAATAGATCTGTAATAATTAATGTTGCTAGAATGAGTCATTTTTAAAGCACTAAAATGTTAGCAAAGTTAGCAGGGGATGTTGAAACATTTGCCAATGGGTGACACAGATGAAAAAATCCTTCATTTTCCAAAGAACAGTCAAAGTCGGCCTCAGTAAAGGTAAATGTATGGTGAGATTGATATCCTACTCGATACACACATATATCTTCATGCTGTGTTTGATTTGAAGTAATATTTTCTTTATATCGTTAAATTTTATTTCTTTTAACAACTGCGTATATTACATATAAACATATCAGTTATCAAGATACAGGAGATAAATAATTAATAAAGTTAAAATTAAGCTAATTTTAACAAAGCAGCTACATCAAATGACTAAACTTTATTCTACTAAAATGCAAGGTTAAACGTCTTTAATCCAATGTCTTCTAAAGTGTGTGTAGTTATTTTTATTTTAATTACACTAATATGTAGTCGTCTAATATCTTCTTATTAACCGTGAACTGCAGTCAAACAATGGAACTACAAATTCAATTTATTGATACCTTGTCTGAATAGATCAAGGGTGTGAAATCTTCGATTTAAATTAGAATCAGTCATTTACTAGAAAAGATGAGTACTAAAGAACATTAGTCTTTAAAACTATCTTTCACATTCATGACGAATGCGTAGTGATATAATAACATCATTTAAATATGGAAACACCACTAAACATAATCATACGATTGAACACCGTTTTCAATGGATTTAGCGGTATATTAGCAAGTCCAACTTACTCTCATACAAGTATGTTTGTGAGTGAGTTGGATTTGTTATAATTCCTTAAAATTGCACTAAGAAATGCCGCCATCTTTGTTTACGGTAAAAGTTGTTCAATCAACGTCATCATCCAAAAATAAATTGAGTCAACTTCATTTATCAAGAAATAAATTTCGTTAAAAACATCAATCAGAAGTAATCTCGACAAATCAAATAAGCTTATTTACACACCCACTTGATTGTCGTAATTGGAGATTATCTTAAATCTTAAATAAATGCTTCCTTTGATCTACCTATCCAAGATTTTAACTGGAATCTGCCATGTTTGTTACTAGATACCTTTTTAAAATAAAAAATACTGCAAACATTTACATAGCTACCATACCTTTTTCTGAACTTCTAATTGTGCCACAACAATTGAAGCAAGTATAAAACAGGCCTTTAAAATACTATGATACGTGTTATTCAAATCGAATTTGAATTTCAAAAATGTTAAAGACCTGGTAGATGATTTAAGGACACGGTCGATGTCCACAATGTAACACGATAAGACTTCGATGTTTTTACAATTAATTTGCAATTATTTAACTATTTATTACAACGTTTCACGTATTTGCCTCACTTCTTATTCACTTTAACACGTGCTTTTTCATGTCTAGTAGTTTTTGTTATCGTAACATTTAAAAAACAACTTTTTCCTTTGACATCAGACGATTTTATTGAATGACGAAATGTATGAGGCGTGTTTTGCAAAACTAAAGCTGAAATGGGCATTAAAAGTATATATTATATATATTTATACGTTTACTTATCTTAAAAGCTCACCAGAATAGTTATTGATAGACATATACATGAATGTTATAACCTGCAGATTTTTTAAGCCGTCTAATAAATAGTTTATATAAAACATTGATATCTAAATATTATATAAATGCACATTGTTTAAAAGTTGAAACAGGACGATTTATCAAATCTAAGTAGTAAAAGAATTTTAGAGGATGAGTATCATTCAATATTAGAATATGAAAAATATAATGAAGCAAGAAGAAATACTTAACCGTGTGCTGTTAAGGTTGTTCAGTTAATAGCATTTCAAAATATTAAAGAATTAAATAATCTTGAAAACTTTTTATGTAGTTAAAGAAATAAATCATGAGAATTTGGTATTGTTTACTACAATCTGCTCAATAATGTGTTATTCACAGAGTTGTTTTACAACTGGTGAATGTTGATGTGATTTATGTATTAATTAATTGTAAATAATATTTTGTATGAACGGCATTGCTTACAGTAATAAAGTATAATTATCTCCATCCGAATTTTGTCAGTGTCCTATGGTTTTGCTGTTTGTTGACCGTTCGGTTTTCCTACATTTTATTTCTTTTTCTTAAAAAAATAGTATATCGTAATATTAGCAGTATTTTTGACATTACTAGATCAAAGCTCTACCAAGGTGTCGTTTGTACATAATTAGAGCTCTAATTACATCTGCGGAACAAATGTCTACGATTCATTATAACAGTTAGATTTTCATACCAAGAACGATTAAATGTTTACATTTAATCAAAAGTGGTAGAACTCAAATTAACCTTTTTTTAAATCCAATAACGTAGCAACTATCCAGATAATTAAACAATTTTTTGCTAGTATATCTGTGTACAAGATGTATATTTTTGGCAAATGTTTCTCAATTTTACAATTTTCTGTTATTCTATTCTATTACGTTGAATTAGAACACGAATAAACTGCGACATGTAAGAAGAACATGGTATACAAATAACTGTTTCCATTTGCTCAAATCAGCTGGAAGTAATAAGTTTGTAAGAGACTCGCAAAGAATTTTGATTTAGTGCTTGAAGGAATGGTCCAATACACAAAACGTTTCCTGTAAAACAAGCATTTATGATTTGAAAACACAACAAGTGATACGTTTTGGAACTTTCAATAATTTTTACATAATCCCTCTTACCAATTACTGTCTTCCACGATTTTTAAAAATATTTGTCCAACTTGTACACCAGACACAATGATGTCTGCATACAAATATAAACACAATACCTAAATGTACACCAGACGAGCAGATGGCTGCATAATAATATCATCACAATACCTAACTGTACACCAGACGAGCAGATGGCTGCATACTAACTTCAACACAATACATAGCTGTACACCAGACAGACGAGCAGATGGCTGAATACTAATATCAACACAATACCTAACTGTACAACAGACGAGCAGATGGCTGGGTACTAATATCAACACAATACCTAACTGTACACCAGACGGGCAGATGGCTGCATAATAATATCAGCACAATACCTAACTGTACACCAGACGCGCAGATGGCTGCATACTAATATCAACACAATACATAACTGTACACCAGACGCACAGATGACTGCACACTTATATCAACACAATACCTAACTGTACACGAGACGAGCAGATGGCTGCACACTTATGTCAACACAATACCTAATTGTACACCAGACACGTAGATCGCTGCATACTAATATCAACACAATACATAGCTGTATAGTCATGGTCACAACTCTTTAAAGTCCAGTAAATCGTTATTTTTAATTCAATATGCATAAATTTGCTTATATTGTGATGTGAAGATGTGTAATTGTAATTAACAAGATAATTCAAACAATCTGGTTAGTAATTGTCTTCGTTTGTTGGCCATGCGACGGTTTTTTGACGTGTCTACGGATAATTGACATTGAGCAGTCAGCCATTGTTTAACGCGGAAACTAGGAGTCGCTGTTTACGTCACCACAGTTCACGCGTTGATGAGTTGCAATAACGGGAAGTAACTCGTAACGTACAAAAAAGACGCTAAAAACAGCTGTTTAAGAAATTAGGGTATTGAAGCGGTGGTATAATCTTAATAAATTAAAAATAATTACTTCTGGTATAAAACGGATTACGATTTCAATTGATTTTGCCAAAAATACATGTAATACACACGATAAATTTCCGGAAAAATTTTCTCCGTTGTAACAATAAAAAATTAGTAATTCTGTGAAGGATATTAATTCAAATTTTCTGTTCAATTCCCTATATCTAAACTGCGGGTGCGTAATTGTTTTTTTGGCATGCTATTTTAGTGTACGGGTTTAAAAAAAAAAGATACATATATATTTCACCCCACGCGGTGATTTACAAAACTTGCACCTATCTGTATGCACGCCTTATAATAATTGTGGTTTGGTAGTAGTCAAAATTGAATAAGCTCGAATCAAATATAGTGATAAAACTATTGCTGGGACGATACTAGCAGGGTTCCCAGTGGTCAACCAAGAACTCTCTCTATTTTCTAGATTTTTTGTCTGGTAATACAATGTAATACAAGAGCCTTACCGCAGACTGGGCATACGTACCTCGTGAGAAAACCCTTTTTAAGTCCATCAGAATGAAATGTTCAAACATATATCCGTGGGATGTGAACCTCACTTTATTGGAAATTAGGACCCTTTCCCGATTAGTTGTACTATTGACGTAGTACCTCAACACTCAGAAATCCTGCCCCCTCCTTTAGTAAAATGGAAAACGTTTGAAAAGGATGGTATTTTGACCTATATGTGCAAACTTTACACTGTTTCTTTGTTCAAATTGTGTTTAACGCCACTTTTAGATATGGCGTCCAGTTTTTATTGGGGGAGGAACCCGGTTTACTCTGAGAGAACCTTGGACCTGCGGTAAGGAAACAATCCTTGTCAATTAAAATTGGAGTCGAATACACCCTGCCTGCAGTAAGAATCGAACCCGCAATCTCAGTGTTGACAGACCACGTAATCAATGTAGACAATATTTTTTATGCTTTTTTATCTTTCCATATTATTTGTCGGTAAACACATTCTCTTCTTGTATTTTTATTATTCATTGTTTTTTATTTCAAAATATGAAAAATTCCATTGTTTTAGTGCACAAATTCAATTAATATCTAATTGTTTTGTTACCGTACAGAGATCTTGACTCAAAACTTTAGGAGGAGTTGATTACTTAAAATAAGTACCCAACCTAAGTCAAAATCCAGGTTTGTAATGGCATCATGGACTGTCAGTGTTCATACCATACATGAAGGTTTTGGGTTTTCACAATCTGCCTTAACCTAATAAAAAACGCAATAGTACATTTTAAAGTCTCTGCAATATATGTTTAATTGAAAGTGTGCATATTAACCATACAAAAATGTTAAGTCTGTCATAGTTAATAAATAATATCTGCTTCTGTCGTAAAAAAACCCAATAAAATCAATTTAATAAAAATAACTTGTGTACAACATAAATTCTTATTTCAACACAACAAGAATGTCTTTACTTTGACAGATAAAGGAAATGAAATAGCCCACAGTCACAAAAATAATTTTCAGTCATTCAGTATTTCACACTTTTTCTGTAAGGAATTCCCAAGACATCACTTTGGAGACGCATACAGCGGTCATCTCCAGTAAAACAAGTAGTTGATTCACTCCATGGTGATTCAACTCTGTAGTAGTTGCACCCAATGGCACCAGTAACCAGCAGTAATCAGAAAAATCATGAATCGTAATCCAACAAGAAACTCCAATCATGTATATCTGCAATCATGTTAAAAACATTCTGTTAATTATAATTTATTCTACAATCATTTAATTTCACATGGACTGTGATGCAAAATGTTTTATGTTTATTTTGCAATATGTGTAGATACTTATATAATATTGCATGACTGAATTAAATGCATCATGCTTTATTTTAATTAAACAAATTTACATGGTTATTCATCGTTTTATTACTTTAAATTTATCAAAATTTACTGTATATGCCAGAAATGTCCAAGTTGACTAATGAAACACAATTTGATAATTGAGCTAAATCTGTCTAAAGTATGATTAAAGTATTTTGAATTTCATTATCAGTGCATGTCCAGACAAATCTGAGAATGTTACTTACAGTATAAAAAAGATACAAAGCTTATATCTATAAAAATAAACAAGTCCCTAAACTTTCAAGAAAATTTGTGAAAATGTCTAAAAAACTAAAAATCCTCCCATTTCGAGAACTAACTCCTATTACTCCAAGTGGAAATTCGTATATTTAGTGAAAAGTACTAGTATATAAACAAAGAGGTTAATATAATTATCAACTGTGTGCAGTTTGAAGAAAATCTGTAGGTGCATTTTCAAGATACAGCGTTTGTTTGAATGGTGTTTAAAGCCACTTTCAGCAATTTCATGGCGTCTAGTTTTTATTGGGTAAGAACACATTACAAAACGCTAAGTACTAAAACAATCAGTCACGTTGTGGACAAAATACATAAGATTGGGCGAAATTTTACCGTCTTTAATGGGTATTAGCAATATGACAAATCTTCTAAAGTGTATACATTTTTTAATATACTAAAGTTGGCTTCGATGGCCGAGTGGTTGAGCTAGTTAGTCTTCTATTGATCACGTGGTCTATCAACACCGAGGTTTCCGGTTCGTTTCTCACTGCGGGAAGGGGCAACTCGACTCTAATCTTAATTGACAAGGACTGCCAGGTTTCATACCAAATGTCGTGGGTTTTCTCTGGGTACTCGGGCTTTCTCCCTAAACTAAAAACTGGGACGTCACGATAGTGCTGAAAAATTGCTGAAAGTGGCTTAAACACCATTCAAACAAACAAATCTATATATTAAAGAAACAGTCATGTGGAAGACAGTATATAATCACATTAAACGAGAACCTACCTATAATATAAACCTTCAGTATGTGACTACTGAGAGATAAAACAGGCAGCTCATGATTGTTTACTTATTTCTCTTTTTGTTCGATCGACATTTATTTCCGGATTTGTTTTACATATCAGTAGTGCAATATCTCGTGTTAAATTCTAGTAAGGATGTGAAAAAGATGTGATTAAGTGATTATTGATTTTAAATCAGGACACAGACTGAAAATGACAACCTGTAATGTAACACGATCTCTCAAGAGAAAACCATCGATGTATTTAGATATTAATGGCACAAAATTCATAACCTGGTAAACTTGGTATATTTCTACAATATTGGGAAGTTGGAACACAAACAAATTATTTTAAAAGAGCTCTTTACATAATATACCAATCCAAAATAAGCTTGCATTTAATGAAAACGATTGAAGCACGAAGTTAGTTAAAACAGAAATATTATTTATAAATAATCTGCAAAAAAGGAAACACAATGTTGTTTTTATATATTTAACTAAATCAGTACCATTGCTCTTGGAGATTGAATGGATTGCTTAAGATGTTTCATTTTTGGTTTTTTGTTCTAGTTTGCGGTTTCTTGGAGATTGAATGGTTGTCTTTTTGACAATATCCTTTGTGCGTTATATTTTATTATAACCTTCGTTTAAAACTTGAGGAATATTTCAAAGCAGTAAAACATTATTAACTAGAAAGATTGTTTCCAAGTTTTGAATAAGTGAACACATGCATGGAAATAAATCAGGCAGAAAAAGAAAATGCCAAGACAACAACAAATCTTTGAACATTAATAAGTATTGGATACAAAGTAAAATTTTTCGCAATTTGAACCATTCAATCTTCCTATAATACTGATGTTCACGTTAATAATTAGCCCTTTTGAACATATATAATCATGAGGCCATAAATAAAAATTGCATAATTATGTGACTTTCTAAACTAATCATGGTCATTGCAACATTGAGATGAACGTTGGCAAAAGAAAGTTCTAATTAATAAGTAGAAACTGTTCAATTTAATTTAGATCAGTTTTGACGTATATTTTATGATATACATTAAATTTTAACATGAGGAAAAAATCATATACTTTATTTGTTATCAATGTGCAGAACGAATATATGCAAATAAAGTAATATAAGGTATCAAGAATCATATATATACGAGGCTAGACTGATCCAGACCCCTGTGTCGCTAAAAAAAAATAAAAACAATATGTAGAGCCTTTATAACAAAGATTTGGAAATGTTATGCACAATTCGGCTAAGGACATCACGATTACCTAAGAATGTGTAACATTGTTGACATTTTATGCCGGAAGGTATCCACCATATTTAATTTTAAAAGTGCTTCATGATATTTCATTTCTAACCTAAAGTATGAATACTTGGCTTGTACGCAACACATTAGTTTATATGGAGGTAGTTCATTTAATTTAGCAACCCTTACGAGGATTTAAATAACCAGTGTCGCAAGATCAAATATATTTGATTTTCAATTGTGTTATTTATTCAAGAAAAAAACCCAAAACAATTAACAAAGAATAACATGAAAATCGCCAATACTAGCGTGCGAAGCAAGTGGAAACCCAATTTCTACTTAAATGGTGAATCAGTTGAAGATTGTAAGGTCCACTTTTAAATAACAAAACTGAGAAACAAAGAAACGCCTATTTATTAGAATCACTGACATCAAAAGCAGTAAATGTTTCCTGCAATTGAAATGAAGTATTCATATTATAATAGAGAATTGTTTACCTTTTTAAAAGTTCTTATTAAAATAACTTTATAAGAACTGACATTTCAAAAATAGCAGAACTACTAATTATCATATGTAATACGGATTATTAAATGTTATCAAATCATCACTGACACATAGTTACTAAATCACCACGGTTCATTTAAGAAATAATTCAGGCAGGCTGTGGCTTATCATTGTTTTACAACGGAATAAAATAATACGACATAAATGGTCATCCCGTGCTAAAATAATGATAAATCACAGCCTCCGTGAATTATTTCTATTCTAATAAGACAATTAGAGTACATTTATAATATTTTCGTACCTATAGAAAACATCATTTCCGTCATAAACTGGCTGTTCCGTCAATGTAACACACAACATATTGCAACGGATAATGATAGCGCGTGTCGCTATTTATAAGATTTATACGTCATACGCAATAGCTTTCCGGTGGGAGTTACAGTTTTGTAATTGGAACAGCCATTTAAAACACGCCCTACTCAGCGCGTGTTGCTCATAGATAAATCATTTTTTTACCACGACTGTGGTCTCAAAGCCTTTAAAGCACCTCATATTAGAATACATTATATACATTCGCATATATCATCAATATTGTTATAAGCATTATATAGAAAATAAATAAATTATAAGAAAATAGTATGAGTAGACTTCAGCAATTACAGTGTTACATGTAAAATAAAATCGGTTTTAACTGACATCATTTAAATGTCAAAAACTATTGAGAAATATAAGCGATATATTTGCAATTCGTAGATGAGGAAATCAATAAAACATCGGAAGCTGGAAGGAGACGCACGGTGCAAAAAAAAAACAAGTATAAATTGTTTCTGATATAGCATGGTTTGTGAAATCATAACGAAAACTTTGTAGGATTAAATCGAATTCTTAATGTTTCCTTTTATATCGGAAGTAATATTTCTTACCAAAATAAAAGGATTGTCTCTTGCGATACAGCTGAAAAATAAATTTTAAACTTATCTTAATGTGAATATATCACCACTTTTTCTGTCTTGCATATATAGCAGATGATCATTGATGAAAATTTAACCAGACATGAACAGCACTGAGTTAAACATAACTAAATGCAACGGAGGAATATTTACAAATTTTCCAGTAAGTCTTTAGATATATTATGTTTCATATTTTATTTACTTTACTGAATGATATTCTGAATTATCTATATATTTTAAGCAAACGTTTCAATTTTCAGAGTCAACAATATAAAACAAATTTAATTCGATACTCACTGATTTTCCTATTATACTGAATTGCCGTAAAGTAGCATTCTATTTTTAACTGTTTGCTTAAGTTTGTAAACTCCGCAGCTATAAATCATCAGCTGACGTATGTACTATTCACCCTTTTTTTTGTCATTGTTTCTTATTTTTGTCTACTTGAATTTACGCTTCATGTAGTCTTTTATTAGGTTTTTGTTTGTTTCTTTATATAACATATTTCCAAAAATTATTTCGAAAATGTTTCTAATTTTGCAGTCAGCTTGAAATAATTATCACATAAATAAAACCGTGGGTAACATTTTCACGTAACGTCTGGCTGCGTCATGAACGTTTTTTCATTACAACAAATGTTTAATAAATGTTTGACGACGAAGTAAAAAAATGTTTAATACGCACCAGGTAATGAGAATGTCTGTTTTTGATTACATGTATTAACATTGATAGTTAGTAACTTTGTGTGTACTTAAAAACACCTGAATGTATAAAAGTGTAGGTACAATAATCTGTAAATACTTCACGTTGAATCAGTTTACATGACATACATCTATGTTTATTGTTACTTTAGTTAATCAATGACTGTTTATTGCATTTGAAACAAATTCAAGTTCCCCAACATTCACATTAAACAGAACTTTAGCAGGTCTATAAGACTATTTATATTTCATGGAAATCCTGAAATCCTGAAATTACACGATCACGATTTCCTTAGGAATCTAAGTAGATTGCGTTTTTTTAATGTTAATTTTATCTCATTAAAATCCTGGAGCTTATCTTTAAATACAAATTTTATTCTGATTGTATCCAAAATGTGCAGCGAGCAATCGTTCAGCAATATTCAGTACAAGAACTATATCGACGGAATAAAGGAGTGCGTCATTGGAAACAAAACTTTAGGCGAGAAAAAAAAGCGTTATATAACGATATTAATGAACCTAACTTACAGCCGTGATTGCGTTCTCTTTCAACCATCTGGTGACACCCTGGGTAGCATTGTAGTATGGTCACAGAAGTTTTTTGTTCTGTATTGTTGTATTCCTAAGTTAGCATTTTTAGGTAAATTAGTAAGTTTAAAAAAAGATGATTATTTTACCTAAATTTAATTGATTGATGTTTAACGAATAGCAAGCAATTGTTCAGATATTCGTCCTTTTGACAGTGTTTGTAAACGTTGTTAATATTGTATTTGTGCTGTTTTATTTCTCGCATTTTCTTATAGCCTGATGGCTTTCATTAATTCTAATTTTAAACCTAACTATATCCGTTATTAGCGATTTTCAATGATACAATCACGTTTGAACACTACATGCTTTCAATGCAGAGTACATCATGAACATATGTATCTAAATGATTCAATGCAGCGTGAATCAGGTGCATGTATCTAAATTCAGTATTAAATATACCACACTCTGTTTGCGTCAAAGGTAATGCTTTTACCAACATCATCGCTATAAACAAATATTAAGCGATAATACCGACAAGATTGAACTTAATGTCTCAACAAACTAATGTACTAAATTAATCCATATGTTATTTATCAAATTATTTTAAGACTTTTTACCATTTATTTGTACTCGTAAATAAGTATGAAATCTCATTCACGTTTTCGACGAATTGCTCTGTCTTAGCCGGATTTGATATAACGTATTGGAAATTTGATAATAAATGCACTGCAATAACTTAATTATTTCGATTTTTAATATTATTTGGTTTTGAGCACCACTGATACCCACTAGACATATTGCGCGTCTGGCGTAATAAATTAAATATACCTTGGTATCTTTGAAGACATGTTTGCATGACACATACTGTATATCTTCAATTTATTACAAAAAAACGTTACAAACGATTTAGTGTTTCAGTGTTTACAGATACATTATAGCATTAATAACTTCACAGACAACTCTGATATTTCAGATTGAATGGGAAGTTTCAAAGTGGATTCGATGTGCAGAATTTCTCTTTACGATAGTTTTGAATAGCGTCGTCATTTTCTTATTAACCCGTGTGAGAAAACGATCAAATTTGGTATTTTTTGTTATCAATCTTTGCACATCCGGTAAGTATTTGAATTAGACATCATCATTCACCTACACAGACAAATACTAAAATTGGTCAATCTCTAGTTTTCTAGATAAGATATTACCTTTTTTTCTATAAAAGGAAGCAATATTTAGCACGATATTATAAAAAATTAGTGTACAGTAATCATATGGATGTCGCGAATAATAATATTACGAACAGTTAATATTCAAAATTCCAACATATGCTTAGACTATCATTGATTCTGCCTTTTTCATATAATGCAGTTTTATTTTCCTATCAAAACTGCACATACAACAGTTCAAAGATTTGAAAAGCAGGAAGAACAAGCTACCGTAAACAAATCAATAAAGAACACCAATTAAACTTTACATAAATACTGATTTCTGAATTTTACGTGTTATATTTAATGTACTTACACTATGTATGACCGTTTCGTTTAATGAGGTATATAACCATTTATCGCTAAAAGATTGATATATTAAATGTACGCTTAACATCCCGCAAGAATTGTTTCGGATACAGTATACAGATATTACAGTTTTAATTTCTACAGATTCTGTAAAATTTGCAAAGAAGATTTTTTAATAAATAAAGGTTAAAGCAGAAAATGAATTTAAAAACAGTTGATTTTTTTTCAATTTGTTACAGATTTAGCAGTCGGGGTGTTTCATATACTGCCTTTTCTAATTGCACATTTTACATCGGCTAACTGGGAGGTTGGAACTTTTTTCTGCAAATTGAAATTCTTCTTGAGTAATATTTCGCTATATTCATCGACCTATCTTATCGTCATCATTGGAATAGACAGATTACACAGTGTGATTAGACCTCTTAGTACAGTAAGGCAGTTGACGTGTTATCGCATGTGGTTGGTCATATCAGCTTGGACACTGGCATCAGTCGTATGCATACCAGTTTTGTTTTGGACAATTTTATATTCAAAGTGTGGAAAAATAGTATGCACACCAAATCTTACAGGATTCAAAACAGTATGTATTTAAGTTACTAAACTTATTCTTGGAAGAGTCAATTTAATATGATGGTGTTTGCTATCTAATTATTTATTATTTAAAGAACATTAATTGAATAACTTGAAATAAATTTAAGATATTGGTTTATTTACTTTTATTCCTAACGCATTTTAGTAACTTTCCTGGTGAGTCATTTTCTTTAAGTCATAGAATGGTTTTGGTTAAGAATATCAAAATTCCTTCTTACGTGCCAAATATCTATATTGCACTTTGACTTCAAGCCACCAGTTCAAAGTTTTAAGTAAACAAAGTTGAAGGTCACACTTTAACTTTGACTTTGAGACGATTATGTGCTTATGTGCATCTATGTTTAAATGTCTACAGGTTATTTTAACTTTTAATGTTTATAGTTTTGACAAAAAAGGACTAAAGTCAAAATAAATGCTGTTTTATCGCACTTTTGATGTCCATGAATTATTTTGAGTGACATGGTCCATAACATTATCCACTATTATGCTTTGTTTATGTTATGGTTTTAAGTATTTTTATTTTAATGAAAAAATTGAGTAAAAAAGTGACACGCTTTCATATTTCTTTCATTCAATAAGGTTTTAGTCCAATACCTAAAAACACAAAAATAAAATGCATCAGACATTTTTATGTCTAGTTTGCAACGAAATAAAAACGAAAACAATAATACTCAAGTGCACATTGAGGTTTCCTTTTAGAAATGAAAAGGACAAGTAAATTTTTATCTCTACAATAAGCTAAAAACTATGTTTTCGTTTTCTGAAATACTAAAAGTTATAACATTTGTCAACGAAAATCTTGCAATATTAAAGCAAATTTTCGATTTATTTATAGATCGTTTTGGTTGGCAATGCCATCCTACTGCTGTTTATTCCAGCTCTGGTGATATTTATATGTTATGGTTTGATTGTGTTCTTGTTATGTCAACGACTGAAGATTGATAAGCAGATTTGTATCGGAGAAGAAGGTAATTTTGTTTCTGGTCGCTGCCATTATGGCACTTGTGACATGCACTAGCAATTTAAACTTGAATGTTGTAATTTGATACCGCAGCAAAATATTAATGTGCTACCATAGCCTCCCAACGGATATTATAAACCGACTGAAAACTTATGGGACCAGGTAGATAAACTTGTATGACAGCGTCAACCGCTGCCTCAAGCCCTTGACCATCTTCGTCAAATGTTACAATAGAAACAATTTCTTTAAAAATTGATTAACTGTAGGCACTCGAGATGGTCACAAAGTAATGGACTGTAATTTTTTTTAAAATAAAACCATTTTAGTCAATATCTGTATATGTCAAATATTCATCAAAACAACGTATTAAATAAAATCTTAAAACAATCAATTATGCGTTACCTTTTTGTAGAGTATGTATATAATATTTTAGCACCATATTTTTTAGAGAACGTAGATAGGTCGCTTATATGTCGCTAGTTTATATTCCATATTTAAATTATTTTAAAGTGAGCTGTTTACTATAAAAATATTAGATTCATTATATACAGATTAAATTTGTTTTCAAATCATTGGTTGAAACGGCTTATAAATATAAAAGTCATAATGAAACATCTTAAGCATTCTTTGGTTGCTACTGTGCATTTGTTTGTTTGGCAAGCACATATTTAAATTTAAGCTTAAAAAATATACCATTCAACCACAGATGTCCAGAAGAAGATACTAAAAATCTGTATTCCAATATTTTAAGGAAGCAAAGTTTATGGGAGGACCTTTCAAACATACATCATGTTTGTTGTTGAAATTGCATTTATACATGACCTTGACATGTCATTTATGTTGTCAAAATTTGATGATTTTTAATTGGTTTCCTTCAAATACAACATGTATTATACTGTTTGAAATTCTACTGTTTGTTTTGTTGATTATATTTATGACTAGTAATATAAAGGTTTTACGGCTATGTCTTGGTAATCAATCTGTTATTATGTTTATGATCAGTGTTTAGTTTCGTAATCACATTGGGAATATCCAAGATACACTGTCACTGATTGTTGACACTTAACATAGTATTCTTAATCAATTCATTATTTAATAAGTGAATTGTTGTGTCACGCAAATGTTATCATAAGTTCATGAGAGAACAATGTGATTTTTTAATAGATTTACTAAGATCAACAACACAGTCAAAAACCTTTGCAATGGCAAACAGAAGAAGTACAATTATTACCTTTGTTGTCGGACTGAGTATGTAAAATGTATTAATTATTTATTTTACATGTACCCCCCCCCCCCCCCTAAATCAACTAAACCTTTCCCGCTAGTTTATATCAAAATTAGGTTAAATCATTAATATCATTTACAGCAGTCTCTGCTGCAATTCAAACAGCTATTATTAGAATACATTTTAAAGATAAATTTAATTAGATAGATTAAACCTATGATATGACCAAGAACGTTCGCTTTTTAAAGAATTTAATCAACTAAACCTTTCCCGCTAGTTTATATCAAAATTAGGTTAAATCATTAATATCATTTACAGCAGTCTCTGCTGCAATTCAAACAGCTATTATTAGAATACATTTTAAAGATAAATTTAATTAGATAGATTAAACCTATGATATGACCAAGAACGTTCGCTTTTTAAAGAATTTAATCAGTCTTTATAAGTCACGAGAACCTGATATTTATCAGGCTAATTGCAGAAGCACCGACTGTGTTGTCATAACAAGTTTTAGCCATTTATGCAAGAGATCAAATGGATGGGGTCAACGGTTGACATTCATAGTACCTTGTATTTGTGGTCTAAATAAGAACCGCAAATAAAAAGATGTAAAGACACCGGTTTTAGCCATGTATGCAAGAGATTAAATGGATGTGGTCAACGGTTGAAATTCATAGTACCGTGTATGTATGGTCTAAATAAAAACCGCAAATAAAAGTATTAAAGACACCAAACTATTATTTACGTGGAATTACTGTTTTCATATCTATAAAAAATAATACTTTTGTCGAATTAAATTATATCTTAACATAATGTATTCTTACAGGTTAAACTGACATGACTAATTTAAAACAATAGATTGCTATAATGTTAAATTCAGCTACACAATTATTACATTACATATTCATTGCAGCATTTATTGTGTGTTGGATGCCCTACATTTTAGCAGGGTTGTTAAACCATTTTGGGAAGATTGGCCATGGAGGATGGTTTGACATTTTGACTGCATTGTCACCGTTGAACAGTGTACTAAATCCGGTCATATTCTTAGTTTTCAACCACAGAATGTTTAAAACAGCACCGTCATACAAGTATTCCCGGACAGTTGAAACACGTGTTTAAAGCTTACTAACGTATTTTAAATAGTATATTATAAGAACGGAAATCTCTAATTAGTTGTATTATGATTTTTTATTTAAATTTTAGTTGGCGCAGGAAATTTCAGAATGGTCAAATATGTGCCTATTATTTATTTGTTCTAACAAATATAAAGAATTGGGCAACGAACATTACAAGTTAATCTACGTTTCTTACACTAAAAAATACATGTAATCCGTTTGTACAGCATTCTCAAACAAATATTGTCCAAATATTTTAAGCAAAGGTCTATCATATTGTAAAAAAGCGAATCTTCTTGTTTAAAAAATTATCGAATAGTTAACTTACATACAGTGGTACATATTAAGCTATAATCTGGACGAGAACAAATATAAAATAGTGCAATGAGATTCTGTTCACCTGCTTAATCATTTTTCTGTTTACCTGCTTGGGCCGGTAAACATGTTTTAAGCTTTATTATTGTCTCATATCCTTTCACCTGCTTAATAATTTTTAGGTTTACCTGCTTGGGCCGGTAAAAATGTTTAAATTTTTTATTATTAGTTCATCTTCGGTTTACCTATATAATTATTTTCTTAGGCAGGTAAACTTGTTTTAATTTTATTATTAGTTATCTTTTTAGTCAAGCTCAATGTAAGAGAAAGTGCACCAGCATTCAAAAAAAGACAGGTACATGCACATTAGTTTCATTGTTGTCTCAACTGCTTGGGCCGTTGGGTCAACATTTAGTTGGTAACAATTTTACTGGATTAAGACTTAAATTACTTATTTACAATATGTAATAGGCATTGTAAATATTTGCTGTATGTATATTACATGAAGTTTGCCAAAGTTTTCTTTTGACGCAATGGTCAATGTCTTTTTTATAAAATGTAAATGGTGTTTTGTAGTTTCTTGCCAATGCTTGGCCTATGTGGGGTAGGAGATATGTTATTGCATAACATCTCTCCTGGTGGTTCTTTTGACCCCATCCTAGGCCAAGCTTTTATGTTACACATTATCATGTAACAAGAATTTTTGAAATGTGTTTTTGGTCTGTATGGATTTTTTATGCCAATTTAATCCTGTTATTAGCTTGTAGAGAATGTTTTGTCATTTAATGTTTTTGTAACCAATTTTTACTTTAAGCAGTAAAAATTTTCAATCTATATATTGTGTTTTTATTTGTCAAGAGGGTTACCTAAGGAGTGATTACTGAAGTTGAAGGAGGAGAGCATAAATGCAAGTTATTTTAATAACCAATTTTATGTTGACGAGTTTCAACAGTTCATTTATGTAGATTAAACTTTTATATATTTGATTTTTGTATGTCCTTGTTGTACCTCATTTATCAACATTCAATTTCCCCCAAGTAGCCTCAATTTTATGTTAATTTTGCTGCCGTGTGATTGGTCAATTACGAAGACGAACGCTGGGAATGCGTTATCTCTACACTTGTTGAAAATCAAGAGCAACAATTTATTACAGTCTTTGGAATTTGTTTTTTATCCCACCCTCCATCCCCTTCAAACCTCTTGATGGATTTTTTTCTATACATGTTTCTTAATCTTTTGTTGTATTGAAATGTGTTTTTGTATGTATGGATTTTTTATGCCAATTTAAACCTGTTATTCTAGGCCAAGCTTTTATGTTACACATTATCATGTAACAAGAATTTTTGAAATGTGTTTTTGGTCTGTATGGATTTTTTATGCTAATTTAATCCTGTTATTAGCTTGTAGAGAATGTTTTGTCATTTAATGTTTTTATTTTATAACAAATTTTTACTTTAATCAGTAAAAATTTTCAATCTATATATTGTGTTTTTATTTGTTAAGAGGGTTACCTAAGGAGTGATTCCTGAAGTTGAAGGAGGAGAGCAAAGGTCTATCATATTGTAAAAAAGCGAATCTTCTTGTTTAAAAATTATCGAATAGTTAACTTACATACAGTGGTACATATTAAGCTATAATCTGGACGAGAACAAATATAAATTTATTTAGTGCAATGAGATGGTTCAAAGGGCTCACAATTTTGACTGACACTTTTAAAATGAAGTATAGTTCAAGGTGCGACAAATTTGTATCTTATGTCAAAATTACCTCACTTATGAAACATTTCATTTTCATTATCATTTATTTTCGCCTATAATGAACTCGTTTAAGAAAAAACAATGTATTAAAACCTTAAAAAATTGATGTGATAGTATAACTATATGTCTTTCATAATTATTTTCTATTTATTGGGGTTAAATAAATGAAAGAAACCCTTATTAATTATACCATAAATGTGATATTTATTTTGAGATATTGACAAAACAATGCATTCCCTTTAAACTAAGCTGTGGTATCTATGAGTAAATTAGCAATGACCAAACACATTACATACATTTAATCAAGTCTTTAATGTTTATTGATCGATTGAAAGTTCGCGTGATGTCCAGCGATCAATATTTCAGTTAACAAACATTTCATCGACACAAATGAGTAAACAAACTTTTGGTTTGCACTGAAAAGGTATTGAGCTACAAAAGGAATCTCTATCTTATCGTGCAAAGAGCGTGACAATCTCCAAACACGTTATCCACTGTGGTCCGCGTCCAGGAATGTTGTAATATATAACCGTACACTAGGGACGCGCCATGCAGGCTTGGGTCGAGCACAGGGAAACTTCCTAGTATGGTGCAGGATCTTTATTGTAAGTTTAAATATCATTATGCAAAACAGCGTCATATCTAAGGTACTTTAAATATTTGATAGCGCACATGTACATATAATATATATACATTGGCGGAAACATGTATTTGTTTAAGCTTTAAAAAAATATAAAAAAACAAAACGAGATTACTAATCTTATTTGTCCTGTTCCATAGCCAGTGTTTGTAAACTGGAAACAAACAAGGAAACAACATCCGCGAAGAGAATGCAAAAAAATAGCTGATTTGTCACATTTCTACGTACAAGTGTTTTGCGTGGTTAGAAAATTTAGATTCTCTCATTTTGACGCAATATTTCAACCGCTTGACCGGTGTGGAAAATATAGTTCTCGTCACTTGTGAATTTGTTGTTCTCAGCAGTTGATTGCTTAAAAATAATAACGTCGCAATAAGAACTCATGACGTCATAAACAAAACACCTTCCATTTACCGCGTATTCAAGTCATGAACGTAAAATTGGGGTTGCGAGAATTTGTACTTCGTTTACTACTTTATAAAATTAGAGAAACAGAGTCTCACATTAATCGGATTTCTGCAATCTCTATAGTTAAATTATTGAAATTTAAGTCCTCGCCAAGGCTCGGACTGAAATTTAACTCTCTCGATTTGAGAAATCCGATAATCCACTCGTACCAATGTAAGATCCTATATATATATCTAACAATTACAGTTAATAGTTTCTGTGCTATTGGCATTGAACGGAAAAACATTCACTGATCAAGGATTAAATTAGGCGATAACGTCGCAAACAATTTACCATTAGAAAGTATTTTTCTTCTAAAATCGCGAATTTTAAGCAGACAAATAATTTCATCAAAACAAGATACAACAATGATTATATGGAACCCATGGGTACATACCGCTAATGGATCACTCAGATGTTTACGATTTTAATACGATTAGTGTCTTTAACGTTTGCATAATCACAAAGAGCATATGTATTGGTTTTGTTTTGAACTTCTCCTGAAAGACAGGTTTCAATGTCTCGAAATCGTTCTGAATACTCTACTAGCAGATAAATACGCATGTTGAATTTTGGTTAGATAATGTTTTCACATGAAGTCAATATGCTTGAAAAGTACCTATCTTGCAACATTCCTGTAGTATCTATTGAATGCTGGATGAAAAGGCAAATAAAAATTTTATTTGTAGAGGTTGTGTGCTGTTTTATTTATACACAAAAAATTGCCAAATTATATACGACTATATAGTTTCGATTTTAATCTATATTAAAAAAGAAGATTTAAACTGTACACATCAATTGCACTGAACTCAATATGATTTTTTTAAAACTTAAAACTTGTGCAAATGTCTAAACTTTATTAGAGTAGATATTATTTATCCATCTATCCATTATTGGTGACCAACTATAAAAGGTTAAAGAAATGCCTCGGGAAATTTACATAGAGCAAGAAATACTAAGTAACAATATGATGATTATACGCATTTACATGAGAATCGATCATGGCACAAGAAAGGAGTTTAATCATCACATGCGTTTTTGTTTTACCCTTAAGGTTGCAGGGAATGTTTATCTTGTTTGTTTATTTAGTTTACCTGTATGTGGTTTTGCAACATGGTTATTTACTGTTTTGTTAAAAACAATAAGTGTCTTTTCGCTTTTCAGAGATGTTTGCCATTTAGAGAGCAGAACAATGTGGCTGAAACTTTATGTGTTTGTGTATTTTGTATGAACATAGCAAGCTGACAGCACTAAGGTCTTTCAGTGCCATCTATTGTTTGTTGTGATTCTGGATCTCAACCTGACCAGATATACTCCAGCAGCAATGTCTTACTAGAAATGTATATGCAAGCAATCAGTTCATTTCTTGAATTAGTGCTTGATTATATGGTTGCCTAACGTCCAGCGAGCAATAATTTAGATATATTTAGGACACTAAAAAATAAACAATAAATAAACGGGTAAAAGGATGAAATATTGAATAGGAACGGAAAATTCTGCTATTTGTAGTCTATTGAATAAGCCTACTATTTTTCTTAAATCTGGAAAAAGAGTTTTTTTATACCACAAGAAGCCTGGTGAAACTCTCTCTGTATAGACCTGAACTCTTTGTATTTTGTAAAAAATGTAATGGCCCCGTTGTAGGAAGCTAGGCTGGAATCAGCTTATATGATTGATAAGTGGTTTTCATTTTATGTCGTAGTGAATATGATATTTTATTAAGTAAAAATGGTATGTGGCTTGACTATGCAATTCATCATTGCATTTTTGGTTTCATGCTTTGCAATTACATTGTACTTGTCAGGATAGAAGCAATATATAACATCATTTTGCAGCTATATATAGTGTCATCAGATGTTGATTAAATAGAAAAGTATAATATTTTGTCATCATGCAATAAAACGGAGGGTAAATTTTTACAGTTTAAATCATGTTCTGTTACTGCAATTGATGACGTTAGCGCTGATTGAAATGAATATCTAGAGTAATTTTTCTAAGCTTGATCAGCAATAAGTTCACCATCATGTTTGAGTTCTGCAATGCTACCATAGTCCTATATTTTTGTTTGATGTATGTCTAAAATGGTTTCAGTATCTTAAATTTTAAATCATTAGTTTTGTATGTATACTAATTGTTTCTATGTAGTTTCAGTATGTTTTTTGTGTGTATGAAGTGTACTCTTGTACAATCATTTATGAAATAGGTCCCACATTTAATTTTGCATTCGAACAATGTTGATGTCCAGTAATGTTTAAGAAAATAGCAAAGAAAACCGATCGAAAAAGAAGAGCCAAAAGCCAAAGGACAGTTACAAATCTAATACAACACAAAAACCAAAAACATAAACACAGTAAGAGAGTAACCCGAACACTATTAAAACCATCGGTGCACTTAGGTGCTCCGGATGAGTAAGCAGTGCCTGCCTCTAATTAGACTTTGTCGAGTTACTTATTGTCTTGTCTAGGGAATAGTCAAATCCAGGAATAGGAAACACTACCTATGAATCAGCGAAAATGTCAGATCGTATTTGAGACACTGATTGCCCATAACGATCAATTAAGTCGTGGTGCTGACCATATAACTTCTGGTGAGATAACATAAACCTAGGTACAACAAACCCTCCTTGTTTAAGTAGTTTAGCAATCAACAGCAGTGATCGATCTAGAAAATCGGAAACCGATCGCAGGATCTAGAATAACGTATAAGTTGTGAAATGTACACACCATACGCTGGAGCTGCTGGCATGTTGCTGTCGATGAACGGGAGGTTTACAATTGGAAAGTTGAAGTCATCACGCTTGTCGTAGAGTCTAGTTTGTAGTTTTCCTGAGTCTATTTCTAGAAGTAGGTCTATGTAAGAGGCTGACCTTAGTGTATTGGTGGTTTCTTTAATTTTAAGCTGGCTAGGGTAAATTGAATGTAAATAGTCACCAAATTTAGAATTGTTGAAGGATAAAACATCATCAATATAGCGGAATGTGAAATTAAAGGTCTGTGCCAGAGTCGTTTCTTTCTTCTTCAGTAGGCCTTCTTGGAACTCAGCCTCATAAGAGTACAAAAACAGGTCGGCGAGGAGAGGAGCACAATTAGTACCCATTGGAATACCAACAGTCTGTTGAAAAACATGTCCTCCAAAGATGACGAATATGTTGTCAATCAGAAAATCTGACATGTGAACAGATTTGGTCTTCAGTATATTTAGTATTAGATTTGGAGTCATTTGGAGAAATTGATTAATTTATTGGTATTTTAGTTTCCTAATTTGCGTTTTTAAACAACGGTACAAGTATTTTGTTTGCTGCAGTCTCTTCGGCGATATATTGTAAATACTTCAAAGAAAATGTTATGTTAAGAAAAACAAGGAATGGTTTCACCTTGTTGTATTTATCGGCTTAATACAACACCCTAACCATTTGCATGGCTTTTGATTGCATAGTATTACAGTTTTCTCAGCCTTTTGCATCATTTGAACTTTGTTTTTTAACAGACCATACTTATATTGGCTTTGAGCCAGGTATAACCATGTTTGGGCAGACCCCTTGGTTTTATTGGGTTCATAGACTTCCGAACTAATTTCTCTATTAATAGGAAAAACACACCAATCTTTAAGCACTTATTTTCCTGAAATTTCAATACAGTTCATAATTTCCGTGCAATATTTATGGTATTGAGCCAAGTATCTGTGCTTATGATTAGGTCAAATATTATACTTTAGATTATTTCATTTGTGAGATGTTGCTTCCTTATCATATGAGGGACATGTATGATAAGTTCTATAACGTGGGAGGGCAGGTGTAATCAATTGCATTTTTATTGTCAAATGGTAAGCTGGAAATAAGATTTATAGTGTAATACATGTACATTAAATTTAGATTATCGCAACCTGTGCAATAAAAGCTTACCATGACATCAATTATATTTTCAAGCGAATATTTTGACAATCGATATGGAACCGTTGCTCATATGTTTCAACTAATCTATTTTTATTTTCTTATTCCAAAGATTTATTTTTATGTACTTATGACTGGCTAGATAGTGTTAAACCAAACATAGAATGATAAAGGTAAATGTTGGAATGAACTTCAGATATTGCGTTTTCGATTTTGCCTGTTAATTTTTGCACTATACCACACTACGAATGCTACATCAAGCAAAAAAGAGAATTGTTGTGATTATAAATAGGACTTAACGATTTTGTATTAATTCAGACAAGTGCTATTAATTTAGACAACTATATATCATGTGACAGGTAAGCGGTAAGTGGTAATAAAAAAACTTGATCTTTTATATTTAAATTAAAGCATTATAGATACAAATAAAAGATCAAATTTATGGAAATAACTAACATAAACACCACTGTTTATGACTGAATGATTGTAAGTTTTGAGTGAAAATACGTAGATACATCACGTTTTTGTAAAGATTCTGAAGTCCTTACAGATTCGCGTCAACTCTCATTACTCAATTGCTCAGATTGTAGATGCTTTATTTCAATCCACAACAGTTTGGAGTTACTGAGCGAACGATAGGTCTCTTAGATAGCCATCACCGAACTGCAGGAACAGCAGCCTACTAAATGAATGCACATAAAATATAATAATCAGTGGTAAGCAGTAATGTTCTCGTGATCTTTAATTTCCAAATATAGTGCTGTTTGTTGATTGTTGAAATTTATTGCATTAAGTGAAAAATTTTATTATCGATTAACTACAACCTAATATACAACAAGCCTTTTTATTTATGAAACTTTTAATATTTTAATACAAACAATACGAGAAATGATTTAATGTTTCGTCTTTTATAGCGGCTACAATGCGCCTACCCTTTCCGCGTAATAATTTTGTATTTAAAAGTCACAAATCTCATAAAGCGGCACTCTTTCTCTGCTATCTTGAAAGTGCTAAGGAGCTCTGTGGGTAGATCATTGGGATTTACCTCAATTGATAATTTTTCTTAAGTGACTGATGCAAGCATAATAGTTTTAAGAAGTAATGATAACATTGTGTTGTTTCATCCAAAATTGTGCAACAAGAGTTACATACTTAATCCTCTCCTTCTCTGGTGAGACATAAGGCCGCAATCTATCCCCTCCACTTGGGCCTATCTTTGGCAAATTTGTGTGCATCTCCCCATTTCAATCCTCCATCCTAAACTCTGCCGCCTCTGTTCTTCGCCATGTTGGGTTTTTTTCTTCCAACTATTCTTCTTCCACGTAAAGCTACCTTTGGAAGTCGTTGTGGTTCCATTGTTGAAGACGTGACCTAGCCACCGTAGCCTTCTTTCCTTAATTTCAATGCCTATGTTCCTAGGTAGGTAAACTCTTCAACAAAGTCTATCGTGGTGTGTCCTATTGAAATATTTCTTGTTTAACTGGTGTTTATTTTCATGGCTTTTGTTTTAGAAGTACTGATATTTAGACTGTTTGTTAGGAGAATCTCGTAAGGCGGTCTGTTTTTTTCCTGGATGTGATTGATGTTTGCTGATATGTTGGCTAGGTCATCAGCGAAATCAATCTAGATGTGAGATCAATTGTATTCCTCTCGTTCTGTCTATAGTTGTGTTTCTCTTAGATTTCCTCGTCAATTGTTACCAGAAAGAGGATCAGGGAAATAATGCATCCCTGTCTAAGTCCTGATTCAACTCGGAACCAATCAGATATGCTGCTATTTAATATGAGGCTACATTCAAAGTTTTCATAAAAATGTCTTAATGATGTTGATGTACTTTGATGGCAATCCATAGTGGTGTAATATTTGCCATAATGTTTCTCTGTTCACACTATAAAAAGCGTTTTTGAAGTCGAGGAAGTTGACATTCATAGGGCTGTTCCACTCTATGCATTGGTCAATTATGTTTCTTAAGTTACTAATTTTATCAACACAGCCACTTCCTCTCCTAAAGCCAGCTTGTTCTTCTCTAAGGTTCTTGTCAATGGCAGATTCTACTCTTGGTAGTAACACTTTACTGGGTGTTGACAGCAGTATGATACCTCGCATATTGTCACAGACTTGGAGATCTCCTTTCTTTTGTAGTTTTACAAATAGTCCGTTCATCCAGTCTTTTGGGATGTTATTTTCACTCCTGATTTTCTTATATAAAGATGTTTTTAGAACAGTTATTGATGTTGCTATATCTGATTTCAACATTTCTGCATGTATCTCATCTACTCTACTATTTTGAGCGATGTAATTGCCTTCCATGCTTCTATGTCTGATGGAGGGTTTAAGTCTATATCCATGACTGTGGGGGCTCTAACTCTGCAATTTCGTCAGGTGTAGGATGGTTAAGCACCTCTTTAAAGTGTTAAAACCATCTGTCGGCTTGGTCCTTTTCGCTGATAAGGACCGTCCCCTGTTTGATCTTGAAAATGGAAATATGTGCACTGTCGGACCTGAACAGACTCTTTGTGATTTTATAGACTTTTCCCATTTGCTCCCTTAGAAACAGCTGTTTCTGCCTCTTCGGCTTGTTTGTCAAGGACGATTTTCTTCTCTGTTCTGGTACCCTTCTTAAGCTCTCTGTCAGTTTCTTTCTACTCTGTTCCTTTTTTTATGAGGCTAAGAGATTTTTGTGCCCAGGATTTTTTCTTTAATGTGTTTTCTCTTGGTCAACTTTTGTCAATGTCCTAGTTGTTATCCAAGTTTAAGACCTTTTCTTTCAGAAACCAGGTACTTTGTCTGTTGTTGCTACATAGCAAGAGTTATATATTGTAATTTTTATGCTCCACTTTTCAGATGAATACAATCAAATTTCTCTGTCAAAATCGCAATAAAGCCTGATGTCGTCGTATGAAAACTTTCGGTATGAAAACTGAAACAATTTCAATTGCAAACTACCGGATTAATGAGTCAACTATTGTTGAATATGGTGAGGTATTATTTGATATGTTCAGACAAAATGAACCAGTTTAAAAGAAATATAATCTGTTATATTCATTAGTAAAGTAATGTACGACTAAATCATACGTGCAAATAAATAACACTATAGTCCTATGACTTTACCTTGTAATTATCATTCTCACCTTATAATCAGAATACGAAAAACTTTCGTTTGGTCAGTGCTTGACAAAATTTAAGTGCAGACAAAGGATCAATTTTGGAAAATTGGTAAAGAAGTTAATATATTAAGTCCGGGATCTAAAGATATGTACTCCATTCTAAACAGAAATCAAAGTATTCCGAATGGTAAAACTAAATGGTGTGATATCTTTCATACCAATGAACAAAATTGGAATACATTTTTTAAGTTACCATTTGTAGTCACCAAAAACACCAAATTACAGTGGCTTCAGTATAGAATCAATCATAGAATCGTTGCAACAAATAAATTTCTCTGTAAAATCAGAATTACTGATGATCCAAAGTGTACATTTTGCCAAACAAATATTGAAACTATTGAATATTTATTCTGGGAGTGTGAACATGTACAATCATTTATTACAGATACTGAAAATTTGTTTCTCTCAAATGGTATAAGTATATCATTCATCTGCCAAAACTTTCTGTTTGGTAATATAAGTAATATTTATTATGGAAATGCTGAAAATATTATACTGCTCAACATAAAACAATACATATATAATACTAGGTGTTGTAAAGGTAGATTAAGCCTGCAATCATTAAAAGAAAAGCTTAAACACATGTACTTGATTGAAAAGATGATGTTTGTTAAAAACAAAAAAATGACTAAGTTTAATAAATTATGGAATGCTTATCATATTTTATTAAATTAAGACTTTATTATGTATACATATATGATGAATGTACAAAATATATCATTTATAACTTGCAATACTGTATATTATATATTATATATATATACTTAAGCAGGAATGGCAAAATTTCAGTTTTTCACTTGAAATAAAGATACTTCTTTCTCCCATTTCTCTTCTTTTCACTTCTTCTATACCTACCTTTCTTAAAACTCTTATAAAAAAATTCAGCAACTGTTTTATTTTCTGTATACATATCACTTAAAGTTACTACAATTGTATAATTATTCATTATTATTGTGATATTCATATGTAGATTTATTGTTGTTGGAAAATAAAAAATTAAATTAAAAAAAAAAAATTGTTATCACTTAAAATTAAAAGTCATTAATTGCATCTCTAATTTTATTTCGTACACTATAGTTGACTCGTTTTCATTTGAATATGTGCTAGTTATATTTTTAATATAGTTTAACGCCACTTTCATCATTTTTTCAAGTATATCATAGCATCCAGCTTTTTTTGGGATGAAAGCCGGAGTACCCGGAGAAAACACGACTTTCGGTATGAAAACTGGGAATTTTTGTCAATTAAGAATGGAGACGAGAGAACATTTAATGCTATTAGACTCAGTTTTGACCCTGCTCCATGTAGTTATACAATAACTGTGGCAGCATCCTTGTATAACATGGGGGCTAACACATGTGGATCATCAATGTTCTTGTTAGATTTTGATTACTGTGGTCTGTCTTTCTGTTTTTTGCCAGGTGTGTAATTTTAATGATTTAAGACTTTTTGAATGTTTAAGTAGCTTTTGTTTTGTGTCAGAACGAAAATTTTTTACAACAGCATAACTGTGAATTAATAATACACCTGTATAAAATGATTGTGGAGAAAAAATATATACTTTAGTAGTCGCACTTTAGTTCGGGCATAAATAATTTTTATTCTTTCAGATATATATTTAGTTCTAAATTTACTTGCCTTAAATTTAAAAAGCTGATTCAAATTCTAAGGATTATCTATTCGAAAGGTATAATATTCTTAGCTGCATTTGGTATAATGTTTTGAAATTTTAATGATAAAATTAATGCTCTACAACATCTCAATCATTTAATTTGTAAAATATGTTTGGGTTTGAGCACCTATGATGGGTCTTTATTGAACAAAACGGGAGTCTGGTGTAGTAAATTTTATAAGCAAAGTATCTGATGACATTTAATTTGCAATCACTGTGTCGATGCCTCCACTGTAAGATAGTTATTCGCCATGTCATATATTACATGTATAAAAAAAACATGTAAGACCAGTTAAGGAATGTTGCAACTATTTCTTGAAAACACATCGGCTTAAATGGTTTTTAAAATCAGGAATGTTATGAAATGTAGTAAGCGAAGACGAATTAGTATAACGGGAATCGTTGTGATGAATTAAATATTTTACACAGACATCATATTACATTCTTTGAAAACCTTTGTTTTACAGGGTTGTGTAAAGACAGAAAAAAAGCTAACAGAGTTTTCTGTCTTTTAAGTGCTTATATACAATGGTTTTTTTAAATCTAATTATGCTTGTGCCTGCATTATAATTCAGATTTAGTTATATCTATAACATGCTTTTAGAGACAACTGACCTCAAATAAAATGCATGTAAGTTATCGCAAATTTGACACGACACGAAAATTACTTAAATTAAAATCGCTATATGGATGTTTGCTGTTGTTTTACATTAATGTTATACCTCTCATCTTCTTGAGAGACTTGTCACATTGTTCAGACAACTGATGTCTTTTACAATTGTTGTAAAATACAAAAAAACAAGTAAATTGTAACAGCAAAATAAACAATTTGTCGGACACCGTGGCATATGTATATGTCACGATAACATATTGCATCGGATTTTAGAAAAACAAATCGGTCTAAAAAATCCGGATGAATAAATACTTCATTTACTTCTATTTCGATCTGCAACAACATTGTCTAGAAACATAATATACATGTAATAGTCAAATATAAGAAAGATGTGTTCAATTTTCGGGTTGTTGGAGATTAATAACTACAATAGTACAATACAATGTCCGACAAAATTCCATTGTTTTGCTTGAGCACAGAAATCAAATGGCCTTCATTTTTTATATTTGTATTTATCTAACTACCAGTGCATTCCGAAGTGTCAGACTTTTCTTTATATTTTCATAAAAATCTGATTAATTTGTAAATTTGTTTAGTCATAAAATGAAGTTTGCACAAAATATAATCCAAATAACAAGACAAATGCCACACAGCTGTAATGTAGCGACCGTGTATGGATGATTGCAACTGAGATTTATAGATTATTTGCGTTTTTTGAAACGAGATGCGTTTTCTCGTCCATATCTCATCGAAGGGCGACAGCCCTGAGATGAGATGACGAGAAAATGCATCGAGTTTCAAAATACGTAAATAATCTGTTTATCGCTGTTTTGTAACATTGTGACGTCACAGTGTTTACTTAACGACGTCTTGACAGCGAGCTGAGATAGGCCTATCTCACGTTAGTAGAGTGAGATGGAATAATATCGCACACAACGATCAAAGGAAAATACTGCAAAATAGCGATAAATTAGAAATTTCAACAAGAATTCATTTTTCGTCAATCACAGTAACACCACACAGTTAAATAAAGAGGATAGTACAATTTTGTCCATATACAATTTAAAAACAATATAAACTAAAATATAGGTAATGAACAGAAGAGGAAACAAAAAACGTACGTTAATATGTGCACATGGCAAAGTGATACATGTATTCAACTAGGTTTTGGGACCTCGGTTTCTTTTAACTATGTTCCTGTCAACACGCTACTGGTGTCATTGCGTAAAGGTATGCTATAATATAATCTTAATTGACCAAGATTTTCCTACCAAAGGTCGGTTGTTTTTTTTTCTGGGCGCTATCGCTCCTCCCCCAATAAAATCTTGGCGCAACCATGTAGCTATAAACTTGCTATTTCATAAAACCTAATCTAAACAAAAAACACGATATTTTTTTCTTATCTCTGCCCTAAAATGCTCCACCTTTATGACTGCTGTATCATTCACCTTGCAAAAAGGGTAATAGAAACATTCGGTATATACAATACATCATATCAGATTTTTATGTCAAAGTACAATCTTCACTGTAGGCCATAATTTTAGATTCTGCATTAATCGTCACTAAACATTTAGATAATATTATCAAACCGCATTCGTCTATATGAAAATAAAAGATCTTGTAGTCCCGATGAAAGTATTAGGTGGTTTTGCAACAAAACTTATTGTTTTTTTTACAGAGCGAGGCTGGCTTTCGCTTGATTTAATATAACCTTTGGAATTTTGTTTGGGAGCCACTGACTATCTTTTGTTACTCAAAATGAGCGCTGGGACAATACTGGATGGGTTTCTAGTGTTCGACTCGCATATCTGGCCAGGTCGTCCATTGTTGCTGATACAGATGCCCTTGGTGTTGTCAGATCATTATTCGGCAAGCCTGACGGCAAACCGTAGTGTTAAGCTCCATGAACGATAAAGATCATATTCAGTCCTATCGCTGGGGTGACCTCAAGCTCAACCGAACCCTTTGTTTTAATAAAATTAAAGAAGCTTATTAAACACAACTTTCTTGGGTGATAATCGGTAAAAACTACAACAGAACGCATGAAAACACATTAAGTAAAATTGGATGCAATTAAAATGACGAAAATAACACATTAAATACAAATAAGTGAACATACACAAAATTCAAATTATACCCGAATTGTGCACCATAGTTGAAAAAACTGGGAACTATGAAAGCTGATCACAATTATCCTTATCTTTAACAAAAAACAATGCAGATACTAATATGATATGCAAAGGTCAGAAGCTAGGTCATGTCGCTGAAAACCATTAAAATCGAAGTAGAAATAAACAGAATAACATCGTCAAATTTATTTCATGTACAGGTAAGTATAGAAATAAACTTATACTGACAAGAAGATAACAAGTTTTGATGTGCACGAAAACATGCTTTCAAACAGCTGAAAGAGACCTAGATGAGATAACACTTTTAAAAGGTGCTACGGTAAGCAAAACGGAACATTGCGACAGAACAAATCCATTTTTAGAGAACGCTATTGTAGAAACTACAAAGGGCTATACTTGACGCCACTACCCAATATTTCATACTTTTCCATTGGCAGACAAAATTGTTTTGCCATTGCCTCATTCTTAGTCCTCGTTGATTTAAATATAGCTAAATATAGCTAAAATAATGCTCGCAGAAAAGCAACATTAAACAATCATTCGGAACCAGTGTCTGGAGTAGTCAATGTTATGACCTAGGTATCTATGATTTTTTAATATCTCAATACATACAGTGTTTATATGTGTTTAAAATAAATCAGTGCTTTCTAGCTTTTAAAACAAATGTAAACTGTTTTACTTAAAATGTTTTGTTTCTTACTGACTCCTCTTTACTGAAAAATGCATCTGATATAACCAAATTATCTGCTACAAGTACCCACGTCGACATATAACTGTTCTCAATTTTCATAAAAACGTATAATTTAAAATAGCGTTCCGTTATTTTGCACATCAACACGACAACTAATTGAAAAATTAAACATCTATCTTCTGAAATACTTTAGAGTAGTTAGAACTGGTGTGAATAAATTGTGGATTTGGATAATTAACAATTCTAAAGATTTCTCGGAGTCAATCAAATCTTGAAAGTGTTTCTATTGAAGAGGCAAAATTTGACTTAATATGTAATTTTACATCCCATACAATAATCTAAACAAGATTATTAAATTTAAATTACATGGGTGAAGGAGTCCGTTCCTGCTCCCCAAGTGGGCCAAAGTAAAAGTTTTAAGGAGCTTGAGCCCTTTTTTCTGTTCAGCTAATTCCATGAAAAGTCAGGTGACAAACGTGGACTGAATGGTAGTAAGCATGCCGAAGAACATTGTGATGTTTCAGAAAGATGTGCTTACCCTTGCAATATCTAGCCTGACGTAATCTTGAATTGTCGGATTATTATTCTAATAATTGGCACAACATGAAAGAAATACTTTATAAATCGAAGGAAAATCTTGGTGTCGTGTTCTTCAATTCAAGATTTTTTTGTGAATAGCATGTTTTAAATTATTCGTCCAATATCAAATAATATATCAATAACAATGTGTAATGCTCTGGAAATAGAAAGATATTTTTTATTAATTTAAAAAATGCACAAGTTTTCAATATTGCCTCAAGATTATTTATTTATGCAGATTGCTATAATTATATATTTTATAAGTTGTGTACACTATTTCTTCAATTCTCTACTTAGGTCAGTCTTTATTATGATGCAAGATATTGGTATTTTTACTTTTAAGGTCATAATTGCTAAAAAGACTAAGTTCCTTTCAGAACATTTAAATAGAATTTTAATTTTTCTTGTGAATTACAAGACATTTTAGAGTATCTTCTTTCCTAGAAGTCGAGTTATAACATCTCTTAACGACCAACAACTTAATTTTGAAAAATAAACGCTGTAATCTGCAGATCTAAAAAATCGTTTTTGCGTTAATTATGATGAATGAAATGTTACTATAACAGAAAACACATCAAGATTTTTTATGACAATCTGCAATCTATCAGCAATTAATGAATGTTTATTTCCATAAAAGATATGTACAAAATGTTATTAAACATATAAAACCCACAATTCGAAATCAGAAGGTTTGCAGACGAAACCCAACAATATATAAAGTTCAAGGGATAGTACGATTTACTTAATATCCACAGTCTGTATTAATCAGTACACGTTATAGATGAGACAATTTACTTGATTTTTTTTAAATTATACACTGGGGAAATATATTAGCTACAAGATAACTGCAAATCATCACAATATACTATTTTTGGCTGTTTATCTGAAATAGTATGACAGTTTGCCAATTTTTTGCACTGTTACACCATACAAACAGATTCAACTTTTGACAATAACAGCACACGATATTTTATTCATAACATTTTTATTGTATTGTTTACATTTAATAATCCTCGATTACATGTATGTAAATGTGAAGATTCAATCATTAATTTTATTAATATACCAAAGCGTACCAGTTATGTTTAACTCATCATTTGAGATTGTTTAAGTACTGATCGATATATTTTACGCTGGAGGTAATCACGGACAATATCTCATTTCGGCGTAATAGCCTACGCTTTCTTAACAATGATTTAATTAACATGATTTTGACGTCTTAGTTTTTATTTGGTAGGCATTAAACTATAATATTTTCCAGCGACATATTACTTTGTATATTTCTGTGAAACAAACAAAATGCAGAATGAGAACATATGAGACATACAAGTTATGATAAACTTGTCTTGAACGCATTTTCGTGCATAAGCTTTATAATACATATTTAGTGCTTCTTCTAATGAAACGAAGGGCATTAATATCAGTATCTAAAGGGATACTTATTACGGTTTCCATAATCAGGGATGCTATCAGATTTTTCTGGTGCTGTATATGTTGATATCATTATCTAATCCTTACTTTTAATGTTATTACTATTAAAACAATGCTTATTACATGTTGATTGTCACTAATTAAACACTGGGCGCTGCATCGAGTAATATAGTCTCTTTCGTATTAATATATAAGCATGCTGCACACAAGGTATTTACGATGATTGTAAAAACTAACACAATATCACTAAATGTTACTAATATATTTACTTGTTTCACTATACGACAGCTTTAAGGAGAACTGTGTCTGATAATTAATCTGTGTTTTTTAGAGTGCAAACTGAAACATTAATTTCATTTTTGAGGGGGATACTGTGCCGTCTCCTTGGTCATAAATATAATACAAAAGCCTGGCTGCAAATCATGGGGGTAGATCGTTGACATTTTGTAAATTTTGTAAACATTTTTTGAAGATTTCGGATGAAAATAATAGGTCGCGAAAAGTTTACATGACGCATGTCAAAACACTACACATATATTAAAAGAATTATCACAATTTTACGTTAAGCTATGTATGACGTACTTTCATTTAATAATCCCAAATTCGGTTACTATGTTAACTGCATCTTCCCTACTGAACTGACTCCGACCTCTAAATATTTTGCGCATAGAGGAAACTGTAAACATTTTATGTTCTCACTTGGAACCAAATATCGTTGAGTATTGAGAGACTCCTCAAAACAAGCGGAATAATTTCCGCTATATCACAAAATTTTAGAAGGTATCATGTCAGCATTTGTTTTGTAAATTTATAAACCCTGAAGGGTACTCAAGGAAACTCACAAAAAACCATTTAATAGTCAAGAAATAGGCTTTGAAAAATAAGCTAAAAATAGCCGATACATAAAACAAATTATATATTAAATATTTTTTTATAAATTCTATAAAACACTGCTTTTTAAATACAGCTCAAATATCAAAATTCCATTGAATAATCAATCCACTGTCCTTTCTACATTTCGGCGCAGCCAAATATCAAAATAAAGAACTAATTTTCTCTCCTTCAGTCAAAGTTTATTTACAGATCTGTTTTCAACTGGAAATTAACGGTATTACAGAGATAGAACGTTCTACATCCACAAATTGCTAATTAAGGTCGGTTCAGAACCACAGTTATCGACAAAAGGGATGATTTTAATTTTTCTATTGTGAATTTTTCATTTTTCTTTGGCAACATTCTAACAGCACTTGCTTATAGAGTTTACATTTCTAAGTTATTAGGTACTAAGAACCTGTATGTTTGTCGTTCCATTTTTGCGTATCATGACGGGTGCCCCGTTGAGCAAGAATAATTGACAAAACGAATATTGGCGATTTCATTTTCAGGTGAAGAGAAAATTTTCAGATTTCGTTATTTCTATCTGCACTACAGCTGTATCTGTGTACAGTAACAAGTACTCCGCCATTATCTGCTGAAGAATTTGAAGTTTGAAATCTGCAAATCACGATTTTGGATAATGAATGCGTAAATTAATGATTTTGCCAATCCCGCAATATTGCCTAAAAGTCATATTTTGACTACAAACTGCGTTACAGAATTAATAACAAATCTATATAGTTTTGCATATATATAAGACTGTCACAGTAAGACCTTCTATTCCTTCATTACAAGCTTCATAACTATTGATAAGCAGCAATTATGGACGTCAGGTTTCGACCACTCCATACATGTTTATAAAGACAAGATATTTCAAATTAGCTTTTGTGTTTTGAATAAATATGATGCAACAAAAAGTCTAATAAGTGTCTCTTACATCTGGTTCTACTCGTTTAACAAATGTCATTAAGAGGGTTAGCAAGTACATATGCTTTGAGCTCGTTATATTAAGATAATTTCATCTAGAGAAGCATTTTTACTGAACAATTCAGATAAAGAACAGTTCTCGTTTTATGTTTCTTATAGTATGTATGCAATCAGTGTTATCTTTTTCAAATACATTTTACTTGTGATACGATGATGTTATTTAAAGAGCTGCTTATTAGCTTACAAAAGTAGATTCGCGTTTCAACGTTTAAAATACTTGGAAACCATGTATTAAATTATATTTCATACTAACTATTTGGAATTATATTTTGGCTCAGCCAAGTTGTTTCGTTAGAAATTTACCAGTCATTTTTTGGTTTTCTTTGCGATTTTGTAAACGATTGAGATGATTAAAAACTGTTTGACTGTTTATATTATAATTATGCGATCTGTTCATACATGTAGTACCGTGCGTTGGTGTAGGCGAAGTAATCCGTCACTGTGTATATTTTATACTTATTCAATTATTTGTTTAAAGGAAAATCCTGTAAATTGCTTATATTTCATGTAACCAATATTAAAATCAAATCTTTTGAAATGATGTACATCTGCATATACATTGACATTATCTGTTCTGAGTCGTTAGTTGCTAGTCTCAGTTACCCATCTTAAAAGCCCGATCTAGTAATAATTATGAGTGAAGTGAAGGCTTCGTTTATCAGTGTAAAAATCAAATGTACATCTAGGAATTAAGCCAAAGGTCAGTTATTAGAAGACGTTTCTACAAAATTTATAAATGTATCCGAGATAGTGTGGGTTTATTGTCAAACGTTTATATGGAAAAAAAATATTATGACATTATGATATATAATTATAATAATTTTCTATTACATATATGGAATATGTTGAATAGAGTAAATAAGGCTACATTGATGAAAATGCAGAACGAATGATAACATACTAGATTAAATTTATGACAGGGCTGATGAGATCTTAAGTAATTTACTTCAACAATAGTTTCTTTTCACTGTTAAATTAATATGTATGTGCGCTTTTGTGTGGGCAGTTTTTATTGAGCTAATACACACATCATCCTAAACTAGAATGTGTAGGTAGTCACGTTTTATCTTCATTTGTGGGATAGTATAAGTGTTAGCTTAAAGTCGTTTTCGGAGACCTTATCGTGGAAGTAATAATGTACGTTCGGTACCAACCGATTCATATTACTTAGCTGTTATCATACGTATCTTCGGATATCTCATTTCTTTTCTGTAGAACTTTTCTGACAAGTACTCAGTCTACATATATTATGTGACATTGCTTTTACAATACCATTTAACTCATTTAGGGTGTTACAGCAAAAACTTTCAACAAATAGCTAACTACATATTTAATTATATCTGACATTTCCAGACAAATCAGTGTATCTTAAGATGAAAACGATTACATCAGAAAACGAAGTCTCAAATAAAACTGAATTATACACAGGTAATGTGTACCATAAAACGGTATTACAAAAACAAACAAACAAATGCAAGTGCAAACCTATACATTTAGTCGCCGTTGAGATCAGTTGTGTTAGAACAGTCACTTTTTATTACTATTACCATGGTATCAATTTTTTTCTTTTTGACGAATATTTAATCTTTCTGTAATGAATGACAAATATAAAATAAATTTAAAAGTCATTTGTTCAGAGAACAAATATGAGGTCTTTCCTTGAATTTCGTTAGTGTTATGTCTAGGTATATGGTTGCTAATGACTTTACGGTCAGTTGCTAAAACTCTGCTTGACAATTGACATCAAATAATGGTTTCCGCATCTTTCAAATGAACCCTATGTTTCTTTCATCATCTATAACGGTTAAAAAGTTATAACCAAAAAAAAAACATTTTCAAAATACGATCCAAGAGCAATAACTCAAAAACGACAAGTTTTACGTGTCGTACCCGAAACATTTTTTGTACATTTTGATGTGATGATCTTTCCCCTTGTATTGTCAGCTTCTATTTTTTACGGTTTACGTTCTATGAAAACTGTTTACGGTGAAGCCCATTTTGAAAATAACTGCCCGTAACCGTTCGACTTTGGTCTTAAACCGAAGGGCTTGTTATGACGGTCACAAAAAACCCATATGTTTACTCGGTTTAAAAGTTATAAACCAAAAACGGATTAGCCGAAACGTGTCAAGGGCCATAACTCGAAAACGGTTTGTCGCACATTTTTTTACCCTGTATCAAATGTAGATCTAAGTGAGAGGAACATTTTTCTGATATATTATCTGCTTCAATTTTTTTTGATTTTGAGTTATATTGAAAACAAAATTTCAATGGCGGCCATTTTGAAAATGGTGGATCGAAAACAAGTTTGATCCTGGATATGTATTTAGGTACCTCATAGTTACTTGGAAACCAAGTTTTGTGGAAATCAAATAACTTTGACGCTTTGGACAAACTTCGCGTCAAAAACGCCTAACCAGGAAGTTGATCTAAACAATTTTATTTGCGCGATTAATCATTACAAGGAGTCAGGTGACAATTTCCACACCTTAGAATTTAATATCGGTTTATGAGTTTTATTGAAAACAAGGGTAAACATTCTTTGGGGAGATAACTCCGTTTCTAAAAATAGATCTGTTTCGCAGGTCGAGCCCAGGTAGTTTCGGTTAAGTTTCGAAGCAATACGTCAAGACACTTTTTTGACATCTGCGGAGGAAAGAAAAAGAATAATAATTAAATCGCCATTTGTTCTGAGACCAAATGAGAAGGTCTTTTCCACTGTTCCTCTAAAGTAAGAAAATATATGTGATGCTACGGGATTTTGTGTCTTGCGAAGCACAAATTGTCATTTCCAGTCATAAAAATGAGTTATTTGAGTAAAGAAAGTGGTCCCGAGCCAAAAGTATATGGATGTTAAGGACTTTCATTCCATTGCTACGGATAAAATGCCTCTTCCGGTCATGAAATGACATAATTCAGTAAAGTACATCATTCTGATTCTAAAATTATATGGTTGCTAAGGACTTTATAAGAGTCACCTTTTTGCTATGGTATGCCCTTGATCTATGACCTTTGACCTTTGGCTCAAATTGAAGCTCTTTTCCTACTGATCATGTTAAACCTATATGTTTACTATATTATCTCTAACCGTTGTCAAGTGTTGACCAAAAAACCGATTAACCGAAACGCGTCAAGGACTGTAACTCAAAAACGGTTTATCTCACAGCTTCGGGCTAATGCACCAAATGAAGGTCTCGATAAGAGGAGTATGTTTCCCATTTATTGTCTGCTTCTATCTTTTATGCTTTAGGAGACCTATGGTGACCTTTGACCATGACATTTTTAAATGTAATATATGTCACTTAGGATGAATGATGGTTGTCCCAAGTCTCTAGGACATACGGTTTTCAAGAAATTTTTTTTGACGCGTTGGACATTTTTCAGGTCAAAAACACGTAAACAGGAAGTCGATTGAGAAATAAAAATGTGCATGTTAAATCATTGCCAAAGGGCGCCCTACATTTTGTAAACTTTAGATTTTGAGTATCTGTTACGGTTTCTGAGTTTATCTGCTAACAAGGGTTTCGGTGTTCGGGCAGAAAACTCTGCTACTAAGAATAGAACGGTGAGTCAGGTCATCTCCTGGATGAGCAATTAAAGGTACTAAGTATCAAAATGATATGTCGAAACACTTTCTGGAAAACCCATTTGGAAATTTGGGGAGTAAAAGAAAAAAAAATAATGATAAGAAATACAAGAAGGTTTTTCCACTGTTGTGGGAAAGACCTTAATAATAATCATAAGACATACAAGAATGTATTTCCCCTGTAGTGGAAAAAACTTTAATTATGCTATTCAGAGAGAACGATTAATCGTATTATACAAGAGTAAAGATCTGAAAACATTTAATATCGTGAAGAGACATCATCTGCCATTCTATATAAAATGAAAAACGGCGGGATTCCAAAACAATAATACAAGAAAAAACAGCATATTTTTTTTCTACTGCTCTCAAGGTATGGTCATACAATAATATTACATTCTTACAATATAAAATAAAACTTTTTTTATACTGTCTATACTATTGAACTATAAACTTTTAAAGAAGTAAATACGCTTTATATGACAACGCATATGGGAAAATGTTAAAATTATTTGCTCTCAATTAGGCATCAAATTTCGTTGAGTAATAAGAGTCCCTTCAAAGAGATCGGAATAATTTCAGCTAATTACGACGAAGTCGATGGTCAATATCGTTCTACAAGGTCCATGTTTAGCGTATTGACCGAATTTAAAGTCTATAGACCGATCTCAAAAGTTATTCATGTATTCGTTGACCCCGTGTCATGTACGCGAAATCGAGGCTAAACTAGGTTATCAGTTGCAGCAGCCAGTCATCATGTCCGAATCTTCGAGTCGAGACGAATACTGTTGCGTTCCGCTTTGCAATGGAAATGCCAGACTTCACAAAGATCTTAGTTTTCACCATTTCCCATCAGTTAAGAAAAAGGATCTAAGGAAACGATGGATAATAGCTATTCGCCGAGATGAAGGTCTTCTGTTCAAGGTAACCCATAACGACTCACGTGCATTTACGCACTTTCACTTTCGGTCGACGTTTGTTTACATATATTTCCTGGGTTGTTTAAAATTTCCCAACCTTTTCTGTTATAAAGCTTATCAATTCAAACAATTGTCATTCTAATATAGTCTTAGTTGTAACTGCACGGACCATTTGATTTTCACGGGAATACATGGGTAGTGGGGGGGGGGGAAGGATTTGTCTTCGCTGGTCCCTTCTCGTCCAGATATTTTTTCTTTATTATAGGCAGTACTATATATATTTGCTAACTAATTTGTAAAGGTCTGAAGTTTTTGGGATAACTCTTTAGGTATGTAGGACTTACAAAATTGCTTGTCTTTTTTCAGTCAAAATCAAGGCAGGGAAATAAAAATAAATATTCACACCCTTAAAAGCAGCTGTTCATCAAATTATAGTATGTAAAAACAATATATTGTGTGGGGAAATGTTACTCGATTAAAGTTCCCTCTAATTTTCCCTCTCCCTGCATCTGTTTAATGCATCTAGACATAATGGATTCATTGCTTTTCTAGATTGGAAGCAACACTGTTGTTTGTTCAAGGCACTTCAAGACAGATGATTTTCGTTGGACCCTTGTCAGAAAATGTCTAAAGCCTGATGTTGTTCCATCTGTCTTCCCTTGGAGTGCTGAAATGTCAGCAAGAAAACCACCAAAAGAAAGACAGTTGCACAGCACAAAGATGTTGGCAGATTTACCTCCAACCTCTGATAGCAGTAGCCAACCGAATCCTCTGCCCAAGACAGAAAATCAAGTCCTTGAAGATCAGGGAGTGACAGATGATTCTCAGCAGTACGCTTTTTTGTCCTTTATTCACGGTATATAGAATAAAGCATGAATAAATAGAAAAAATCAAAACATTGAGGACATGCAGAAAAAATTAGAAAATTACCTAGATCTTGTCTATGATCATGAAAATACAAGTTTATCAAATAAACATTTCAAGATTTTCTTGTATATTATATAATTTAGCTCTTTTTCAAGTGTACTATTATTCATTTATATTTTTCTGAGTAATGTCAGTGCACGGTACCTAATATTTTGATCTTAATGAAGATTACCTCATGTCAGAAATACCTATATTTTTTCTAGAAATGAGGACATTCACTTGATTTGCAAGAAGAAGGTGTCAGATCTTCAAAGAACATTAGAAGAAAAGGAATCGGAACTTGCAGTAAAGACTAAAGAAATAGAAAATTTAAACCAAAAACTTTCAATGGAGCGTTTCGGCATTACTAGGTTTTCCTATGATGATAATATGATCACATGCTTTCCAACTTATACATTGTTTTTAATCTTTTATAATGCTGTTAAACCAACAAGGATGAGAAGCCATTACTATACCCAGTCAGACGAAATAACTGGCAAAGGAAGACCAAAAGCCATAGATCCCATTGACGAGCTTTTCATGTTTTTGTGCAGGTTAAGATGTGGTTTCCTGTCAGAAGACCTTGCCGTTAGATTTAATATACACAAGTCATCAGTCAGTCGAAAAGTCATCACCTGGTCAAATTACTTGTACTTTATATTGGGAAGCATAAATATATGGCCAAGTAAGGAACAAGTTCGTCATTTTATGCCACATGATTTTATATCTGCCTACCCAAATACCCGTGTCATCATTGACTGTACTGAGATTTTTACAGAACGCCCGTCCTCATTAGCGTTATCTTCCAAAACCTTTTCCGCCTACAAGTCTCATAATACATGGAAAGGACTGGTAGGAATAGCACCAAATGGGGCAGTTACTTTCATCTCTTCATTATACTCTGGCTGCATGTCCGATATCGAGATAATGAAGCGCCGTGGATTAATTGAACTGTTAGAACCTGGAGATGAAATAATGGCTGACAAGGGTTTTATCCTTAATAAAATTCTTAAAGATACTGGAATTACAATATGTACGCCTCATTTTCTTGCAGGTGATGGACAATTTACACCTTCTCAAATTGAGGATAATCAAAAGATTGCATCCTTGCGCATTCATGTTGAGCGTCACATCAAACGCTTAAAAGAATATAGACTGCTCCAATCAACTGTACCACTCTCAATTGCAGGCTCAGTCAACCAGCTGTGGACTGTTGCAAACTTGCTGACACTATTCAAAAGGCCATTAATTAAACAAAAAAATCAATGATATAATTGTTTTGTTATTTTAATCAAGTTATTGTTAAACCACAGTATTAACCTACTTGCACTAAATTATTGTTTGCTTAAACATAGTTTAACACCACTTCAGCAATTTATCTGTTATTTCATGGCGTCACTTAATTTAACTTTTTCCTCATATTACTATTAATGCATCCAGAAAGCAAACAAAAACTTAGAAACTTACATGTTCCCGAATTTAATTTAAATAATAATTTAAGAAAAAGACATCCAATTTATCTTTAACATCTTGCCAAAATTCTGGATCAAAATACACTGTCTCTAAATGACTGTCATTTTCCAGCCATACAAAAAAATCACACCAGCTTAAACCGGTCACTGCCATCTGCATCTGTACTTGATAGTAGTAATTGTCCGTTGTTTTCAATTTTAAATTGCCGCCTTCTTCTTTTAAGCATTTAACTCCCTGCAAATCATCTGTAGATGGGCACTTTATTTCTAGCAATCCATAGGGGGGGGGGTCTCGGGAAGGGCAATAAATTTTTCTATCAGGTGTTGCTGCTAGCCATGGGCAACAAGGATTCACAATGACTCCACAAGGATACAGGTTGACATCGTTCTCCATTTTCTAAAAAATTAAAAACGACATTAAACAAAAAACAACAACCAAGAATTGAGTTTATAAACATACAATAACTGTGAAAAGCTTCAGAATGAATGCTCCATGCTCACCTAAAGTAACTGTAAATATTTGAAGTCTCTGTTTTGTTTTGGGTCGACTCCCAAATTCAAAACGGGTGTAATCCTGAAGTCTTTGAGGAGTGTAAAATCTGTGCAGAATAATACAGAACTAAACTAAAAGATAATTACCTGACTGTATGCTTGAGCAGCTGTAGCTTCGGATTCTAAACCCCTTTTTATTGCTGCAGACTGGTAGCTTCTGGCTGCCATTAGTCTTTCTGCTAGCTTTTTGCCATCTGAAAAAATAATCACTTACTAGTACAAGTGTTAACAAGTGTTTTTCTACGACATTATATCATTGAAAAGGTCAACAAGAGCCCTTTAATAACGAATAATAATTTAAGCTTAGTACTCAGATTTACTTTATTCTTCTATGTTTTAAGTTGTTTTTTGTCCATTATGCAAGACGATACTTATTTGATTTTGTCCCTCTAGTACAGTATACCATTTTGTAGCAATGGTTTGAAATATTGAAACAACTGTTAAAGAAAAGTTGCACCCAACATGGTACATGGTAGCATCTTTCACATGTTTACATGTAGCAATAACTGATGAATTGTTCTACTTAAAGGTTTTTAACAATATGTACATAAACTGAAAAATATATACAATGTACCTGCACGCCTTTTAGCTATTTCTCCTGCATTTGATGCAGTAATCCGTTCATTTCTTAATTTATGACAACGTGGACCTTTAGATTGGCTGCGTGTATTCTCTTCAATTTCCACACATTCAATGTCTGTTATATGCAACATCTGCAGTTGCTTTATTTGTTGTTCCTGCAGGACAAATGGCACATTTAATTTCATAACATTCTTCAATGGTAACCTGGGGAATTCATTTTCATCAACTAAATTTATTAAATAATCACTACATTTCCGCTGCTGGTAACTAATTACCGATCCTTTGGGAAACTTGCCGAACTCTGTTACAACCTTTTGTGGTGAAGCTGTAACAGATGTTACAGTGGGGAATAAAATATCCATTTCCCCTATTGCATTAAGAAAATTGTCCACATTGAAGGATTCATCTGCAGCAGCTGGGTTGTATAAGGTGGACCGTATGCCTCTGGTCGCCCTCTGTGGATCACGTTTGTCATACCCTTGTACAACAATGTTGTCAACTTTGTCTCCTTTCAGTTTTTCACCACGTGGAACATGCCAGGTTTGTGGTAGTGACGTTTTAGCAACGTCAGTGGGAATAAGTGGCAATTTCATCAATTTGTAATATGCCAGTTGGTACAGAAGTGCTGAGACATGACCACAATGACCACTTGTCCCAATGGTACATGTACAAGCAGCATATTCCACCTTCTCCATGTTGATTAGAATCTGAAAAAATATTTGTCATCTGAACAATATCGTGTGTACTAGATTTTTTAAAAACAAATATATAATCTACATCATTACCAAATTGTACTGGTACAATATGTCTGTGTTCGTGTATACACATGGTATGAATTGTGCTTTATCGTTATTGCATAAAATACATATTTTAGGATAGTATTTTTTTAAAATCAAAATTATTTTACTGAATCTACCACAGTTAATTAATAATAATTTAAAGTATAATTAAGTAAAATAAATACATACCTTTACATCGTGAGGGGACTCATTTTTCTTTTGAGATCTGAAACACTTTCCTCTTACAAGGCATCCTGTTTCATCTTGGTAAACTGAAAAAGAAAATAAACTGCTGCAACTACATGTATGTTATAGGGCAGACGACATTTATCTGCCCACTCAACAGTGGTACAACATTTAAATATTTTTATTTTAATAATAATTATGGACTTTTAAAAGATGGTTTAATTTGAATAGGTGACAGAAAGGAACCTGCGAGTCAGCTGCAACACCACTATCAGTTAACTGAAACTTGATCGAATCATAGTATTATACATTAATTTTAATATCCAAGCCTATGGTAAAATAATGTATTCGAACACATTACGGCTATCTTTATTCCATGTCATAAAAAACTTGATACATAAGTTTGTTTACTACACGTGGTTATCGAAAAGATATGATAAACAGATACTTACCGGCCACAGAGTGTATGTACTGTTCGCTATAATACTTGAAGCCTTTGTTCATTTGCTCTCTCCCGGAACTACTGGAACCTTCTTTTATGTAATTTTCAACAAAAGTGAAAGAATCCTCTGGAACAAGGGACAAATCCCTTGTAAAAGTCTTTGATGAATCTTCTCTACTGGGCGTCGCCATGTTGTTTACAGTTTCGACCTAGTTTAGCCTCGTTTTGGATAATAACTGAATATGCATGACTATCTAATTAAGATGTATCTATAATTGTTATATTACATATTACAGTTAATGTTACATTTCTTGTTGGAATGTTGATTCGTGTACAGTTATAAATAATGTACTTGCTTTTTTATGGCTATTTTCCATGATAAAAAGACAGTGATAGCAAGAACCTTCATATTTTCACTTTAAATCAACATACTATTGAGAAAAAAAACAATAAGCAACAAATTAGTCTGTGGTCTGCTGTTAACCTGCCATATGGTTTACTATTATATCGATCAAACCGGAAATCCATATCTATAGTAACATGCTTAATATATTCTTTAAAAATATTAGCATGCGCAAAATATTCGATTCGTTGAATATAGTAATAAATTTCATATATTCTTTTGAAAAAGCAAAATACCCAGTAGATTGTTTTAAAATAGGTATAATTTAACATTGATGATGAAAGTGAAATTTAGCCAATACAATTTCAAGACATTTAATCATATGTAATATATCTTTTATCGACTTAATGAAAGTATATTGACTGATGACAAAACCCTATGTCGATATATTTTCCGCAAGTTGATAAAACATGTATTAACTAAAACTTAAATGGTCAGTTTTATTATACTATTATGCCATAAATGTTTGTTTCGTTTGTTTCTTTTTAATTTTTGTTTGTTTGTTTTCTTTCTCATTGTCTGGTATCCAAAAAGAAAGCCTATCAAAACAAAGGCAAGGAAAAATGGAAAATCTATTTTTTGGAAGTCTTACTCTTACAGCTATTTTTTTCGAAGTTGCTAGTGTTCCATCTTCTTTAAGTTTATTTTTGGAAAGATTTATTTGCAATAGTTTAATTATATGACATGTTTTGATTAATTGACATCTTTTAAATTCTAATAGATTTAAATAATATACAATTTTTTTTCTGTTGAATAGGCAATCCTTTGAAACTCCATCGAAACAAATTTAAAAAAGCTGACATATTTTTAGCCAAAATAAATTTAAACATTTGCCATTGACGGGTAGAAGACCTGCTGAAGAAAACAGAAAAGACACTTTCCCAGCAATTTAATTTTACATTCCTCTATATCGATGTTTTTTCCTTCAAAAATTCTCAATATGGTTACTATTTGCATTCAATCTACATTAGAGAGCTTGAAATTAAAAACACGAGCAGTACACTTAGGTCGACCTCTAACTTAGAACTACTTCTGGAAATAGACTGATGAAAACTACAAACCAAACCATACGACAAACGTGATGATTTCAGCTTCCCAATTGTCAACTTCCCGTTTATCGATAGCATCATTCCAGCAGCTCTAGCGTGTGGTTTGTACATTCACAACTTATGTGTTATTCTAGATCCTGCGATAGGTATTCCGATTGTCTAGACCACTCACTGTCTTGAACACTCAAACAATCGTTGAACCTAGGTTGATGTTATCCCTTTAGAAGTTCCATAGTCGTCACTATTATCTAATTGATTGTTGGGGAAATCAATCTTTCAAATACATTTTTGCTGAGTCATGGATAGTTTTTCCTATTATTGGATTTGACTTTTTCCTGGACGTGACAATGAGTAACGGGTGTCTAAATAGGGGCAGACACTGCTTACTCGTCTGGATCATTTGAGTGCACCCGTGTTTAAATTGGGTTCGGGTTACTCACTTTCTGTTTGTGTGAATTTGGTTTTTGTTTTGCGTTGTATATTTTTGTATTATCCGGATTTGTAATTGTCCATTGACTTTCGGCTCTTGTTGTTCGGTCGGTTTTCTTACTATTTTTCTTAAAAGTTTGTTTCACACATTTTAACTGAATGCTGGCGAATCTGTAAAAATAACACGTAACCTTCAACTATAATACCTTCAAATAGTTTAAATTGTATTTAATGTACACCAGGTTTAGAAAACTGATGCAACTGCAATCTTATATTTTGTACAAATAATTTGTTTTGCATTTTGTTTCCGTTAAAACAGCTTTTTTCGGTTATACGCTAAATTTATATTAAATGTCGGTTACCGTTATTAGCCGCATTTGTGTCGAAATTACAGGCAATTTGAAGTTTTGAAAGTATTTCTTCGTAATCCACCTCACAATTATGACTAATGACTTAATGCATATATTTTGGACTATGTCATGACGTCGAGATTTTATTGAAGTAAGAGGACAAAACTGCTTTAAGCGCTCAAGATCAATTTTTTTAAACAATGAAAACATACGAAGATCTACTCCTTGATAAAAAAGCAATGTGATGCAATGGCTCATTTAAGAATGCAAACACGCACATACTTATTATTCGGCCTATTAAAGCAGTACAAAAAAAACAAATAGAACTTGACTAGTTATGGACTTATGTGTGTTACATACCTTGTAATAGTAAAAATAATGCAAAGAAATCACAACCAAATAGCTCGTTTTTTTAAACTTTCGACTTTGTAATGTAATTGTGCAAAGAAATATTTACTTTTATGTATAGAAGTTGCACCTATAATTAGATTTTAAAAATGTCAAAATGGTAATAGTGCAAAGAAAAATTTATTTTTACGTCTAAACGTTGCTCTTCTAATTCGATTTTACAAATATCAAAGTTGTGTATCTACAGCGGGAATCTAGCCCATGTGTACAAGCGTATGACAATAATATTATACGTAAATCAGATAGCAATCTAATTCGGCCTATATAACAGACAATTATAATGAATATATCAAATCTTACTATACTTAAAAATAGATTTATTATTAACACTATTTTTTTTTATCAAATGACATATGTATGATTACATTTGAATGGATATTCATCACACTTGTTTTGTTCTATTAATAGTTTTTTTAAAGCTAATTTTGCATTCAGAGTTTGTTTTACTCAGAGAATGGTTCGAAAATGAAATCAGTTGATCTGTGAAATAATAGTGTTATTATTCATAGTCATGTTCCGTTCTTCAATATTTGAGTTTTTTTTAATTTTTATTTTTATTTTTATTTTTGTTTTCTCGGTTATTTATCATTAGTTGACGTTTAAAAAATTAGTTAAATCCTTATTATTTTTTCAACTTTACACTATTTTGCAATGCATTTCTACACCGACATTAGAAGTATATTCATAGTCTAATAGTGTCATAGAAGCAGCAAACCCCTACCTTCGGTTGACCTATTCTGATGTAGAATATAACATTTTTGTGCAGGTCGTAGAGCTTATTATCAATTATGCCATAAGTGTCCACGACATCCATTTGTACAAATGTACACTTTGACATATTTAGTATACTATAAAAGACTAGTTGTTATTAATAACTGAATCAGAATAAATACTGGCGTAAAGTAAAATATATCCAGCGGCTATTCTAATGTGATATTGCGTATAAAGGTCTTATTACTATAATTTCAAAATAGGTAAACTGTTAGTGTCTCATTGGGGGAAATATTTAAGAAAAGTTAATGAGAACAATAGCAATGAGTGTAGCTTACTAGTTTCAACAAAAACAAAAAAGACTTTTATCTACTGATACAAGAGCAAAACACTTAGATTACGCAGCTACCGCCTCCAAATGTGACGGTTTGTATTGTTAATTTTATGCCCCCAAAATAAATAAAAATTAACTATGGAAGAAATTTGCATAGTCTGATCGTAAATAAAGTTATTTAAGTAAATTAATGGTCTTCTTATGTGTCACTTGCATAGATTTTACCTACAAGTTAATATTTGTTCTTTTTTTAGTGATTTTTCTAATCACAACACAAATGCAGATAATGGTTCTATTTCCAACATATACTGACCAAGATTTATCCGCACTGACGAAAAAAAAAACCAATTTGCGCCTAATGATTGCTTGTGTCGTTTATCATATAGTAATGCTTTAACGGTGTTATACACATAATTCATGTCATAAGACTGTTTAATCGACACACGGACAACTACAACTTTTTTTGCTTTCCAGTCTTCCCGTGTTTTTATCATTATTCTATTGTGATTATACTTCTAATATAATTTGCACATTTAGAAATATGTTTATTTGAGTGGTCGAGATTACTTCCGTTGAGGTTTTCAACTTAATTTATTTTTTGATAAATTTAGTTGACTCAATTTATTTTAGGATAAGTGACGTTGACCGAACTATGTTTAGCGTAACCAATGTAAACAAAGATGGCGGCATTCAATATCGACGGCGATGATAAATTATTTGTATGATAAATTGACGTAAATGATTTGTTAAATTTAAAACTATTCTTGTGTTCGATGAAGAAAAAAAAGTTATAGATTTTATTTAAAACTTAGTTGTATTTATTAAAATCAAAAAATGGTTTATGAATAACATTTGGTACATAAAAATCAACAAAATATTCATACGTTAGGTCGACGATCCCTCCTACCAAAATACACAAGAAACATGGAATTGAGAATACCTTAATAGGAAAATAATTTCTTAATGCAATTTTCAAGCATTATAAGGATTGAACACCGTTTTCAATGGATTTATCGGGATATCAACAAGAGCAACTATACCACAAACATATCATAAAAGTCCTTTGTTTGTGACTGAGTTGGTCTTGTTGATATCCCGATAAATCCATTGAAAATGGTGTTCAATCCTGTAATAACTTTCTTGTTATCAGTTTCATATCTATTCATTGTATAAAAAGAAACAATAAATGAAGAATAAAATATAATATCATACCAGAATATATTGCGGTCATAGTATAAAACAAGATAACCGTGGACAATTAATTTATGAACGCCCTATGGTGAAGTTATCAGATCACAAACATGCGAACTGATATCCGGTGTATATCGTTAAACTGATTTGGCTAAGTAAAATAAATGGTATTTTCAAAATCAAATGAAGTTATTGAAATTCGTAAGATTTGTTTGTTAATTCATCTCATTCCCATACACTTTGGTATTAATTTATTAAACAACCATCAAACTTTGGTTATAACTTGATAAGGTATATAATTGTCCAGCACATGTTAAATATTGGAATTTATGTATGTTGATACTTATTTTATTTTGTAACATTTATGTTTTTGATAGTTTGTCCAGAAAATGTTCGTATTTTGATGCAGACTTTCAACTTTGTTTGCCTTTTTAATCGGTATAAAGTATTCACAATGAATCTAACAAGATTTAGACTAAGTCAAAAAATATCATGGCGAGAATTTTCCACACCTAAAAACACGTTTCGTATTGAATCCAATCAGACTATTCATATATTGCTATTAAAATCATTGGTATAGGCGTTATGTAAATTTGCGAGGGTAGTATACATGCAAACAAACTGTTTTTGCTGTTAGAAATATATTTCTTATTATAACATTTTTTATAATCTAAGACACTGGCAAACAAAGATTATTTGAAACTTATAAACGACATGATAAATAAGCTACGAACATATGAAAGTTGTTTTTACAAAGTACCTTACTTACACACCAGGCATGACAATGCAGTGATCATAGTAGATTATTTAAAAAAAAGGTTTTTTTATTCATATTTTAAAGTTTTTGTTGTGATAGTATTGCAAAAAGTGAAGAAAAATATAACATAATAAAAATGCGCAAATGTGTGAATGCATATAAATTTGTGTTGTACAACGCTCAATGCTAATTGATATCATTAAGTTCATTTTAACTCGTAAAATGGGATTTTCACATGCTATAGATATATACGTAGGGATATTCTGCAAATTCATGCAAATTCAAGAAATATTCAATTCACTTGTTTCCTCAACAAATAATGCTGAATGTCACTGGACTAATAATGATTTCTGTGTTATGCTCTTATTTTGTTTTTGAAGAAAATTAATGTTCGCAAAAAATCTATTTCACAATCTTCACGTGAAACTTATCAAGTTACAATAGGTCTTTAAAGCTTCACATAGTTATGATATATATTTCATTACAAGGTCTCACTCTTGAGCACAGTAGTAGATATCCCGATACATAAATCAATCTGTTTTTCTCCTTACAAACGTTACTGTTGGTCTCTGATCGTGCATTGCGACTGAGCAATTTAGTCATGCACGTAATCATCCTTTGAAGTAGTGACTAGGCTTTTTAGTTGAAACAATAGATCTGATCTGTAATAAATAATGTTGCTAGAATGAGTCATTTTTAAAGCACAAAAATTAAAGCAAAGTTACCAAGGGATGTCGAAACATTTGCTTATAGGTGACGCAGATTAAAAAATTCCTTAATTTACCAAAGAACATTCGAAGTCGGCCTCAGTAAAGGTAAATGTATGTTGAGATTGATATCCGACTCGATAAACACATAGTACATTCAAACATATCAGTTATAAAGTTTAGAAAGTTGATACAGGAGATAAATAATTAATAAATTTAAATTTAAGCTAATTGTAACAAAGCAGCTACATCAAATGTAAAACATTCAGCTTCTTCGTAAAACCGCCTTTATGCTATGCGAATTGTCTGATGGATGGCTTAAACACAATTATTGAGTTACATGATGGCAGCTGTTGTTCTCGGAAAGATGCCAAATCATTGCATGGTCATGTTGACTAAACTTTATTCTACTAAAATGCACGGTTAAACTTTTTTTATCCAATGTATTATAAAGTGTGTGTAATTATTTCTATTTTAATAACACTTATTGTAGAAATATATGTAGTCGTCTAATATCTTTTTTTATTGACCTTGAGCTGACATGCAACAATGGAACTACAAATTCGAGTTATTGATATCTTGTCTGAATAGATCAAGGGTGTAAAATCTTTGATTGAAATTAGAATCTGTCATTTACTAGGAAAGATGAGTACTAAAGCACCATAAGTCACTACCTTCTTTCACATTCATGACACTTACGTTGTCACATAATTATATCATTTAAATATGTAAACAAAACCAAATGTATTGTTTACTAAAAGAACTAGTTATTTGTAGTAAACAAGGCAGTCCTACTTACACACCCACTAGGCTGTCGAAATAGGATATAAATATTTCTTTTGAAATGCCTCTACCAAGTCAGGACTATGGCGGTAGTTACTATATGTTTAGTTGTTGTTAATGGAGTTCGCCGATTTCTCGGACGTTGACTTGTGGATTGTCATTGTCGACAGTTTCTGTTGTTACCTTCATCTACTATTTATTCGTAAATTCCATAGAATTAAAAGCATTTACCATCGACTTCTACCTATACGACAATATACAATTATTAAAATTATTATTCAAAATACTACGATAATATGATGAAAATCAAGTTTTGAGCATAGTAGGTAGATTTATTTTTACAAGAAACAAAACCACAACTGTTCCTTTTTGTCTCCTGAATTGTAGTATTACCATCTTCAGACGCTTTGGAATAAAACCGTATTTAAATATAACATATTATATTTGATTCTATCACGATAATATTTTCGTATCAAAACTCTTAAAAAAGCTCAAAACAATTGCATTTAAAACATAATTGTACGTGTGTAATGGCATCTAACCATATATTTTCAACCTACATTTTGACATAATTTTAAATTTCTAAATGTTCATATTTAAACCAAAATAATGTATGTCTGTTGATATTTTATTTTAATTATCTAGGATGGGTAGGCATTATATTCACAATCTTTAACTACTCTGACGCCATGTGTGGTACAGGTTTTTAAAAACCTGTAATTCGTCTTCTTAATATACCACCCCAAACATGAATTATTTGCTATTTCAGGAATCATATATTACCTCTACCTGTCTATTATGCATTACTTACTCGTCCGTTACCCTTAAGTGCACTTATGGGTTTCTTTTTATTGAGTTCCGCTTACTCATTTTCTGTTTTTGTATTTTTTGCATGGTGGATTTCTGAGGGAGTATGCATACCTGTCAAAATTGATATTTATGGCACTCAGAATTGCACATGAATCCTTTGTATTCCAGAACACTAACGGTCCCTCATTCTACAGCGGTCAGGGATCGCTCCACCATACCAACATGAAATCCTGGATCAAAGCTTACGTTGCAAAGAAGAAAAGGATATCAGAAGACCTTATAATTACTGTCAAAATAAAACCAAAATGCGAACTGTTTATTACTGGATACTATAGGCAGAATTTTCCATGTCTTCCTTTCAAGAAATGCAAATCTGATTGACGCCATATTGTAATAAATATTTATTAGATTATCTCAATCCTCTTACTAATTGCTTTTAATACATTAAAATCTAAAGATGGCTGATATTTGCAGAAATAACAACGTTGCTGAAAAAGTCTTAAATGTTTCGTTTAAAACATTGATCTAGTTAAAACCAACAGAACTATTCATTGGAGTCTCTTTACAATTGTTTGTTGTTTCCCTTTTAAAAATTGAAAATGGCTGACCTAACAGAAATTTACATGGAGTTAATCTACATTGCCTTTATAAAACAGATGAGCGATATAGGCTCTTTATTTGTTAAATGCACCTGTTTGTATTATTAAGTTATTAGTGTCCATATTTTCCTTAATGTTATAAACATTAAATGGCTTACACTAAATCTTGTAAACGTAAATTTTAATGTACTATATTTCGTTGAAAAGTTAACATTACAAGTTTGATTTTGCCAATAAGTATAGTTAGACTAAGATATAATATTCTCGAAAGAATACTAGCTAGATAAGCCTAAATAACAATAGGTAGTAGATTAACTATAAACATGATTACTATGGTACACACATAAAGAATCGGAACAGGTATGTCCCCAAATGCAATAACAAAAAACAAGGTGCTTTTTAATTGGTCCTCTGGTATAAAAATATACCCTACCTTCTCCGTATTTCACGGTATAACCAATGCAACCGGGGTAGTTCGTGGAAGTAAGAAATGTACACAAATAACGAACCAAACGCTTCAACCATAGTAACATTATTAAAATCTGAACTTTGTAATCATTTATTGTGATTGAATAATGTTCAAAATTATAGAGGTGAATAAATTCCTGTTCGAAAATTATGTACGGTCACAGAAATAAATTCCTGAATAAAACCTGTCATTAATTTATTTTTGCAATTTTAGAATGTAAAAAGCCGTATGAAAACACGATACATTGTTTTTTGTTTTGACTTTTTAGCGTTGTATATGTTTGACTAGGTAAAATGTGTGCAATTCAGTGTCAAATTTACAATAACAATATGCTGAAAGATTTCAATCAAACAAACTTTAATTGATCATAATTACAGCAATTATCATAGATCATGTACATATATAAATACAGCAGTTAAAAAAATCAGCGAAATTGAGCTATATGTTCATAACAAATCTGTTGTCTGTATAATCTCAATTAGGGCGCATGCGTCCTTCTTAAGTTTCGTGTCGAATCCCCGCATGTAAATCATATCAATTAAGATTAAGAAAATATCACAGACTAGACAGCAAATATCACAAATCTATACAGTTCATCTTGTCGAGGTCAACTTTGTTGTCGCTTTCAAGTGTTCATAAACACATACACACACAAAGGATAATTAATGTAGAGTTTTCACTATATCTGTGGGCATCGAAAGATATATAAACGCAGATGTCGCACAATACACTCTTTATTTATACAACCTAGTTTACGTGGAAACTGAAGCACAAAAAAGTAAAATAGTCCTACTACAGGTTTCCGTCAGAAACAGTACAAAATAGTTAATATTTCGAAAAATATTTTATACTTTAAAACAGTATAATAATAAAAAAACAATCATTTATTACATCTTTAGGACAGAAAAAAATATTGTACTTGTGTTCGTCAAAAATTGGAATATTGTCGTTATGGGAACGAAACCACTACATATATTTTAGACAATGACGCAATTTTAACATTTAAAGTCCTCCTTATGAAGGAGCACCGCAATTCAATACGTACGGCAAGAAACTATAAAGCACTGCAATCAAATTGTAGTGAAGAACGGGACCATTGTCATTATAAGAGAACCCGTCTGTTGACTGGCATTGATAGTCTATGCAAATTATGTTGAAATCGAGCAACATTCTACAAACTCGAGTTCCATTTCCCAACACCAATGTTGACAAAGTAGTGAACACAGTAGTGGATCGTTCATAAAGGGCCCTGGGATTGCGAATAAATATCTGATTTCTAGATAATAACACTCTAATATGCTAACAATACAATTTAAAAAACAATACAGGCAAATACATTTCATTTTGTGTTTGTTATAACTAGAGTTTATGCTTAAAACTAAAATAATAATTGCGGAGGTTCTTGAAAAAATCCGTTAGGGTTTTCACATCTTGCATCTTCTATACATATGGAAAAATTAGTGTCATGATGGAATAAAAACTGGATAGAACTCGAAGATGAAGAGTGCTCGAGAAATCATGAGTTTGGGAAACCGGGTCTTATGATTATCGGAGAATCGATATCGGTTTATATATTTCAATTAATTTCTTGTATTGGATATGTAAACCTTGTTGTTACGTATGTTTTTTTGGTTTTGCTAAAATAATAATGTTTACTTTTTTTCTTGTTTTATTTAATGCAAACGTGTTAACATGATAAGTAAATATGTCTTATTGCATTACGTAAACGTGTCAATGACCTCGATATTCAAAGGGATTTTATGAATTTTTCTTTTCGTATATTGTAATTAAAACAATTTCAACAGATTTACTGGCAAATGGCGTAAATAAATACAAATTGATGACAGTTAGGTCTTAAGGACATAATTATTTGGGATTATATCATTATAGATTAAGCTTGGCGTTTGACTGGTGTGGCTTCATTCTTCATACCTATTATGATCCAAGCCGTCAATAATTTTAGTTTGAGTCATTCATGGTTTTTACAATGGATTTTCACAACTGGGACTGCTTATTTAGTTTTAGTTTTCAAAACATTTTTGTTCGAGAAATTCCGGGTGTTCAAGCGATCCGAGTACGAGGTACTGAAGTTCGACTGTATTCACAAACTAACTTGAATAAACGTAATATGCGATTTATAAAACTATATCTTCACAGCGAGTTCTGCCAATGTCTTATTTGTGATACACTCAAAATGTTTTATTATCAATTTACATTGTGTTCTTCTGACAGGTTTTTTAAATATTGTTTCACCTCATAAATTGATCTTTAATATGATGTTGATCAATTTACAATAGACATTTAATGCTTCATAGTGTTTTGGTGTTAAATTCAAATATAATGTTTCACTCTTCACCATAGAACATAATTTCATAATAAATAATTTTAGCAACTTGTCTTCATAAATCTATTAAATTGCTGGCTTTGATCATGTATTGTGAATCTGAACAAAAAAAAACGTTTAAATGTTACACGTATTCCTAAAGCGCGATGCCAACATGCCTGTGTAATTTTTATACCAGCCAACCATGTAAATTAAGGAGTGACATTGAAGTAACAGTTTTATGGTGCGAGTTCATACCACACTTTGGTTGTTCTGAGAGTTATACAGTTTGCGTATATTAATTCAATAAAGGGATTCCAACTGCCATCAAAGCAAATAAGAAGATCCGTATTAACTCAAACTGACGTTTACATTTGCAATTGGCAATATATTGGTTTTATTATTTGACTACTAGCAGATATCCTTATATTTAATATTAATACCATTAATTTGTGGACAATTGTAATACTATGTATTACACAATATGCTAAAGGTGAAAAATTGCTTATATCAGTCATTAAATCAAACAAAATACAGATATGTGTAACAAACTTACTCCGCCTTCATAATTAATCATAACTAATCCTTGCTAGGTCCTGGTTCTTATCCGCCGTAAATATACCAGGAAAACCAGTAATGCTCCAGTCAACACAAAGCAAAGAAACCACCAATACTTCCTCATATAATAGTAATTGTTTTACTCCCCTCATCACTTGAAAATCGACTATGAAAAGAAACAATACAAATATTTGTAAACATTTCAACATAACTTCACACTGTTAAATTTGTCGCATTTCTTTTTGGTGTAACATAATTAAACATGAAAGATATCCATGATAACTGCATTCTTCAAGATTAACCATATCACCTTAAACAGTACAAAAAAAAGAAAAAAATGTTATGTCAAATGTATCAGTCGTATAAAAATTTTATAATTTTATCAATTTTAACTATTAAATTTCACCCGCATTTAAGACAATTGTGGCCATTTTTAAACACATTTGAGCTCTAAATATACCAATATACCCTTTGTGAAAATCATTTAGTTTGCTTAATTAGTTTTTAGCCAAGTGCTAAGAAATTAATTGTATTGACATTTGCAACTTTGGATGTCTTTAAATGTTTCCATGGTAACAGTAGCCATTTAACAATTAAAACCATGTTGTTCATCTATTTAATAAAGTAAGGATTATTAGTTTTCATGGAATGTGTTGAGAAAAGTACAAATTAATGTACGACATGAATTAAACATGCATTGCCATTCAAAATGTTCATTTTTTCAAATCTAGTATACATAGCCAAACTTTTGGCAGTTTGGCTAAGGTTTCTAAGTTTCTTTTATATACCACAAATGACAAACTCTATGTTGCACATGCTGAGTGCCATGAGCATTTGCTAACAACAATAACTAAAAAATAATATGTTCCTACTGTTCTGTATCTCGGCTTGATATATCTGTACATACTTTCCGCCCAACATCGTGATTCATTTCATCTGGTACCACGTGCGGCTTATTGGGAGGACAAACTTCAGCACAACTGAACTACATGTGTAAATCAAAACAAATCAAAACTGTAAAAGGATATATGATGACAATAATTTAACTAGCTGCATGTGAAGGAATGAGGTTTGATGTAAAGTAGGGTCAAACTTTTTCATGTCCATACCTTAAACTTAATTATTTTCGCAAATGTGTAAAAAAATGTTGGACGACCTGTTATGACAGTCTTCTTTAAGACTGTTGAACAAACTTTTACAATAAAACAATCACTAAAAGACAGAACAATCATCAACAAAAAATCATACGAGGGCAAAAACGAGACAATGAAAAACTGGCTTGAAACATTATGTGACAAGATTGCACTCTCTAATCTGTGCACATACAAAGCAAAGATCAATACACGTATAAAAACGTATAAATAAACTAAAAAAGGTCGCCAAAAGAAGTTCAACCTTTATGTAGTTTGAGCTGAAGTTTGGCAATGTCTGGAAATTAATCTGTTCCATACCATTGTAAGTTTTTAAGTTTAAGGTTGTTAATGAATTTTGGTTGTTTTTTGGAATAAAGTACTTAATATAGTTATATATTGCGTTTGCTAGTAGGTTTTTATTTCAATAAAAGGAACAAAATGGTAAATTTAAGTTGGCTGTGTTATTGATGAATGATAAAAATATTCTTGATCAATCGAATCAATTATTAATCAGTGAAATAATAATATATATTTTATGAACAAGCCAAATACAGAAAAATGGACCAATGAAAAAATAGACTCAATACAGAAAATCTGGTCCAATATAGAGAAAACAGACTCAATATAAAAAAACTTGCCTGATACAGAAAAAAAAACAGGCTCAATACAGAAAACTGTGCCAATACAGCAAAACCAGGCTTAATACAGAAAAACAGGGCCAATACAGAAAATATATTGTGACATTCATTTCCGAATTTATATAGCGGATTTGGCCGAGGGGTCTAGACCGCTTGACATAGTGCAGGCGAATTGGTGCCACAGTGTCACCACGGTGTGAGTTCGAATCCCGCTGAGGGTGAACTAAAATTTGACAGTGTTAAAAATCTAATTCTAACAGTGTTGGGCTTATTTTGTAGACGTCTATATATATATATATATATATATATACAAACGTCTAAGTGTTGTGACAACCATATAATATATCTATCCAGCGGATTTCTGAAACATCAGAAATACAGGGTTAATATCAAATATTTATATATACGTCTACAAATTAAGCCCAACACTGTTTCAATTAGATTTTTAACACTGTCAAATTTTTGCTTTCCCTCAGCGGGATTCGAACTCACACCGTTGTGACACTGTGGCACCAATTCGCCTGCACTATGTCCAGCGGTCTAGACCCCTCGGCCAAATCCGCTATATAAAAATATAGCTTCATTAACCGGGGTGAATCTTAGACATAGACATAGTACATGTGTACTAGCGTGCGACGATGGAATTTTCGTAACCAATACGTATTAATCTGACAGTAATCTAATTCAGCATTTTTGTATATATTATATAGGATGACAAAGTTACTTGTCATGCAGTCACAGTAAGTAAATTATATACAAACGTCTAAGTATTGTGACAACCATATAATATATCTATCCAGCGGATTTCTGAAACATCAGAAATACAGGGTTAATATCAAATATTTATATATACGTCTACAAATTAAGCCCAACACTGTTTCAATTAGATTTTTAACACTGTCAAATATGTCTAAGATTCACCCCGGTTAATGAAGCTATATTTTTATATAGCGGATTTGGCCGAGGGGTCTAGACCGCTGGACATAGTGCAGGCGAATTGGTGCCACAGTGTCACAACGGTGTGAGTTCGAATCCCGCTGAGGGAAAGCAAAAATTTGACAGTGTTAAAAATCTAATTGAAACAGTGTTGGGCTTAATTTGTAGACGTATATATATATATATATATATATATATATAGATATATATATATATAAAGAGTCTAAAAGAATGCTGCTAAACCAGTACACTTATTTAGTATCGGATCGACAAACATGACGATACAGCATAAACAAAAAATAATAATATACAAGTCTAGAAGATTATGCAACGATACAAGAAACACCATCATTTGTATCGTTGCATAATCTTCTAGACTTGTATATATATATATATATATATATATATATATATAGTATTAGCTTTTCCTTTTTTGTATACACATTATAATGAAGGACTACTTATAAGAGCATAATTAATTATCTCAATTTTCATACAAGCGATACAAACTAATGTTTTTATGCACAGCGTATACTAATACTAAATGGTGTCTAATGTCGTCTATTTCAGGACTAGTTATCTATTATATCAATGATCTTGCACTCAACAGTTTCATCGAAAAAATATGTTTATGAAGTAGTGTTTAGATAGTAATTTAATACTGTATGATTCTGGATTTTGAAATGATAATTCAGTTTGCCAGTCATAAATGATTTCACTTGCAACTTTGCGCGGTCTTTCTTTATCTACATCACTTGAGATATCTTCACTAAGATTTACGTTTTGAATTTGGAAAAATACTATTTTTGTATCATTTAAAACAGGTCATAACATTTTTAAACGTCAGGGATAAGTTCATGTATCAAGAAATTGAATTACACCATTCAATACCTTCTACATAATCCCCCATGTTTCCGATTTGGCTATGTATATTAAAAGAAAAATAATTTCAGCTGTTTTGCTGGTATAAACAAAAATACATTTGTATAGAATTTTTACAGGATTTCCCTAGGAGATAGACACTGCCGTGTTAAACAGATATGAATTATTAAACTCGTTTATGCTTTTATCTTTTATTATTGATTTTTCGTGCCAATGTTACAATGCTTCATCGTGCGTAAGTTGTTTGCATTTGTCCACCTAGTTTTTACAGCAAATACATTTATAACATGTTACACAACCGAATAATTATTAGTTATGCTTAACGGTGATTATTGCCATGAGTTAATAATCATTAATTTAAAAATTAAGCCTGATTTGTGTTACTTATTATTTTTTGTGTGTTTTCAATATTTTTTGGCTTTTGTGTTTATGAGTTTTTTTCGTACGGTGGGTTTGTAATTTCGTACGAAAAGCAATGGTTGCTCTTACAATCTCTGATCTCTGGAAATCTACTATTACAAATCCCTGTTCTAATTGTTTCTAAAATGTAGAATAATTTAAACTATTTGCCATCGCTTAATACCTATTCAACTATATATAATTATTTATAGTCTAAAAAACTCATTACATTTCAGACTATATGATAAAAATCATGTTTTGAGCAAGGTAGTTAACGAAACTAATTTTAACTTGCTTTTACGACAGACAAAATGATATATAACCCTTTTTGTGCCTCCAAAATAAACTAAACAACTTCTTGACATTATATTTAATAAAATGATAATGTTATTATTAATTATGCTTATTAACACACTCTGTCTTGTGAAATCTAAGAAAAAATTTAAAACCAAAACAGCTCTGATACCATTTTAATAATTTGCTAATTTTATTTTAACATTATCTTCAATATATGAGTGCTTTTAATATAGATTATTTGTGTCCTTTCTTTCCTAAATGGGTGAGCGATTAGTTGGAAGCCCTAAAAGCCACCAGAGTATATACTCAAATAATGTCATCTTGCGACGAAAGCTGTTTGCCTTGATAATCTTAAATTGTAGTAATGGTGCTCTAGGTTAAATCAACGAATTTATACACATTGTTCAACTCAGTGTCTTTTATTCAACTGGTTAAATGGTATGAAACAATGAACAGAATAGTTCGGTTCCAAAAGAAACGAGTAGAGACTGAAAATTAAGCCTCTTGTAACTGCTATAATAAACCTCAATTGATAACTACTTATAATTGATTATCTTTAACATACAAGAAGCTAAGTACTCTTCAAAAGACACCTACGTATGTCCGTGGCCCGGCTTTCCGTATTATGACATGGTTAACCCTTATTCGCCAAGTAGGAACGCGCAAGGCAGTATGGCCGAAAATTATCAATTGGAAAAATTTTCATCCGTGCGACTTTGAACTTGTTCTAGTTGAGTCCAGATAAATTGTGTACCACGATCTTGATAAAAGCTTCTATTTATTTTAAACGTAATTTCAAATATGACGTTTCGCTGTAGACACTACATGATTGTTTTGTCAGATACTGAATTTGAGCAGCTTCAGTAAACTTATTATCTCCTGGAAAATAAAATGTTTTCGTCTTTTTTTTTCTGTGTCAGCATTTTACTGCTTATATTATTTGATTTAATTATGATAATACTGGTAATTCGTATTAATTATCCGAGTACATTTTGTAGGTTTCAACTCTTAGATGTTAGTTAAGTACTTTTGTTACTTTGTAATATTAAAGAGAAGCCGGCTAATTTCTTTTTGTTAGTCACGACAATATTAAGTAATAGTAGATGGGTACCGATAGTGAATCTTGGCAGTTGTATTTTATGGTAGAAGTTTGCTGAATACCTATTGTCAGGGCAGTAGTATTCTAGTAAAGAGTTAGCTGAGTACCTTTTGTGAGTCACGGCAGTATTATTCTAGTTAAGTGTTAGCTGGGTACCTTTTTTGAGTCACTACTGTATTATTTTAGTAAAGTATTAGCTGGGTACCTTTTGTGAGTCATGGCAAAATTATTCTAGTTAAGTGTTACATGAAGCTGAGTACCTATTGAGAGTCATGGCAGTATTGTTTTATTTCAGTGTTAGCTGAGTACCTTTGGTAAGTCAAGGCAGTATTGTTCTAGTTAAGTGTTAGCTAAGTACCTATTGTGAGTCACGCAGTGTTATTCTAGTTAAGTGTTAGCTGGGTACCTTTTTTGAGTCACTACAGTATTATTTTAGTAAAGTGTTAGCTGGGTACCTTTTGTAAGTCATGACAAAATTATTCTAGTTAAGTGTTAGCTGAGTACCTTTTGTGAGTCATGGCAGTATTGTTCTGTTTCAGTGTTAGCTGAGTACCTTTTGTAAGTCACGGCAGTATTGTTCTAGTTAAGTGTTAGCTAAGTTAATATTGTGAGTCACGGCAGTATTATTCTAGTTAAGTGTTATCTGAGTACCTAATGCGAGTCACGGCAGTATTATTCTAGTTAAGTGTTAGCTGAGTACCTTATGTGAGTCACGGCAGTATTATTCTAGTTCAGTGTTAGCTGAGTACCTTTTGTGAGTCATGGCAGCATTGTTCTATTTCAGTGTTAGCTGAGTACCTTTTGTAAGTCACGGCAGTATTGTTCTAGTTAAGTGTTAGCTAAGTTAATATTGTGAGTCACGGCAGTATTATTCTAGTTAAGTGTTATCTGAGTACCTAATGCGAGTCACGGCAGTATTATTCTAGTTCAGTGTTAGATGGGTACCTTATGTGAGTCACGGCAGTATTATTTTAGTTCAGTGTTTGCTGAGTACCTTATGTGAATCACGGCAGTATTATTCTAGTTCAGTGTTAAATGGGTACTTTTTGTGAGTCAAGGCAGTATTGTGCAATGGTAGAGTCACATATTACATTGTATCTTGCACGCTATGAGTTAGCTTAGTACTTATTGTTATTTCCGGCTGTATTAATAATAGTTATAATATATCTTTGGTAGCTTTGATAAAATTTATTTTAAACATTGTAGGATCAACATATTTACGAAAAATACACTCGGTATAAGATCTATCGTTCTTATTTTTCAATATAAAATTGCATTCTTAATACGCCGTGGTGGTACACTCTGCCCCTCAATCGCTGTACTACTTGGTAGCGTTCCGTGTGTCAATCTTCGTAACATGCAGTACATACATTAATTTTCTATACAGTTTACCCACGCCAATTCGTCCATTAATTTACAATGTACCACCCTGGTTGAATAGTCTTAAGTAATATAATATAACATTGGAGATCCAGTTTTGGCACAGCTATAGTCTGAGGGTTTGGTTCCACCATTGAAGTCAGGAGCTAAAAAATACCAAGATACTCCTCGTCCTCCCAATTTTAAGGCCTTACCATCAAATCACAAATTGTTCTTGTTCAGTGTTTATTTTGTGTTTTTTTCACGTTGTCCTGATTCTAATTTTGAGCATTTGAACGTGGCTTTCAGACAATATATTTATTTAGAGTTCATACAAGAGCGTGTATATTTTTTCCCGCGTATGTCCATGCAAATTATATTTGATATATATTTGTTTATCCCATGGATAATAATGTGGATAGAGGGAAAGCAATAACATATATGTCACAGTATTATGGTGTACACTTTGTGTTCATGTCATTCTGGTACATATTATAACACACAATATGTTTTTTTTTTTAAATTTAAAATATCATGTTGTATATAAGTGAAACATGTAACAGAACTCGCCAATCAGCGTCGGGGGATTCTAATATTATATTAACATATGTTCTACTTTTTTCATTTTGAAGGTTTCATGTTGTCGATACATATAGTGGTGACCATCTATAAGGCTGCTCTGGTCAGAAATAGTTCTGAGTTAGACCACACAGATATAAAGCAAACTAGGTAAGTTTATAGAGATCTGTTGTATAATTTTTTCTTCATGGGACAATGCAAGAATGGTTCAATGTGTTCGACCCACAAGCTACCCAGCGCGTTCCCAGTTAGCGGATGATTGAAGTCGTTAAGAAAAGGTGAATTGTCCGTCCCTACATAATGTTCCATACTTTTCCACTGGGATCAAACTTTGGTTCCAGTTAGTTTATTCCCACTGGTTAATTGTTTGTTGACATCTTTGATTGTATGATTGGGTTTTAATACTCTTTTCAGCACTTTTTAAGGCATATCATGGCCTTTAGTTTATACTAGGAGGAAGCCAGGGTACTCTGAAAAAAACCCGACCTTCATTATAAAAAATCGTGATCCTTGTAAATTAAGATTGAAGTCGAGTACACTCTGCCCACAGTAGGACGCTAATCTGCAACCTCAGTGTTGACAGACAAAGTGATCAAAAGTAGATGACAAACTACCATAACCACTCGGGCACCGAGGCTCATTGTTAATATGTTCTTATCTTTAATATAGCTGAATTATTACTCGTTTGATGTCAAGCAAATAATAAATGAATCAATCTTTCTTGATATACCACCGAATGCATGAACCTTAACTTAACACATGTTAAATAATTAGTAACGCTGCATCACTGTTGTTCTTACAGCAGGTCTTCTATTCATTTATGTTTTTGTGAGTGGAAATATCCTCGGACAATTGTTCTTTGTACAATTGCAGTTATATAATTATATTTAAAATTAATTTAAGCATGATGGCTGTGGACTGTCTACTATTTAATTATAAATGTTTAGTTTCCACAAATAAACGATAATATGTATTCATACTCAGGGCAAACATAAAATTCCTTTTGGAAAAAATTGCAAAAAGATGCTATTTTTTTATAACAAACTCTCGTCTTAAAAGGCTAATTAGACTGAGCCTTCCCGCCAAAAAATGAAGTTAATATTAATTGTGTTTAAATAAATGTCCAATAAATAATATCGACAACATAAGGTCAACATCTGATGACCTGCAATGTGATTTAGTAAGACCTGCAATGGAACGACAGAATAGGAGATTATATTAGACAGAATGGAAGATTATATTAGACAGTATACGTCGATATTCTACTCAAGCATATAAAGCGAAAATGGCAATTTTATGACAAATACATCAATTAACCAAACACAGAAACAATTAATTTTGTATTATGACCTGAATTCATTTCACCGATGTTAATCAACATGTCTAATAGAAGATAAGTCAGAAACCTCACAACACTAGCGAGAAAGTAGTTTTTACGGATGATCAGGTATGTACTTTGTTGCAAGTAGAACTTGTAGGCTGTAAGCAATTATAACTAATTAAGGTTTCTTCAACCACAGTGGAAAGACCTTACTGTATTTGTAAGATTTATTTTTTGACCATTATTTGCAAAAAATGGGCTCGATAATCATTCGATACTTGGTACAATTAAACAACCATAGTGGATGATGACCACACTCGCCTTGTGAAACCGATCTATTTTTATTAATGGAGTTATTGGCTTTAACATTGTTAGCAGTTATTCTGGTACAAACTACAACAACGATATTAATAATATAAATTGTGGAAAATGTTATTTGATTTAGTTGATTCCTGTTACAAGATTTGCTCAAACTGTATAGACATGGGACCTTTGTCATGGATCCTAAGTGACATATGTTGTATCTTAAAATGTCGAGGTCAACAGTTTGAGTAAAAGTGCCTTGTTATTGTGTTTAATCTGAAACGATAAATGATATAGGCCTACAATCAACAGGAAACATACTTTTCTCTACGAGACCTTTATTTCGTATATTTAATCCGATAAATTTGTTTTCGAGTAATGGCACTTGACGCGTTACGGTTAGTAGTCTTTTGGATTATATTTTGAAAACAATTAGAGAGCATATAATAAACATACATGTATAAGTTTAACGTTAGCACCAAATTTAGACCTTCAATTTAAATTGATTAGTTAAATTTTTGGTTTTTTTTCCAGCGAGCATTATTTCAACTCTTATCAGAATGAGAACAAGTTAACAAACAATGCATCAACGCATAGGGGGTGGGAAAAAATCTACCAAAGGGGCTTTTATCGTGCATGGAGCGTGGCACGCTCCAAACATATCACCCACTACAGTGCGCGCTGATAACCCGGTAAAAAGAGGGTCTTATGTGGGTCTAGCACTGGGAACCCTCCCAGTATTTTTCAGCAATTAATAAAGATCAAGGTAAAATACATATGGACCGCCATTTTCCAGATGTCCACCATGATTGTTTATTGAATAACTTTTAATCGGTAAGATTGTTTGTTTGTTTGTTTGAATATTGTTTAACGTGGCGTTAAACAATTTTCAGCAATTTTGGCTATATCATGGCGTCCAGTTTTTATTGGGAGAGAGGGCCAGAGTACCCGAAGAAAAACCCCGACTTTCCGTTTGAAAAATGGCAATCCTTTTCAATTAAGTTTGGAGTCGAGTACACCCTGCCCGCAGTGAGACTCGAACCTGCAACCTTATGATCAAAATGATTATGTACTTCTATTTTTAAGATGTATGAATAACTTTTAAACGGTAAGATATTGAGTATTTAACATGATATTGAAAGCAGTCAGTAGGAAATGAGATTTTATTTGAGAGCGTCAAAGAACATGGGTTATACAATAGCAACACGAAACCATAATAAAAAGTCCTTATCAAAGCCTATATTTTTAGAATCAAGATGGCGTCCCTATCAATGTCTATAACAACCACACATTGCCTGACTCGGAATCACTTGCTTTACTCAAGTTACTATTTTTTATGTCTGAAAGTGAGAATTTGGTGCTTAGCAACAGACAAAAAGTCCATAGATTCCATTTATTGGGTTTTTTACGCCAGATTCTATCGGGAAAAACCTTAACATTTGTTTTCACAACAAATATCTATTTCATTTTTCTTACTTTTATTACAAGATTTCTGATGACTATTAAAATATTTATTTATGCGTTTATAAAAACCAGACAAACACGGGTACTGAAAGAACATTAATCAACAGATCTTACAGCTTAAATAAACTTTTAGCACTCGTCATATCGTACGAGTATAAATATTTCCATGAATGATATTATAAGTCTATAGATGATGACCTTAATAAAAAAATATACATTGATCATATTTTTGCGTATATTACTCATATTGGTAAATCAATAACATTCATGTACATATTGAAACAAAATAACAAAATACAAAATATCTACATTTAGAATACACAGAAATTATTTGTAAATATACATTTATTTAAGAACAAGTTCACATCATGCAGTGGTCTAGCTAGAATAATATAGCTTCTTTTGTATGGACGGAGCTACAAAGAGGTACCATTACTCGTAATGGAGTAAGCCGGGAGTGATTCACACCCGGGGGTTTTATGCATATAATAAGCTATTGAACTGTTTCTCTAAATTGCTACATAATTTTTAATGTCTTTAAAGTTTAACATTTCTACAAAACATATTCGTTATTTTTTACACTTTATTCGTAATCATGGCATTGTTGTCAAATTTAAATTTCTGAAGTGCATAATATCTAAATCGATTTGGTAAAATATTCATACGGATCAAAATTTTTCCGAATGTATTGCATTAGCTGGGATCAAACTTTTACCGATACGATTCTACATTTCTACACTCCACATTTCAGTTTTTGTCAACAATGCTATAATTACGAAAAAGTGTTAAAATTTTTTAATTAGACATTGTAGAAATGTCAACTGAACGGCGGAGAAGGAAAACTATAAACTAAACAAAAATAGCAGTTTAATAGCGGAAAATATGAATTAATATCAAGAGTGTTTTGGTCCATTATCAAGAGTGTTTTTGGTCCATTATGAGTAATGGGACCTCATTGTAGCTCCGTTCATTAAAAAAGGAGCGACATTATTGTAGCTAGCGGTGTCCTACAAGGATAAAATATTCAATGAAAATTCTTCAACATCAATTTATTTCTGCTTCATTATATCATGGGTGGAATGGAGTTCTGTTTGGAATTATTTGACATATCTGCTTAAAGCTGTGGCAAGAAGTGTTACATAGACCATGTGATCGGTTTTCCGATTTTCCGTATCAGACTCTGATGTTTGCTATTGAGACACTCAAACAATGACTTCTTGTACCTATGTTGAGTTGATGTTATCCGTTGTGGTATGTTCCTAATTGCGATCACATTTGAAATCAATAGACTTTTAAGAATTGAGCCTTCTGAAATAGAAATAGAACTATTTTCACCGGCCTGCATGATAAACTCATTTCAACGGGGTATTCCGTGGTTGTAAGATACAAATATATCTAACCGACGTCGGTCACTGATTGACATTTATGCATGATCGATTTTGATTGGATAATGCTACAAATATCTACAAATTCTATTGTAAGTAGTAAGTCAATTTTATTGATATTATGTAACACCTACTTAATCTGTTATAACACGTCACAGTAATATATTGCAATACAATCAAAGATGTCAGTAAATGTCTCCTTGGGAAACAAAATCAGCTGCTTCTTACATTGATAATTGAATTATTCAGCAAATTGAAAAGTTTTGCTCATTCTTCGTTGCATTATTCATTTGCAAACTAACAAGTTGTCAGCAGTAATTTTTTACCTTATGTATGATGATGTATTAAAGTGCACGAATGGTAAATGACAAATGAAAGTAATTTGATCAAGTTATCCTGAAGGAGATTTTAACAGATACAAAATCTATTTGATTTACGGCATTACAACAAAATTGAAAAAAAACACAATTAAAACTATCAAAGTTAGCCATTGCAATTGCCATATTATCGTCTCATTAATACAGATCCAATTTCAACTTTAATATGTAACTTTAATTTTTAAGTCAACATTTAAAAATATAGGAAATGAATGTTCATTGCTGCTGAAATCAGATTATGAGTCGATCTGCCGTCATTACGTTTACAAAAGTCTCAGATAAGGACCCCAGCTATAAAGAAAGTTTGGCTATAAAACTGGTGGACATAAAAGTTGGCGATACACGGACGTTGTGTAAGCTGGTGGCATTCTACACAGAAATGAAAAGATACGAGAACAATATTGTGTCCAAAAGAGAAGAAAAAAAAGGATTTTGAATTTTCTATACTTTTTTATTAATTAAAATGTTATATGACAGTTTAACAAGGTAACATCAATTCTTATTACATAAAATTCAAACCTACTATGCACACAATTTTGAAAAACTTCATCAACAATTTGAAAAGATACACATAAATATTAAAACTTTACAGTAAAACATAAAAAAACATTACACTGGTGGCCATCAATAGGAACAGACGTTTTTGGATCTGTACTGCTTCGTTCAAAAGAAGAAAAAAGAAAGAAAAAACAATGGTCATTACGTACGCGTAAAAACTATACAATACTAACCTACAAAACTTTAATTTGGAAAAACTAAAATTAAATGTCCAATCGATGTCTACTTATGAATGTTGCATTTCAGTCGTAAAATAGTTGATTATTAAGCCACGCGAAGAACAAAAGAGGGAGCGGGGTCGTATATGCGTCGATATGCAGTTTTTCGTTCAATACAATCCGTTAATGAATGTAAACGTCCGCGTAAATTGTTTGCTTTTTGTAACAATTTTGAGCTTAAGGCTTCAATATCTATTAACAGGGTAGCGTAGGACTCATGACTTTATCGGACTTGAAGCTGTCAATTGTACCATGCGCCCACAAATCTTTCACAGACGCTGTAGAGAGCGACCAACATGTTAACGAGATTAATAACAGTGTTACACTCTTGATACATATATGTGTGATCTGTATAGGAAAAAATCGTTGGAAAGAAATACAGGTTTCAAACAAAATGAAATTCAGTACTGGAACTGCTTGTTAATAAATATAGCACTGTTTGTAGGTATAATTTACACAAATCAACTCTGGAAAACAGAAGAAATCAAGACGGAGACTCGACAAACAAAAGCTTTATGATAATAAAAACATAATGACATAGGCAAACATAAATAACAGAAAAATAAACAACAAGAGCCCTACTTAATGTGGTGGCACTAAGGATTATAAGCAGTTCTTGTTTCACATTGGTCATCCGCCATGCTACTCAAGTTATTGTCGAAATCCATTACAAGTACTCAAATATGTATCAGTCACTTACTGATACGCTGTATGAAGTTGTCACAAACAATTGCTAAACGACAGTTACCACTTGTTTACTGCATTTAGTATACATGTGTTTTATCCTTAGTGAGAATCACAGACCTCTATGAAAACTAATACACACCGAAGAACAATGAGCCTTTTCATCTGTATTTGATGCTGATAGTTTTATTGTAGTTATTTCTGTTTCGTGTACGTATGTCTTTTATCGATGCAATGAACAAGCACGGAACACAATAACTTGACCAAGCCCTATTAAACTATAGCCTAATTACACGTTAATATTTGAATATTATACATTACGTCATAGAAGATTATTAGAGAACCCACAAAATTAAGCACAACAGTCACTATTTTCATACGGGCATAAATTTTATTTATTAATTATAAAGTAATCCATTAATATCAGTCTGCTTTGTTTAATTTCCTATGTAAATTGGTTATTACGCAACGTCCTGTTCTATTTCATATTCTTTTTGTCGATTTCAATGAATTGTCGCATATAAATAAAAAACAATATTTTGTTGGTTTGAATGAAAATTCAGCCGCATCTCAGAACGCCGATTCACTGTGGAAAATAATTGTTCATTTCAAAAAGTGTAATCTGAGGTCTACAAAAGGATCGTAAACTCGACCAAACGCGGTAGCAGTTTTCCATTTTGTCACGCAAACACCCGTCGGAAAGACACGGTAAAGTTTACTATAGACTAGTTACATTGTGGATTCACAAAAAAATAGGTAGTTCGAGGTGTCCCCCGGAACATTTTGGAAATAAAGGTGCAATTTTGTGCATTTTGGAGGGTTCTAAGGTGCTTTATTTAGTACTAAGTATGGATAGTTTTTCCTTTCGTTAAGGTTTGTAAGGTTAAAATACGGAAAACATGAGCGCCAAGCGTAGTTTTTAACGCGTTTGAGAGAGTCACGTTTCTTACATGACGAAACCCTTTTGTATAATTCAAAAGACAACCGATTCTAGCCACGCCCATACTTAGTAATCCATTCTTATCCTATTGCATGTCTGACTATTTTTTCCTGTTGATTGCTTGCTTGTTTATTTGTTCTCCTTCTTAAAATATATGTACAGTAATCCAACAATTGTAAGCTTCAGTAGCTAACTGAAATATTGTTTTGCTTGCAAAGCTGTAATGTTTTATCTATAGGTTCCTCCAGTTGGTCCAATGGGAGGTTATGATCTGTATCTGACAGTCGATCACATGCCACATGGCCTAGATATCTGACTAATGATCTGTGGTTATCAGATATTTATTAAAAATGACAATTGTTGAATTTTTGTGCTATCAGAAAATAATCAGGAACCAAAATTTATAAGCTTAGGAAGTTACATGATAAATAAAACTTTAAAAAATCCTAAAAATGAGAAAAAGAAAAATTAAATATTTGTGTGCAATTTCGTTCTCGTTTACACTCGAGTAAAGACATTTACTTTGCAATGCATGCCAATGATAAAAAATACCAGACTTTCATTTCATTGTAACCTATGGCGTACTGTGTCGTTTCCAGATCTCAATGAGCTGTCTAGAGTGCACTTATGTGGCAGATGAAAAAAGTCTCCGTTTTAGGTGTATACAGGTTATTATACAGAACGTCATGTCACGAACGATAACTCACCCTTTCAAAATGCTAATCACAATAGAGTCCGCTTTTGTAGGTTTTGAAATAGAATGAGGTAAAAGAAGCCGTTACCATCGAGTAAGTTTTATATCCCTACCGAACTTACTTTTCTGTGGTATTGAAAGTAAGTACCAAATAGCACAGTCCATTTTTGCAATTAATTTATTGTTTGACAACTTGTTCTTGTCCTTAATATAGGTTTGTTTGTTGTTTGTTTGATGGTGTTTAACGCCAATTTCGGCAATTTTTCAGCTATATCATGGCGTCCAGTTGTTATTGGGGGAGGAAGCCGGAGTACCCGGAGAAAAACCCCCGACCTGCGGTAGGAAAACTGGCAATCCTTGTCAACCTTTATAAAGGTGCAGTACCGTTCAATCAATCAATCAACGTCAGACTACATGTCTGTCATAGACTTCCGTGATAACCCTTGTTTGTTCAACGTTAATTTATCATTTGAAGCATCTCCTTTACATCATAAAGATCGAAATTGTACTAAACAAACGCTATGAAACTGATAAAGAGCAAAACACACCGTTCCTTTACACGCACCTATTACCTTTCAGCAAAGATTCATTTTAAAGATTCTTTTTATGTGTGTTTTATGCCTTGTAATAGTGAAAATGGCACCAAGAAACAATCGAATAGCACGCCATTTACTTAACCTCTGGCTTTGTAATGGTAATAGTGCAAAGAAATATAAATTTTTATGTGTAAAAGTTGCACTTATAATTAGATTTTTCAAATGCCAAAGTTATGTATCTACAGCGGGAATCTAACCCATGTGTACAAGCGTGTGACAATAAAATTATACGTTATAATCAGATAGTAATCTAATTCGCCAAATTATGAATTCTGTTAACATTTCAAACCTTACTGTACTAAAAATAGATTTATTCCTAACACTTTAGCGATTTTTTATTTATCAAACGACATATTTATGATTTAATTTATCAAATAATTGTTTAATGGATATTTATCAAAACTGTTTGATAATTTGTTGCTTTGATCATTTTAAAGCTAATTGTACATTCAGATAGTATCTGTTAGATAGTGGTGTTACTTGTATGAATAGTTTTCCCTTATGGATACCTCATTTGAGTAATGTCCTTGAATGCATGTAGGTAAACCCCAATTAGAAGTCCTCTAACGCATCTTTGTAATCCTGTCAAATTTTTGAACGGTTTAGCTCGGGTCTCGAATAGATAGGACAAAGTATCATGCCTGAGGGGAAATTATTACATATTTTAGATGATTTTTTTATTTTAGCTCCAGGTGAGTCCTTGTGTGGTATGTATTTAAACAGATTTTTAGAGATTTGTGCAAATATTGGTATACCAATAGCCCCTTATAAAACAATCGGGCCAGCTCAGGTGTTAATATTTTTGGGTATAGAATTAGACACTGAAAATAAAATAGCAAGGTTACCTGCAGATAAAGTTCAAAAATGCCTGGAACAAATTGAAACATTTTTAAAACGTAAGAAAGTAACATTACATGAAATTCAGTCTGTGTGGGTTATTAAATTTTGCCTGTCAAGTAGTACTCCCAAGGCGCTATTCCTTAGACGTCTTTCCGAGTTAACCTATGGGCTGCAGCAAATGCACCATAGAAAAAAATTAACCAGATCCTGTAAAGACGATTTATTGGTGTGGAAACAATGTTTTTCCAATTTAATGGAAAATGTTTTTTCTTGGATGACAAATAGATATCGTCCGATAAACTATTATTGTTTACGGAAGGATCAGGGCTATATGGTTATGGGGCTGTATTTGAGAATTCTTATTTTTATGGTTCTTGAAATGAAGATTGAATGACCTACAATATTACTTTGCAAGAATTGTACCCAATTGTTTTAGCTGTTGAGATTTGGGGTCGTAGATTTGCTAACCGCGCAGTGTGTTTTAATTGCGACAATGAATCTGTAGTTTTTGTTTTAAACAAACAGACAAGCAAGGAAAAAAGGGTCATGTTTTTGATAAGAAAACAGGTTTTCATGTCTCTGAAATGTAATATTTTGTTTAGAGCAGTTCATATTCCTGGTAAAAAGAATATATCAAGTGATGCTCTTTCAAGATTTCAGATAGACAAGTTTAACTATTTGAAGCGGAGGCAGATTCAGAACCAGTAATAATACCCCCACTACCAGTACTGCCCTCTTGATGGATTCTGTCCAGGAACTTGTAACTTCTTCTTAGCTACTAGAACACAACAGTTATATATGCTACTAGAACACAACAGTTATATATGCTACTAGAACACAACAGTTATATATGCTACTAGAACACAACAGTTATATATGAGAGTATGGAAACACTTTGTTGCATTTTGTTGAGTTTTTAACAGCTAAAGATGCACATATCCCAGTTTCTATACCTGTGTTTGCTCTGTATTTAGCTTACTTACATCAAAAAGGTTATGTTAGTTCTACAGTCGGTACATATAATTTAGCTATAGGGTTTTTTTTCACAAAACGTTCCAGACCCCTCCACTTCTTTCTTCATTCTATCGTTGTTAAAAGGTGTTAAAAGGAAATATCCATCACAAGAGCACAGGTTACCTATTACTTTCCCTATTCTAGTGAAGTAAATAAGTGCTCTTGATTTGTTGTATACAGAATGGTATTTCATATGCATGTACAAGGTCATGTTTTTGCTACCATTTTATGCATTTCTGGGAGTAAGTGGGATGACCTACAACCCTTCGAATGTCGGTCCAAACCATTGTTTACAGCTGTTGAACATTCATTTTACTCTGGAGGGGTTAACAGCACGTTTTAATTCATTTAAACATTCCATACCAGGTCAGATTTCTAATATTGCTGTTCGAAAATAGGAAACATCACACTGTCCTGTTAATCATTTGAGTACATATTTGCAGGTTAGAGGTATAAAACCAGGTAGTCTGTTTATAAACCCTAAAGGATCGGCAGTGACTCGTGATAAGTTCGTATCTGTTTTAAATGCCTCACTTTCACAATTAGGATTATGTTCAGAATTGTACAAATCTAATAGCTTTGGTATTGATGCCTGTTCTTATGCTATGGAGTTGGGTAAATCTGATTTACAAATTAAAACACTTGGCCGTCGGAATTCTAATGCTATTTAAAGTACATTCGCCCTTCATTAAAGTTTGTTTTAAAGCAATAGGATATTTGGGGTTCAAAAAGGCAGGTTTTCACTAGGATTTAGAAGAGCGAGTTTAGGTCGGAATATTTTTGTTTAATTGTTCAATTGTTTAAGAGTATGTTTCATAACGAGCATGAGCAGTCATCAATAAAAATCTTTACGTATAGTATTTGTGTTGCATTTTAATTGTTTCGGTGTGTAATTGTAAAATTTAACATGTTTAATTTTGTTTCCAGGCGAGCATGAGCAACCAGGAGTATAATTTCGTCTTTATTTATTGACGGCTATGTGGTTCTGGTGTCGACAGAACAAATCCGCGGGTGGGGGGATCTGTCGATAATGTGTGGCCATTGTTAAGACCCCACCTTTGGATTGCATGTAAATATAAGATGAAGATAAGTAGCTAATAAACTACGGACACAATTGGTGACCCATTTTCTTCCAAATATATGTGTTTTATTATTTATTCGCAAACAAGCTTGCTGCACGCACGGAGAAAATATAAATGAATGGGTTGAAAAGAAAGTCAGATATTTTTTTTTGGAATAAGCTCTAATTGCATAAAACATTTTTGTGCAGGTCGCAGAGTTTATTAGCAATTATACCATAAGTGTCCACGAAACCTATTGGTACCAATGTACACTTCGACATAATTAGTAAACTATAATATCCTTATTGATTATAACTTCGTCAATAAGAATAAATACTGACTTAAAGTAAAATGTATCCAAATTCAATTTTATTGTGATATTGCGTATAAAGCTCTCGTTACGTTAGACAATCTTTTTGAAATAGGTAAAATGTTAGTGTCTTATAGAGGAAATATTTAATAAAGAAATAATATGAACTAATAGTAAAAAATTATGAAAGTGCAAGCAGTGCGTGTAGCTTTCCAGTTTCCGCACAAAAATATAGATAATAGTTCTACTTTAAACATATACTGACTGAGATTTATATGCACTGACCAACAATAAATTCAATTTGCGCATAATGGTTGCTTATGTCGTTCATCATATAAAGTGATATTCTTTAACGATGTTAAACACATAATTAATGTCATAAGATTGCTTTATCGACACAAGGACAACTACAACGTTTCGTGCTTTCCAGTCTTCCTATGTTTTTATCAATATTCTATTGTGATAATAACCTTTTTGTTATCAGTTTCCTGTCTGTACATGGTATAAAAAGAAACAACTGAATATCAGACCAGAATTTATTGCGGCCATACTATACAAACAATATAACCGTGTACAATTTATTTATAAACGCCATATGGTGATGTTTTCAGATCACAAACCTGCGAGTTTATATCCGGCGAACATTGTACAATTGATTAAGTTATTATTAGTAAAATGTATTGACAATCTTATGCATTGATTCTTCATTTTACTTACTGTGGTATATATTTATAAAACAAAGATACACAACTTTGATAATAACTTGAAAAGGTATATACTTTTCTAGCACAAGTCATTAATCGATTGTGATACTTATTTTATTTTATAAAGACACTAGATTACGCTTAGCAACTTTTGCATTAAAACAAATGAAACCTAATATAAAAAAACACAAAATGAAAAAAGTCCTTATTATATTATCAGTCTAAAATGTACGTCCACATTTAGGTTCGTAAACGCTTGTCTGTTTCGTGTACATCGAACATGATAAGGCACTAGATCTCAAACTATTTTGATACCAAAATTCGTTTAAGACAAATAATAGGAGAGCAAGCCCAAGTCCTGAGTTACAATTGGATCTCTTCAAAGATATTGACAGTTAAGCTTCTTATTACATAGGTGTTAAGAATTTGATAATTTTAAATCATAACTGATCGTCGAGTTTCCAGATTTTTTGTTATTTGCTTATTTGTAAAGTTATCGTATTTTGATAAAGTCTTTCAACATTGTTCGTCTTTTTGCTTAATACAAAGTATTCACCATTAATGTTACATGATAAATACAAAATACAAAATATCATGGCTAGAAATTTTGTTCCAAACATAAAAACACGTTCGGTATTTAATCCAATCAGACTATACATATATTGTTATTAAAATCATCGTTCTTGGCGTAATATAAATTGTTTGGGCAGTATACATACAAACAAACTCTTTTTGATTTTAGAAATATATTTATTCATATTACATTTTTAATAATCTAAGACACTGGCAAACAAAGATTGTTTAAATCGTATTACCGACATAACCAATAAACTACGACATATAGTCTGTCAATGTAATATCTACATGTATTTCGTAATACCACATAATGTATTTTTGTTTCCATACGGATGCTCTTACAGCGCAAGTAATTTTGAATTGATTACAAAAGGTACTATGTTTAATGTACTTTTGAATTATTAGCATGATATTTGCATTTTTTCTCTATTTTTGTTGGCATATCATTGTACGCAACTTTCTCGGGGGGGGGGGGGGGCGAAACCAGTGCCGGTATGAAAATTGCTCTACTCAGTACCTTACACACTAGGTTTGACAAATGAAGCGGTTAATAGTAGATTTTTTTTTAAATTCATATTATTCCATTTCAAAAGTCTTTGTTCTGATAATATTACTCTAGAAAGTTATGAAAAATAGAGTATAAAAAAATACGCAGATGTGTTCAGGATGCATTCAAATTTGTGTTTTCACAACGCTAATAATCATCAATTTCATTTTAAATCGTACGATGTGACTTTTACGGTATCTAGACATATACAGACAAATATGAAACTTATTAATAATCATCAATTTCATTTCAAATCGTACGATATGACTTTTACAGAATATAGACATATACAGACATTTATATTGCAAATTCGTGTAAATACAAGAATTGTTCAATTCACTTGTTTCCTCAGGATATTATGTTGAATGCCATTTGACTAATTGTGCTTTCTGTGCGATGTTATCAATGTGTTTTAGAACAAAATTAACGTTCACTCTTTCTTGCAAATTCTTGGATTTATAATCTTCTTCATGAATTGTTGACATGACAAAAATCCATTTAATAATCGTATAAGGAACTTATCAAATTACAATTATAGCTCTTTTTTTATGCTTCAGATCGTTTTGATATATTTCTCATTATAAGGTTTCACTCTTCAGCACAGTAGTAGATATCACGATAAATAAATCTATTTTTGTTCGCCTTACATTAGTTAAATGTTCGTCTTTGATCGCGCATTGTGACTGGGCAATTTATTAATCCACGTAATCAACCTTTGACGTGGTGCCGATATGACTATGCTATTTTATTGTAATAATAGATCTTTTAAGTGTCAGTATTTGATCGCGCATTGTGACTGAGCAATTTAGTAATCAAAGTAAATAACCTTTGACGTGGTGCCGCCATGACTAGGCTCTTGAAACAACAGATCTGTAATAAATTAATGTGGTCATTTTTAAAGGAACAAAATGTAAGCAAAGTTACCAGATGATGTTCAAACAGTTGCTAAAAAGGGAGACGCAGATAAATTTATTTCTTTATTTACCAAAGATTGATACCCGACTCGATTTACATATGTATCTTAATGATATATTTGATTTGAATTTCGTTTAACAAATGAGTATATTACATATAAACATCTCAGTTATCGAGGTTTGATAGCTCATACAAAACATGAGATAAATAATTAATAAAGTTAAAAATACGATAATTGTAACAAAGAAGATAATCAAAAGTAAAACAGTAAGCTGCCTCGTAAAACTGCCTTCATGCTGTGCTAATTGTCTGATGGATTGTTTTAACACTATTATTGAGTTACATGATGACAGCTGTTGTTCTAGGAGAGATGACATATCATTGCAGGGTCGTGGTGACTAAACGTTATTCTACTTAAATGCAAGTTTACATAACTGTCCGGTGTTCTACTTAACGCCTTTCTAAACTTCTGATTGTGTCGCAACAATTAAAACAACAATATAACTATATAACAGGCCCTTAAAAATACTATGATACATGTTATTCAAAGAGTAACATAAATCTAAAGTGAATATCGAAAAATGTAAAGGCCTAGATAGAATTTAAGGGCTTAGATTGTTCCTGACTATATTCAGATTGAACGATCTTAATAGAAACAACGCTTTTAGAAAAATTGAAGGAAGCGATACTTCTTATACCTAGTGATTTGTCGGGCCACAACTTACGTTGTCGTCATTAATGCAAAATCTAAAAACATAATCACCGAAAAAGACACATGCTAGATTTTTTAGTATGTCAAGTTTTGAGGGCAGATGTTTCAATACACTGGTTTCTCCTTTGTGTCGTGTGTCTTTATGCAGAACATCTCAACCGGCAGAAAAAAAGATATAAATAACTAAGATAGTAAACTTTTACGACGTTACAAAAATCTACAGGGACATATGTTCAGCTCTACAAAAATTAGGGACCTAAAACGTTTCGATGTCAAATTTAAAAGAAAAAACGAGAAGTCGGTAACACATAATATTACATAAGAAACTTGTTTTACAGCATTATAATTCAAATCATTAACTACAAACCACAATATATGTGAGGGTCAATGACATAATCTTTGACGAACTAGACAGGCCATTTAAGGAAAATGGAATTGAATTATATATATATATATATAACGTGAAAAATCGCCGATAATCGACAATTTGTTAAATTAATGTCATATGGAAGGAAAATCCGTATTAGTGTCTTTATTTTTCAATCTTCTTAACGTTATTCTCCATATTGGATGGTTCAATGTGTTATGGGTTAAAAGCATTATTGTGCCAATATTTCTTAAAGGGATCCGTTAATGAAACCAATAATTCAAAAATGTGATGAATTTGTGTATTAAGGAGTTTTGTTTAATTATAACGGTACTTTTACAAAATTACAAATTCCTAAAATTGATGTGTTATTAAGGTAAACACGCTATGTTTTGTTTGCATAGTAAAATAAAGGACTAATATTTTATTTTAGAAACCATGTTAACACTTTTCGATACATTTTGTGAAATATAGATACAAAACATCAGGGCTCAGATTTAGAAACCTTACAAAAGTGTCTATTATTTAGAAAGCGCACCTGAATGTTTGTTTTATAGACACATTTATGAATGTCATAACCTGCCTTTTTTAAGCCGTCCATTTAAGTATTTATATAAACCATTGACATATCAACATGCACATTGTTTAAAAAATGATACAGGGAGATTCATCAATGTGTAGATGTTATCACTTTTGCGAAATGTGTAGTAAAGAATTTTAGAGGATGGCAATCATTCAATGTGTACAATATAATAAAGCAAGAAGAAATACTATTCAACTTAACCGAGTGTTTTAATGTTCTTCAGTTTATCAGCTCGAAATATTAAAGAATTAAATAACCTTGAAAACTATTTCAGTAGCAGAAGAAAATCGTAAATCATGAGAATGTACTATTGTTACCACACTCCGCTAAATTATGTCTTATGTATTTTTTCAGCTTGTGAATGTTGATTTGATTCATATATTATTGATTGTTAATAGTATTGCCTATGAGCTGCATTGCTTAAGGAAATAAAATAATATTATCTCCATCGGAATTTGTCAGTTTCTCGTGGTTTTCATCTTTTGTTGATCGTTCGGTTTTTCCGTCTTTTTATTTCTAATCCTTAAAAAAATCGCAATGTTAACAGTATTATTTGACATAACTAGATCAAACCTCTGACGGCGGAGGAATTTTCTTCTACCAAGCAAGTGCTTTAATTATATCTGCGAAATAAATGTCTGCAAAATGAATATCTGTGTTTTATTGTAATAATAAGACGTTCATACCAAGAACAATTACATGTTTACATTTTTATGTGCCAAAAATAAACCTTAACCTTCTATTATATCCAATATCATTGCAATTACTCAGATAATTGAATCATTTGTCCCCACTATATCTGGGTACAATATGTACGTTTTATTGGCACATGTCTATAAATATTGTTATATCCAATTATTTATATTCTGTCACGTTTAATAAGGACACGAACAAACATCTTATACAAATTAACATTAAAAACGGTTTCCATTAGCTCAAATCAGCTGAAAGTAGATATGATAGCGACTCGCAGAGAATTCCTCTTTTTTCTGTCAGGACTGGTCCAATACACAAAAGATTTTACATAGACAATCATTCACACAGCAAGCGTTGCATATTTTGAGACTGTTTTGTGATAATTTGTAACATATCCAAATGTACACCTGACGCAATGAAGGATGCATATTAATATTAACACACCACCTAACTGTACACTAAACGCGCAGAGATGGCCGCATACTAAAATCAACCAAAATTTTAGCTGTGCACCAGACGCGCAGATGGCCGCATACACCAGACGCTAAGATTGCTTATACTTATATCAACATAATATCCAACTATACATCAAACTCAAAGAAGGCTACCTACAAATATCAACAAAATATGCACCTGTAAACCAGACGCAAAGATGGCTGCATACTAATATCAACACAGTATTTAACTGTACACCAGACGCAATGATTGCTGCATACTAACATCAATACGATATCCAACTGTACACCAGACACGCAGATTGCTGCATAATAATATGAACACACTATCAAACTGCACACTAGAAGCGCAGACGGCTACATAAATATATAACTGAACACCAAAAGCAGAACTTGCTGCATATTAATATCAACACATTATTATTCCATATAAACATAGTATAACAAACCCATATTTTATGATATTACATGATTATGACGCTGACATTACAAGTTCTTTGCACGGTTGGCTATTTTGGTGTAAGAAGTAATCCAAAAAATGATTAGCCGTGCAATATCTTTTTAAATCAAAGGTAAGCCGTGCAATACCACCTGTAATCAAAGGTTTTTTTTACATATTTACCTTAAAAGTGTATTCTGCAGTAAAATAATGACCAAATATAGAACTTAAAATCAGATATTTACTATAATTACAAAATGTGAATGATTATACATTTCGTTATATAAAACACTCATATATTAAAGACACCAATAATAAAAGTATACATGTGTAAAATTTACAATGAAATGAAAACAACAATTACGGATGTACAGTACATGCAATATCAAGTATTATGGAACACTTAAAAGAATATCGAACTCGACCGTTACTCTCGGTCGATATCTCTTTTAAATGTTCCATAAAACATTATATCGCATGCACTGAACTGCCAGAATTATAAAATATCCAACTGTACATCAGACGCACAGAAGGCGGCATACCAATATCAACACAACACCTAACTGTACACCAGACGAGCAGATGACTGCAATCGTATATTAACATTATATCCAACTGTACACCAGACTCGCAGATGAGATGGCTGGGGTTGCATACTTATATAAATATAAACACAATTACTAACTGTAAACAAGATGCGCAGATGGCTGGGGCTGCATACCTTTATCAACACAATGTCTAACTGTACACAAGACGCACAGATGGCTGCATATTTATATCAACACCACGCCTTACTTTACACAAGCCGCGCAGATGGCGGCATACTATATCAAAACAATTCCAACTGTACACCAGTAGCAAAGATTGTTGCATACTAATATCAACAAAATACCTAACTGTACCCCAGAAGCAAAGATTGCTGCATACTAATATTAACACAATATCCAACTGTACAGCAGACGCGCAGATTGCTGCATACTATTATCAAAACAATTTCTTACTGTACACGAAATCAAAGTGTACACCAGACGCTAAGATGGCTGCATACTAATATCAACACGATATCTATCTGTACACCAGAAGCACAGATTGCTGCATATTAATATAAACAAAATACCTACTTGTACACCAGACTCGCAGATGGCTGCATACCAATATAAATACAATATCGAGCTGTACACCAGACGCGCAGATTGCGGCATATTTATATCAACTCAATTTCCAACTGTACACCAGACACTAAGATGGCTGCATGCATATATTAACACCATATTCAACTGACCCCGTGTGGTACCCGGTGCAAAGGAGTATAGGCACACGGTTTCCCCAGACTGCAGTTAGAGTCTGCTAAAAGAGGCAACACTTGTCGTGTCGATTACAGGAGGGGATTTCAGTAGGACGGGTAAACGGTCTCGATAACCTACTGAACCCTTACTTTTTCTAGACGGGAAATCGAGTAAGCCCAGACTTAGATGAATCGGCATGTCACGTGTGTAGCCCTTTTTGAATCCTTCTCATTTTTAACTATTCTATTGCATAATTGCATCATTTTACTTCCAACCTTTCTATGAAAAGTATGTACCATTCTATTTACGGCTTCTTTACAGGATTTGCAAAGAAGGCGGTGACTGAAGGGCAAAGCTTCCTCAGCTTTATAGAGGCGACATGTTTGCCGTGTGTTGCAACCTGTGATGGTGGAGGAAGGGATCCTGGTGGTTGAGAGATCACCCTCTGCTTCATCCATAAGTGCGGGTCAGCGGATTTTGATTTCCAATACACCACATTGGCTCTGACTTCAACTAGACGGGAGACCGGATGGACCCGGTTCGGTCAATCGGCTGGTCACGCCGAGCCCTTTACAAACTTGTTTTCATTCTTCTTTTCACTTGATTATATCTTGCATATCTTAGTAGCAAAGTTGTTCAGTTACATGCTGTTAGAAAGGCGGTGGCCCATGGGTCAATCAAGTAGATGGAGTTTCAAAGGGTTGTTTTGCCAGTTAATTCTGACACGATGCTTGCGTTCGTTAAGAAATTCATCTATTTGAGTATACCACCCTTAGAACACCTGATGCTTTCTGCTGGTTATCCGCAGAGACCAGGCATCGCCCCTGTTGGCACTCCGTGGCGGCTGGGTTACAACAGTGGTGAACTACTAGCATTTATCATGGCTAGAGAAACACAAATAAAAAAAGGTAAAAAAAGAAAAAAAATGGTTTACAACTTGAAGACATTGTAATTTTGGATTAAATTTTGGTTAAAATTGGATTATACAACGTTACAGTCAGCGCATACATTCAAAATCCTGTGCACTGCTTAAAATGTCAAAAATTCGGCCACGGCAGGGGACAATGCAGAGGCTCCTTGGTATGCTTTAAACGTGCAGAAGTAGAGCATGAGGGCTTTACCTGCACTAACAATAAAAATATTCTAATTGTGGTAAAGCCCACATGTCCTCATCAAAGGAATGCCAGCACTTCAAAAAAGAAATACACAAATTAAAAACAGAAAAATGCATCCCGTACCCTGAGGCTCGTCGTCTTTTTAATACATTGAATAATACATCATCGTCTGCATCAAAGTCATATGCCAGTGTTACCAAATTTGTTTTCACTACAACTACACACTACACCACCAACAAAAATTCGAATGCTAACGTGAATTTAAATTCAAACGCAATAAAAAAAGGAGATCGAACTTCAAGACTGCTTCGGGATCCCATTAAGGTCCACAACAAATTTGGAAGTCTAGATCATCTAGACACTACTATCTGGGGCGATCCCATGGATACACTACCCCCAGATACTGGATCTTAAAATAAATCTCCCAGCAGAAACCGGCAGAATAGCCCCAAAAAAACTGTCAACTCTTCTCCTATTCGCAGACCATAATGGGTACAATAATACAATGGAATTGTCGAGGTCTTAAGATTAATGTTCTTCAAATTACATTATTAGTTCAAGCCTTTCTTCCTGTTGCATTTTGCCTCCAAGAATCCCACCTAAAACGAAATGATAACATATCTTTAAAAAACTTCTCTATATACAGCACATACGTAGACGAGAATGATAGAGATGCTGGCGGCTCTACCATTCCTGTAAAAATTCAAGTTTTACATAGTCCTGTAGATCTCAACACTGATCTTCAGGCGGTTGCTTTAAGGATATCTTTAAATAAAACGATTACTTTATGTTCTATATCCCTCCGCATTCTTCGTTAAATTTAAATCAGTTGAAATTTCTTACTGATCAGCTTCCGACCCTTTGTATAGTACTTGGGGACGTAAACGGACATAACCCTTTAAGGGGCATTAACACAATAAATGATAAAAGTAAAATTATTGAAAGCTTAATGAATCAGGAAGATCTGTACATTTTTGTCTCGCCTGCGACGAAAGTCGCTGGAGGCGAGACATATGTATGGGAATCCGGCGGCGGCGGCGGCGTAAACACTTGACATCTTGCTTCATATATTGGTAAGCCGAAGCCCTAGGTCCATCACATTTGGTAAAGAGGTAGCTTATACTGAGTACTTCCCAGTCAGTTACCTGTCACCTGACCTTGACCTCAATTTCACGGTCCAGCGACCACGTTAAAGTTTTTGAGTTACGGCAGTTCCTCTGTAACTACGCATGGTAGGATGACAATATTTGGTGTACAGGTTGTTGATGACTAGTACATGACTGTCTGGAAGGTGTCACCTGACCTTGACCTCAATTTCACGGTACAGCGACTACGTTAAAGTTTTTGGGTTACGACAGTTCCTCTGTAACCACGCATGGTAGGATGACAATATTTGGTATATAGGTTGCTGATGACTAGTACATGACTGTCTGGTAGGTGTCACCTGACCTTGACCTCAATTTCACGGTCCAGTGACTACGTTAATGTTTTTGTATTGGGACAGTTCCTCTGTAACTATGCATGGTATGGTGACAATATTTAGTATACAGGCCGCTGCTGATAATTAATGCTATTTACGTAATGCTTATGACAAAATTTATTTTCGTTACTGATGTAGAATCCAGGCGAACACTTGTTAATAATGAAACTAATACATATTTACATGCTGGTAATGGATCATATTGGTCCATTAATTTTACAATAGCAGATCATTCTCTGTTGTTCGATTTCTCATGGAAAGTCCATGACGATCTCTGTAGCAGTTATCACTTTCCCATTATATTGGAATCTTTGCACTTTTCCAACACAGAACGATCCGCTCGGTAAAAATTTAACAACGCTAATAGGCCTCTATTTGAACAACTCTTTATAGAGCGACATAACTCGGATACTTTTGAAGCTATTTCTGATCCAATTTTAAAATTCAATGAAACACATATTTCAATTGCTGATGAAACAATTCCTAAGACCTCGACAAATCCAAAACATCCTAGTAAATCATGGTTCGATGACAGCTGTAATGACGCTCTTAAAGACCGAAAAAAGAGCGAACGACGCTTTAATAAACACCCAATTCAAAAAAATCTTTTCCAATTCCGAATTTTTCGAGCTAAAGTTTGCAGGGTAACGAAACAAAGACGACGCACCTATTGGCGTCACTTTGTTTCTAAACTAAATAACCGTACCCGTATGAATAAAATTTGGAACATGATTCGTAAAATTAAAGGCAAAAACAGTAAAGCAAATGTCCATCATTTAAAGGAAGGAAAAGATTTGTTAACATGAGAGTCAGACATATCAAATAAATTGGCCGAAACATTTGCAACACAATCCTCTGCTGAAAATTATTGTCCTAATTTTCAGCGGATCAAAATTCAAAAAGAAAAATCAAAACTTAATTTCCAGTCAAAAACAATAGAAGATTAAAATAAACCTTTTTCTTTGGAAGAGCTAAACACTTCAATAAACAAATCTCACGATACAGCATGTGGTCCAGATGACATGCATTATCAACTTCTCAAACATCTGCCATCTTCTCTCTGTTGTCTTCTGAATCTTCTTAACAACATCTGGGAAACGGGTGACTTACCATTTATTTGAAAAAATAGCCACTGTTGTGCCTATTCCAAAAGCAGGAAAAATCACTCGGAAGCGTCCAACTATCGGCCTATTGCCCTAACAGCTGTCTTTGTAAAACCATGGAAAGTTTCATCAACGATCGTCTGTCTGGTTTTTAGAATAAAACAGCCTTCTGTCCAATATCCAATGCGGATTTAGACAAGGGCGAAATTCCCTAGATCATCTCGTGCGTTTTGAAACATACATAAGAAACGCATTTGCCCAAAATGAACATGTTGTTTCGATCTTTTTCGATCTAGAAAAACTTACGACACAACATGGAAATATGGCATTTTAAAAGATCTTTTTGATATGGGGTTGAAAGGTAGACTTCCTACCTTCATTTTAATTTTTTTGTTTTGATAGAGAATTTAAAGTTCGTATGAAGTCAAGATCCCCATTTTACATTATAAAACAATCCTATAAAAATTGTGAGAGAAACAACTTTTCTTGGTTTAATATTCGACTCAAAGCTCCCTTTTCTTTCCCATATCAACATGTTAAAAAATAAATGCATAAAGGCATTAAATATTATAAAAGTCGTAGCCAGCTCCGACTGGGGAGCAGAGTGCGACGTTTTACTTAATCCTTATAGATCGCTGGTTCGATCTAAATAGGATTATGGTTCTTTTATTTATGGTTCTGCTCGCAAGTCATATGTCAAAATCCTTGATACGGTTCACCATCAAGGATTGCGACTATGCCTCTGAGCATTCGAACCACACATATAGACAGCTTATATGTAGAAGCAGGAGAGCCTTCTTTGAATCAAAGAAGAATAAAGCTCGCTTTGCAGTATGCAACCAAATTAAAGGCATATCCTGACAACCCCTCCCACCACTGTGTTTTCAAACCTCTGTAGCAAAACAATTTCGAAAAGCATCCAAGCAAAATTCAACCTTTTGCCCTTCGAATTTAATCTCATTTATAAAATTCAGGTATATATTTAGATGAAATTGCTGCAATCGAACTTCCAAAAAATCCCCCTTGTTTAAACCCCAAACCGGTATTTATTTTTGATTTACGAAATTATAAAAAGTCAGACACAAACTCGTTAATAATACAACAACATTTTGCAGAAATTAAATGGTGTTAACCTGACTATAGCACTATTTATACAGTCAGGTAAAAAGATGATGATAAAGTTGCCTCAGCCAATGTCTTCGGAGAGCGTATTGAAACTCGTCGTTTCCCGTCTGCCTCATCCGTATTTACTGCTGAAGTGCAAGCTATTCTTCTTGCCATTAAAATAGTTGCTTCGTCAGACAAGTGCACATTTATTATCTGCTGATTCCCTCTCGTGTATGCTTGCTATCCAAATTTCAAATGAAAAACCCTTATATTTCAAAAATTTGTGAAATTTACAAATCTCTAATAGCTTTTAGAAAAGAAATTTTCTGGATCCCAAGTCATGTGGGAATCCATGGGAACACAGTCGTGGATCAGGAGGCAAAGAATGCCATGAAGAATAATATTATAAACTGTGATATTCCTTTTACTGATTTTTATTAAATTTCAAATATATTTCTAGTTTGTGGCAGAGTGGTTGGGATCTCCAAGGTCATAACAAACTTCAAGAGATCCAGCCCCAACTGCACACAAATTTTTTAAGATGTTTTAGAGGTCGCAGAGACAGTTTGTTTTAACAAGATGTCGTCTTGGTCATACTAGGACAACACATAGTTAAATTTAAAATAATGAGCCACGACCCGAATGCGTGCCATGCAACAGTCCATACACCATTAAGCATGTCTTGATAGACTGTATGGACGTGACCCACATTCCTGAACGCTTCTTTAGTCTAGATACGTATTTTAATTTATATAAAACTGTCGCAGGCGACACAAGTTTAAAGTTTCTAAATGAAATTAATTTATTTAATAAATATTAATTTCACTGCTAAGTGCGATGCTTCATATCTTTAATTGTTTTAAGTACTATTTTTATCTGTATATATTCTCATATTATGTTATGAGATTACGTGTTAGTATAAAGGGAGGAATGACATACTAATAAGTTAAAAACTATACTTTTCACGTCCTGAATATAGCTGAAACATATACTACACAATGGTGAAAAGCTGAATGTTAATTTATCTGAACATCTTATGAATATATATATATATATATATATATATATATATATATATATATATATATATATATATATATATATATATATATATATATATATATATATATATATTGCCATTAGAGTTTAAAATTATGTGCCAATTACAGAAACACAAACGTCTCAACAAATCAGCTAATAATGTATTGCTGCAGTGTAATATAAAGATTGATGACAAGTTAACTAAACATATTTAGCTAAAACTACGCAAACATTCGACGTAGTGTGTCCGAAGACTTACCTGTCTATTCTCATTGTTTCCATTTGTCAATTACAATCTGTTATTAATAACTAGTCATTACGTAATTTGAACGAAATTAATTTAAATGACCTGAATAATAGAAACACGCCAATTGATATAGTAATTTATTTTGGGATCGACCCTAGATGAAATATGTTTATTACATGGAGTTTTTTAAAATCATTAAAAAAAATACTTTGAAAATTCCATTAACCTCACAAATGTATGCTGTTTTATGTAGTATAAAAACATTTTCTTTGAAATGGTATTACAATTTAAATCGTTGAAACATATTTAGGGACATCAATAAGGCATGATGTTTAAAGGGAGTAATACAACTGGTTCAAACACATTTAGTGGTACACTGTTTATCTAGTAAAATTGCAAATCTATTTGCCCCACTTGAAAGAGTAAAACTATGAAACATGTTAAATTATTGTAATAATTCGAATATTTTAAGCATTACATTTTTAAATTCGTAGTGGTTTGACAAAAGTCAATACTAATTATTATTCAGTGGTATTTTCTGCACTAAGTTATATTCTTGTTGGTTGCCATTGTAGAATTATGTCTTTTACTTGACATCACACTCATGGGGCCTATTTTGAAAAAAGTGTTAAGCAAACTTAGTTATTTTTTAATCATTGGATGGATTGTTACTATCGGTAAATGTCAATGCATAGCTATTCCAGACTAAAATAATAAATACATGTCTTTGAAACTTCAAACTTACAATGAATAGCTGTCGGATCAGCAAGAATTAGGCATAGTAACTTTACTCATAGTAACGCGGATTCTATGTAACGTTACGTTCCCATGATAGACTTAAAGGGTCTTTTTTACATAGAACGTAAATCTGTCCTTATTACGATACCAATAACCGATATTTTGGTGTCATGACCACTTGAAACGAATGTGAAAAGCCACACACATTGGTCAAACCGAGCTATAACCAAACAATTACAGAAGTTTTAGAAGATTTAACAGAAGGGTGAAATTGATTTAAAATGTCTGTTTCTAGTCCGGACCATTGCAGTAGTACATTTTTGGTAGTGGGTGCTAAAGTTTGCCAGTTCCTTGGACCATGATTTGTGTATTGCTTTTTTGACAGTTTTCTTGGTGTTCGATCTTTTGTTATTAGCGTGTTTTAAGACAGTTGATTGCTTGTTCAGTTTGGTTATAAGCTAAGGCAAATTCAGTCCTTGAATGATTAATGTCAAAGAGAATCCAAGAAGCATCCTGCCAGTTAGTCATTAAATCTGCATGCCTATTGTTTCACGCCTTTAACCACAGAACCATAGAACCACCCGTAGCTTCAGCTCGGAGTATTTCTACTTATTTACCAACTTTCGATCGGCCACTAAGTATTTTTACATTCCATACGGCCTGCTCACATTCGAAGTAGACATCTTGCCTGGCCATCTTTTCGGGATTCATATAATGCAGTAATTCCCACAAACCCCTTACTCAGCGATGTACTACAATTTAACTACGTCAAGTCACACCTATACAAAGACGAATTGCACACATTAGCATGGCTATCAATGACAAACGTAAATTATGCCAAACCGTTTTCCTTTTTACAGGAACGTTATGGTTAGAATCACAAAATCGTTCACACATACATGTGTGCAGACAAGCCTATATTTACACTTCATGGCCTTCAAGCATATTGCGACAATATAGAATCATAAGTTCGCGGAACTGAGGTGTTAGGACACAAAGGTGATCAATGTGGATCACTATCTTCTCCCGATCTGAAAAAACTGCAAAAAGAAGTACAACAAAATCTCTCAGAGTGCATAGTTCTATTAATTGGCAACTTGGTGACTTCCTGCTGGACGAAGATGCTTAACCATCTTTTATTACAGAATCACTTGCAAACAAGCTTCAATTAACTTAACTGTCCTGGGACCATACTGGGAGGGTCCCCATTGCTCAACATACATAGCAGATTTCAAAAACGTGTAGCTTATTATAGCCACTACAAAAAGCTGAATTATGCGATCATACCCAATACTCCATAATTTTTCAGAGCAGTCCAAATTGTGTACCTTATTTCACATCTCACGCCTTGATTTATTGTTTATTAACTTTTTCTCGTCCTGAATATAGCTGAAATACTGCTCGCTGGATGTAAAGAAAACATCAAATCAATCTATCGATCAATTAATACCAATGGTAACGAAGTCGTTCACCTATGTGGATTCATTCATATAAATGTAACACACTTGAAAACAGCGACGTTCTGTTTACACAATGATGATAGTGAAGATATTTCGACGTACTTGTGATTGGCGTATAAATTTAAACACATATTCAGTCCATCGCTGGATTGAAATATTTAAGAGTTTGACACACACTATCGGAATTTGACCTATTTGAGATAAATCTGGAGCACAGTATTATTGGATAATAGATAATATCCGCACTCGCTGTTTTAGTTACAGGTACAATAAATAAAAGTTCAATGTTCGATACACAAGGTGGAGGGTCTTGATGTTCAGTTTTGGGAATTGGAGTCAACTGGTGTTGAAAGTAAGATTTAGAACATCGAAATAGGCTACGACAAATTTCAAAATGAGTATCATACGTCGTCGATTATGAAAGATGAAAACGGATATGTTGCCTACTTTCAATGGAGAACGGATCATCCGACACTTGTTCTCAAAAATGCAGTCGCACACCGATTAAACATCAGTGTGCGCCTGTCTTGTCGAGGAAATTTGTTTGTAAATATGACAAGATCATTCAAGATTAACTAAAAACGGTTTCGTTGTAAACGTTGAAGTTATGATCACAGAAAGGGTGCATTCATTCCGCATCATTCCATTTAAAAACATTCAGCGTCCACGCCCATCAGAATTATTAAGGATTGTATTTACACCAAATCCTGGCAGCTTTTATGACTGCTTACTTTACGTACGGATAAGCTGATAAATGACTGGTATGTTATTAACATCGTTTCTAGATTTAGCACAGAAAATGAATTATTTCGGATTAACTCGTACCATATTGGCGGACGTGGATTCAATTTACGTTCATGGGGATGGAATACCATCGGTGACACTATTTCACTTCCGATGAACAAAATACTTTACATAGAACACATGACAGAACGCGAAGTACGAAAACAATTAGCCACTATCTTTGATCCACCTTCACTCATTTTCCGAGTTACAGTTGGAATAAAATAAGACATAATATTAGCGCCTGAAATCGGTGCCAGCAACATGACAAATCTTCAAAAGTGTAACCTATTTTGAATAAATTTAAGTAAAGACCTTTAGTTTGTGTCTCCTGATAGTAAAAACGGGCACCTAATGATTGTTTACTTATTTATCACTTTGTTCGGTCGACATTTATTTCGGTAGTACTATATATCGCGTGTTAAATCCTACTGCATAAGATGTGATTAAATGATTATTGATTTTAAAACAGGACACAGGCTGAAAATGACAACCTGTAATGTAACAAGATCTCTCAAGAGAAAACCACTGATCCATTTATATACATTCAACAACAGTAGCTAAGTTATCGGATGGCAGCAATTTCATAACCTTGTAAATTTCTTATCACATATTTAATAAAAACTCAAGTATTGCTACATTTCTATAATATTTTAAAAAAAATACGTATGTAGGCCTTATATTGTACACTAACAAAAAATAAGCTTGCGTGCAATGAAAACCAGAATGTGAAAGCTAGCAAACAATTAAATTAGGCTTTTTCGAAAACAGAATTTAAAACATCAAGTAAGTTAAAAAGGAATTCTGATATTTTTCGTTCAATGATAAAAAATCGTAGAGCCTTTATAACACAGATTCGAAAAAGTTAGGCTACGGACATCACGATAACCGAAGACTGTATAACAAAATTGCAATTTTATGACTTTAAGTCTCAACTATGATTTATACATGGTTTTTAATTTAGTTGAACTAGGGCCGGGTCCTTTTTTGATTTGGCAACCCTTAAGAAGATTTTATTAACCACTGCCGCAACTGAAAATACATTTTATTTTCTTGCGTCTTGTAAAAACAGAATAATAGGAAAAACGTCAATTCTAGCGTGAGAAAGAAGTGAGAACCTAATTACTACTTGAATGGATCAGTCGAAGATTTTAAGGTTCATTTCAACAAAACAAAACTGCGAGACAACAAAACACATATTTATTAGAATCACTAACTTTTAAGGGAGTATTGGAATGAAGTATTTTTATATAATAACGTATTTATACCATTTTAAAAAGTTGTTTTGTTTAAATTACTTTATAAGAAGTGACATTTTAAAAATAACAGACCTGTTGTTAAACATGTGTATTACGGATTATATCTTGTGTTCAAATCAACCCTGCCACGTAGTAACTAAATCATCGCGGTTCATTATATATATTTGTATATATTGTTAATGTTTAATAAGTATCATGGAGGAAACAGTATGAGCAGACTTCAGCAATTACAGTGTTAAATGTAAAATAAAAACAGTTTAACAGACACCATTTAAATGTCAAAAACTATTGAAAAATACTTGCAGTATAAACGATATATTTGCAATTCGTAGATGAGGAAATCAATAAAACATCGGAAGCTGGAAGGAGACGCACGGTGAAAAAACAAGTATAAATTGTTTTTGATATTGTATGGTTAATCAAATCATAACAAAAACTTGGGAGGATAAAATCGAATTGTTTATGTTTCATGTAAAATCGGAAGTAATATTTTTGACCAAAATGAATGGATTGTCTCTTGCGATACAGTTGAAAAATAAATCGTAAAATTATCATAATGTGATTATATCAAACATTTGTTCTGTCTTGTAGATGAGCGTCGATGAAAATTTAACCAGACATGAACAGCACCGAGTTAAACATAACTAAATGCAACGGAGGAATATTTACAAATTTTCCAGTAAGTCTTTATATATATCCTGTTTCATATTTTATTTTATATTAGTTTATGATATTCTGAATTATATATATATATATATATATATATATATATATATATATATATATATATATATATATATATATATATATATATATATATATATATATATTAAGCAGGCGTTTCTATTATCAGATTTAACTATATTAACTCATTTGTTAATATGATACTCACGGATTTTCCTATTATACTGAATTGACGTAAAGTAGCATTCTAGCGTTTTTATTGTTATTTTAATTTTGTCAACTTTACAATTCTAAATCGTCGCGTGTTAAGTGACCTATGTAGTATTTCAACTTTGTTATTTTGTATTTATATTTATCTCTAGTGTTTGTATTTACGCTTAATGTAGTCTTTTGTTTGTTATCTGTAAATTGCATATTCCCAAGAAAATATTTTGAAAATGTTATGTTTTGCAATTTAAACGGATGTAATCAAGAAAGAAGGAGTTACTGAAACTTAGACGATAAAAAGTTTAATTTTGCAGTCAGCATGAAATAATTATTACGCGAATAAAACCGTGGTTAACATTTTCACGTAATGTCTGGGTGAGTCATGAATTTTGAATACAACAAAATGTATTATAGAGGTTTTACGAGGAAATAAAAAAAGGTGTTTTATCTGCATCAAGGAATAAAAATGCTTATATTAGAATATTAACAGTGATAATAAGTTACTTAGGTGTACTTATAACATAAATGCATACAGAGAGTGTAAATGTGTATGTAAACTAATCTTTAAGTACTAAATGTTGGTACAGTTTATATGAGTGGAATAATGAATAGTCAATAAGAAAACAACTTAGTGTGTAAGGTAATAAATATGAGTTATTATGACATTAAAGTAATATATAGTTTCTTGAAGAGATTTTATACGATGTTTCATTAACCTATATATATATTATATATATGTAAACAGTTTGTCGGTAAAACTATGCAGAAAACTATATAAAGAAAATATATATTCGGAAATGAATGCCCCAATATATTTCAAAATCCACAATACAATTAACAAAAATACATTCCGTGGAAAAAGTACCTATTATTATTGTTGTTAATTGCATTATGTTTATTTTAAAATACATCGTATCCTTGCATACAATTCTGGACTTGTAAAACGATTACCATCCGATTAATACGTATTGGTTACATCGTCACACGCTAGTACACATGTACTATGTCTATGTGTATGATTCAATCCGGTTAATGGAGCAATATTTTTATATAGCGGATTTGACCGATTTTGGTGCCAACGTGTCAGAACGGTGTAAGTGCGAATCCTGCTGAGGGTGACAATGTTAAAAATCTAATTCTAACAGCGTTAGGCTTAATTTGAGGACGTATTTATAACTATTTGATTTTAACCCTGTATTTCTGATGCTTCAGAAATCTGCTGGATAGATATACTATATCACAATACACTTAGACGTTTGTATATAATTGAATGTGAATGTATGACAAGTAACTTGTCATCCTATATAATAGATACAAAAATGCTGAATTAGACTACTGTAAGATTAAAACCAGAAATACAGGGTTAAAATCAAATAGTTATAGATACGTCCTCAAATTTAGCCTAACGCTGTTAGAATTAGATTTTTAACACTGTCAAATTTTTGCTTACCCTCAGCGGGATTCGCACTTACACCGTTCTGACACGTTGGCACCAAATCGGTCAAATCCGCTATATAAATATATATATATACAAGAGTCTCGAAGAGTTACGAAAATTCCATCGTCACACGCTAGTACACATGCAATATGTCTATGTCTACGTTTCGTCCCGGTTAATGTATTATGTAATGAAGCTATATTTTTATATAGCGGATTTGGCCAAGGGGTCTAGACCGCTACACATAGTACAGACGAATTGGTGCCAACGTGTCACAACTTATATATATGTTATATTCAGCATTCCATGGGAAACCTCCCGGTATAGTCGCAGAATGTTTTTATATTCTGTTCTAAAATTGCTTTTTTTTACACGGAAGTTAATAAGCAAGTATAAAAATGTTGGTTGACATGAGCAAGCTTTTGCTTTTCAAAGCGATAAATAAAATACATTTTACTGTATATATGTATACAATATATGTACAATTTGACTGCTTGACTCTATATTATGCATCCAAATATGATGGTATGAGTGATTTTAGTAATTTCTATTGCTGCAATTTAGTTACTAAGATATGTTGTTTCATATCGATTTTTTGGGGGACACGGTGGCCGAGTGGTTTAGGTAATTCGTCTTATATTGATCAGGTGGTATGCCGACACTAAGATTGCGGGCTCGATTCTCATTGCGGGCAGAGTGTACTTGACACCAATCTTAATTGACAAGGTTTGCCAGTTTTCCTACCGCAGGTCTAGGATTTTTCTACGGGTTCAACGCTTCCTCCCCCAATAAAAAATTGAACGCCATGATATAGCTGAAAAAAATTACGGAAAATGGCGTTAAACATCAAACAAACAAACAAACAAACAATCATATCGATTTTGTTTTCAATCACGTTAAACACTACATGCATTCAATGCAGCGTGCATCATTATCATGTATCTAAATAAAAAATTCTGGAATTAAAAATAAACACCCTGTTTGCATCAAAGTTAATGCGTCTAACAACACCATCGCTATAAACAAATATTAAGCGATAATAAGAGCAAATATAGACTCGATACAAATTATTGTACCGTACGACCGAGGGTAGTTATCAGTGTAGGACGTTAAAAACCCACATCATCATCATCGTGAGTTAAATTAATCCAGATGTTTTAATCAAATTGTTTTAAGACGTTTTTCCATTTATTTGTACTCGTTATGAAATCTCATTCGCATTATCGACGAACCCTGGTCTTAGCCTGATTTGATATAACGATTTGGACAACACATTTGATAATGAATGCTCTGCAATATCTCAATTATTTCGGATTTAATATTGTTTGAATTTGAGCACCACTTATGAGTTTTAATTAGACAAAACGCGCGTCTGGCGTAGTAAAAATGTGACTTAGTGTTTGAGTACTTACAGATACATTATAGCATTATTATAATTTGAACAGTTCATTGAGCAAGTGTTTATAATATTGTAAATTCTGTGTGAAATGATCGGGACAAGTATACATGTGGAATAATTTCACAGACAACTCGTGTTGTCTGATATTATAGGTTGAATATTACATATATATATTGATATTACAGGTTGAATGGGAAGTATCAAAGTGGATTCGATGTATAGAATTTCTCTTTACAATAGTTTTGAATAGCATCGTTATTTTCTTATTAACCCGTGTGAGAAAACGATCAAATTTGGTATTTTTTGTTATCAATCTTTGCATATCCGGTAAGTATTTGAATTAGAAATCACCATTCACATACACAGACAATTACTAAAATGGGTCAATCTCTAGTTTATTAAATAAAATATTACATTTTTGTCTGTGCAGTGAAGCAAATTTCTCTATATTATGAAAAAAATAAGTGTGAACAAGGCATTTGCACTTCGCACTTGAAATTTCATCAAGTTATACGACTGCACTGAACATAGATATGAAACGTGTAATCATATACATTTGTCGTCGACACTCAAAAGCCACTAAGTAACATGACTGATATCTAGTGTTTGGATGTCAAGAGTAATAATATTACGGACCCCTTATGTTCAATATTCTACCATATGCTAAGACTAAAAATGAATCTGCTTATTTCATGTGTGCATTTTTGTTTTACTATCAATACTGCATGTAAACTGGTCCAAGATTTGGAAAAGCAGGAAGAACAAAGCTTAATACAAACTACTGATTTCTGAATTTGACGTGTTACCTTTCATGCACTGAAACTATATATAAGCGTTTCGGTGAATGAGGCATATAACTATCATTGCTTCCAGATTGATTGATTGAATGTTTGCTTAACGTCTAACAACTTTTGGCTTCATTGAAGACTAAACATCTTCACAAAATATTATAGGGTTTAATTTCTAAATGACATAATTATGTCAAACTACACAGATTATTTTATCTATAGTGTTAAAAGTATTAACAAAAACGATTATTTAATCAATGATGTCTAAAACAACAAATACATTTAAATACAGCTGATTTTTTAAAACTTTCTTACAGATTTAGCAGTCGGTGTCTTTCATATACTGCCATTTCTTATTGAACATTTTACATCGTCAAACTGGGAGATTGGAATTTTTTTCTGCAAATTGAAATTCTTTTTGAGTAACATTTCTTTATATTCATCGACCTATCTTATCGTCATAATTGGTATAGACAGATTACACAGTGTGATTAGACCTCTTAGTACAGTTAGGCAGTCGACGTGTTATCGCATCTGGATGGTCACATCAGCTTGGACACTGGCATCAGTCATTTGCATACCTTTTTTGTTTTTGACAATTTTATATCCAAAGTGTGGAATATTAGTATGCACAACAAATCTTACAGGATTCAAAACAGTATGTATTTCAGTTTTTTACCTTATTCTCGGAAGACTGAATTAATGTGATGGTGTTTTTTATATTATCATTTATTATTTAAAGAAAGACATTACGTGGTTTAGTTTCTTTCCGTGTGAGTCATTTTCTTTAAGTCATCGAATGGTTTGGGTTAAGAATATCAAAATTCGTTTTTTTACGTGTCAAATATTATTTACGATTTGACGTCAAGCCAACATTTTAAAGTTTTAAGAGAGCAAAGTTGAAGGTCACAACTTAATTTTGACTGTGAAACCATAATGTGCAAAATGTTTAAATCTAGACAACATGTTACTATCACTTTCAATGTTTTTAGTTTTGACAGAAAAAGGATCAAATTAAAAATTAATGCTGATTCATCGACCTTTACAAGTCAATGAATTATTTCAAGTGACATGCTCCATAATATTATCCACTATTGTGCTTTATTAATATTATGGTTGAAAGTTTTTAAATGAAATTTTTGTTTTTATCACAAAATTGAGTACAAAGTGACACGCTTTCTTATTTTATTAATTCAATGAGTCTTTGTCTAATCCAAAAAGCATTAAAAAATGCATTACATTTTTTTAATACATGGTTTTTCAACAAAAGAAAAACGAATAAAATAACACTCAAGTGCAAAACATTAAGGTTTCCTACCAGAAATGAAAAGGAAATTAGTAAATTTTGATCTCGACAATAAGCTAAAAGCTATGCCTTACCAGCTTCGTTTTCAAAAATACTAAAATTATAACATTTCTGAACGAAAATCATGCAATACTCAAAAGCACAAATTTTCTATTATATTTATAGATTATTTTGGTTGGCAATGCCACCCTACTGCTGTTTATTCCAGCTCTGGTCATATTTACATGTTATGGTTTGATTGCGTTTGTGTTATGTCAACGACTGAAGATCGATAAGCAGATTTGTATTGGAGAAGAAGGTAGTTTTACTTTTGTTTTGTTTGATCCTTCTGTTTTTGGTCGCTGCCATTATGACACATGTGTACTTCACTAGCAATTAAACTTGCATTTTGTTTATACGGAAGACGAATAAAGTAGCAGACGGTATAAAAGTAAATTTAAACAAACCCCCAAAACATTAACCTCAGTGGCCGAGTGGTTAAAATAGTTCATTTACATTTGAATACGTGGTCTCGACTCCAATCCTAATTGACAATAATTGCCAGTTTATCGAAGGTAAGGGGTATTACCTACTGGACGCCATGATATAGGTAAAAATTGCTTAACGTAGCGTTATACGTGATTCAAACAAAAAAACGTTCAAAAATATTGTGTCCTCTTGTTTGACTTGTTTTAAAGAAAGATCGGCAGAACATCAATATTAAACATATTAACTCACGTTGGTTCAACATACTTTTAAGAAAATTTTGTAGATATAATGTAAAAAGAAACACGTATCCTTTTTGAAATTTTCAAAATGCAAATTATGTGTTTTTCCCGTAGTAAAGTAATAGTCATTTTAATTACTGATTTTTACAGGTAAGTTTTACATCTTCAAAGGTCTGGTCATTTAATTTGAATCTCTGCAAAATGAGCATGGCGCCTCTCTAAAAGTGCCGACCAATTCTATCGCCTTGAAATTTTGGCGCCATATTTCTTATAGAAAAAAACAAAGATACGTAAAAAGGTAGATTATGTGTTAATAGTTTATATTGCATATTTCATGTTAATTATGTCAAAGTGAGCTGTTTACTATAAAACATTATTAATATTAGTATTATATACCGATTACATTTGTTTTCAAATCGATGGTTGAAAAGACGTATAACTATTAAAGTAATCATGAAACATCTGAAACATTCGTTGGTAGTTACTGTACATTTGTTTGTTCAGCCAAAAATACTATTTTTAAAATTAAGTTGAGCAAATAAATATACCATAAAACATATACATTTGATGTATAATACTACAAATTCTTCCAATGTTAAAAAGTGCAGCGAGGTTTATTGGCGGACCTTTCAACAACGTACAGAATGTTTGATTTTTAATTTTGATTCATAAATGACATTGACCTGTTATAATTGTCCACGAAATGCGATAATTATTAATTGGTTTTATTCAAATATTTACTTTTTGAAATTCTACTGTTTATTATAATTGTACGACTGTTAATGTCAAGGATTTACGTCTATGTCTTGGTAATAAATCTGTTATAATTTTTATGGTCAATGTTTAGTTTCTAATCACATTGGGAATATCTAAGATACACTGTGTCACTAATTGTTGACACTTAACTATTCTTAAGCAATTTTTCGTTAATAGGGGAATTATTTCTGACGCCAATGTAATTACTAGTTCATGAGATGATATAGTGCAACACATTATATTTTTTATAGATTTACTGAGATCAACATCACAGTCAAAAACCTTTGCAAAGGCGAACAGAAGAAGTACAATTATTACCTTTGTTGTCGGATTGAGTATGTACAAAGTCTTAATTGTTTATTTTGAATCTACCACAAGTAAATTACCTAAACCGCTAGTTTATAGTAGGTTATATCATTATTCTAATGCAATTCTTGATTTAACGTCAATTCTGGTTGGACAACGCTAAAAATTTCATGGCATCAATTCTACAATTGATGCCGTCAAAAGTTAACGCAAGAGCAGAGGTTATTTCCGGTAAATAAATGATTCCCATTTAAATCAAGTAGTTTTTATTGCGTAGTATCAGAATGCATCAATTGGTGATATAATGGTCGGAAATATCCGTTTACTGGCTTCGTCAATAAACTCAGTTTCCGACCATAAAATCACCAATTGATGCCGGCAAATCTTCGAATACAATACAGTTATCCCCTAAATATCATTTACCGCAGTCTCTGCTGTAATTCACACAACTAGTATTAGAAAAATTTTTAAATAGATTTAATTAAATTCTATTAGATAAATCTAATGACATGGCCAAGAAGTTTCTAAGTTAACCAGTCTTTATAATTTACGAGAACCTAATATTCATCAGGCTAATTGCAGAAGTGCCGACAGTGGTGTCATAACAAATTTTAGCCATATGTGCAACAGACCAAATGGATTTTGTCAAGAAAGTTTTTATAATGTACCTTATATTTATGTTATAGTTAAGAACCTCAGATAAATAGCTGTCAACAAACCAGACTATTATTTACGTAGATATACTTTCTTAAAATTAAACTATAACTTGACATAAAGTATTCTAACAGGTTAAACGCACACGAATAATTTAAAACTATAGATTGCTATCATTTTTAATAAAGCTTTAACATTATAACATCTTTATTCATTTCAGCATTTATTGTGTGTTGGATGCCCTCCATTTTAGCAGGGTTGTTAAATTTTGGGAAGATTGGCCATGGAGGATGGTTTGACATTTTGACTGCATTGTCACCACTGAACAGTGTATTAAATCCGGTTATATTCTTAGTTTTCAACCACAGGATGTTTAAAGCAGCGCCATCATACAAGTATTCTCGAACAGTGGAAACACGTGTTTAAAAGTTACTCACATATTTTATATAGTATATTATCACAACGGCAATATCTTAGTTGTTTTATTTTTTAATTTTAAATCTATTATTTGGTGTATAAAATGTAAAATGGTCAAATTTGTCACTATAATTAATTTGTTCTAACAAAAATAAAGTAACTGGCGACGATACATTAAAAGTTACTCCACGTTTCTTAAAGTAATAAATACATGTAATCCATTTGCACATTTCCAAATAAATATTGTACAAATATTGATAAAAAAGGTATGTCACATTGTACCAAAGTATACCTAGTGTTTAAAACGTTATCGAATGTTTAATGAACATACAGTGATCCGTATCTGTAATCAGGACGAGAACAAATTAAGAAACACATATAAATTAGAGAAATGAGATATAGGAAAACATGGAGTATAGATGAGAAAAAAAGTTTTTTGTCAAATTTACGTCCCTTGTTAAAATTTTCAATTTATCCCTATATCCCTATAATGAATTTGTTTAAGAAAAAACTATGTATTGAAGGCATTAATAAACTGATTTGATAGTATACGTATATGTCTTATTATTATTTTTAATCTTGTGGTGTTAAAAAAAGTGAAAGAAACTCTTATTAATTTTACCCCACATGTGATATTTGTTTCAAGATTTCTACACGATATGGCCAATTGCGTCTTCATCCCCTTAAAACAAGTAGCTTTATGAATGAGCAAAATACAAATGGCCAAATAAATGACATTCTTAAAATCAAGTCCTTAATATTAATTGATTAATTAAATGTTTGGGTGATGTCCAGCGATCAATATTTCAGCTATACTCAGCACTAGAACAAGTTAATATTTAATCGACAGAAAGAAGGGTATAAGGGAAACAAACTTTTGATTTGCACTGAACAGGAATGGAGCTACAAAAGGAATCTTTACCTATCGTGCAAAGAGTGCACCAATCTCCAAGCACGTTAAATGATATTCTGACTATATTGGCTAATTAAATGTTAAAAAAAACCAGAAGTGTCTTGGCCGGAACATATGAAAACATTGTATGTGTTATCATTTACTTCTTCGTATGTTTTACTTGCCGGTCAATAAATTTAGCAAAATGACAAGAAAGTGTATTTATGATAGAAACCTTTCAAATAAAGCTTGAAACCATCAACTATCTATGTTGTATGTCAGCATAAGTGTATGTAAAATGTTTGTATAATGACATAACAAAGAATCACAATCTAAAGATCATAATCTAGGACGTCATCGGAATTGTACATTTTACACAATAAATACCAAGTTGCTGTTAATATTTTACAAAATACAAAGATTTGAAAATATAATCTAACCTCATTCAATCTAAAACCTGGCTGGTACAGGCTACTTACTCTGTGGGGACTAGAGATTTTCTAGAATAGAAATATGTGTGCGTCATACTAAAACAAAATATTGGGAGGACCTGACTATAGTGGACAGAAACTTACACTTGTGATAGCATATTTGTTTGAGCAATAAAAAATGTGAAAAATAAACGAGACTACAAATCTTTGTTCTCCTGTTTTGTTCCCGTGGCGCAATTAAGATGCTTAAATTGTTTAACTAGAAACCTACAAGGAAACAACATCCGCGAATAGATCGCATAGAAATAGCTGAATTTGTCACTTTTCTACGTACCAGTGTTGTTTGTCTTGTTAGAAAATCTGCAATATATAACAATTAAAGTTATTAAATTTTGTGTTATAGGCATTGAACGGACAAAATTCACTGATCAAGGATATTTAACATTAAATTAGACGATAATGTCGCAAACAATTTATCATTAGAAAGTATTTTTCTTCTAAGATAATGATCACGCATTTTAAGCAGACAAATAATTTCTTTAATGCAGGATACAACAATGACATTTAAAGGATATATGTAGATATATGTGACTTTTGATTGATAAAGATGGTTATATAGAACCCATGGGTACATACCGCTAATGGATCACTCAGATGTTTACGATTTTATAACAATTATTGTCTCTAACGTTTGTATTATCACAAAGAGTATTTGTTTTATTATGTTTTGAACTTCTCCTGTAAGTTAGGTTTCAGTTTTTCGAAATCGTTCTGAAGACTCTACTATCAGATAAACATGCACGTTTAGTTTTGGTGGGATAACATTTTCATATAAAGTTTATATGCATGCAACAATCCTATCTTGCAACCTTCCGGGCAAAGTCAAATAATTCTATTCATGGTGTAATTTATGAAAACAAGTGTTTTATTGGATAAGATCACACCAATGACGTCTTTTCAAAGGAATTTATTTTTTGATATTTCCTTTGAGCAGACTACTTTTTTTGGTATCCAATGTAAACAAGATGGCGTCATAGTAGTTCAAAGTGGGGAATGATGTTTAAAGACTGTGGCAATTATTTCTTATTAAATCGATCGGGGTTGAAACTAAAAAAAATATAAATAAGAAGTATGGTTTTATTTTTTTCAATTTTATAAAATAAGCAAAAATAAGGAATTGTGGGAAAGTTCGTCTGCTTGCAAGTACGACAGTGGCATAGCAACATGGCAACGTTTCATTTAGAGCTGCCAGATATGGATGAAGAGGACATTTTGATGCTTGCAGTAGTTCTACAAAATGATATTTATGGATTTAATAAAATTGAATTTGAAAATGGGAGTGCAAACAACGATAGTAACATTGCCCAGCCCCCTCCCCTACAGGTGTCTACAACTACAGTAGAAACCCAAGTTCCAGCTGTAATACAAATTTCAATGGCAGATACAAAAAACCAAAATGCCAGATAATGATCCCCATGTTGGTACACTCTCTATTGTACATAAACCAAGGTTTAAAGAGCTGAATACAGAAGAACTGTTGGAATTGGTTCGAGCAAAACCATTATCCTGTAGCAACTAAAAAGAACACAAAATGGGGAACTGGATTGTCCAATGGTGTCTAAAATACATTTTTATGAAAATTAAAGTCTGAAAAAAACATAACAATATTAAACACAATTTTTTTAATGTCCAGCAAACAAAGAAAAATTATAAAAACAATAAATAAATATATCACATATACATGCACAGTCAATTAACTGAAAAAGAGCAAACGAAACCCGAAACAGAACATAAAAATCTCCAGCTACTATACTAAAAAATCTGTCGAGTACTTTTTGGTGATTTAACCTCCAAACCTATCTAAGTAACAGTCATCACTGACATTAAAACAAAACCAATAAATGACCATTACATGGAGAGGAGTGGATTATTATTTACTTTCATGATCTGTTAATCTGCGAATGAAAAATGTTCAATAACAATAAGAAAATAGCAAGGAAGCTGACTGAATAACAAGAGCTGAAACTAATGGGATGATAATGAATCTAGATTTATCCTGTAATCATTACATTTGATGTACAATAAAGGTAGCCAAATAAATTTTTGCTTTATTCGTCAGTACAGGTACCTCTCTCTTCTTACGATATTTAGTATTCGCTTCTGGTTTACAACACGTTGTGAATAGGTTATTTGTTTTTGATGTCGGGACATCACTAGAACATGCCTTGAAAATTTCATGAGAGAAATCGGCTCGACTTTTTTTATGTTTTTCCTTTGTCAAAAATGTATTTTATGATTGCAGGATAAAAACAATATTAATACATTACCAGAAAATATAAATTTATTTGTACTAGCAGCAAAACAAATGAGAAATACTGGACAGAGCCTGGGATTCCTCGCCTGTTTCGAAAGTTCGTACGAATAAATAATATATATTCTGACAAGATACGAATATAGAATATTTAAACAAACATGTAAACAACACGACAAAAAACAAAAAAAAACAAAAACAAAAACAATAAAACACAAAATAAAAGCAAAGCAAATATAAAATATGATACATGTACATGTAGTTTAAATGAAAATACTAAAACATTCTATTCAAATTTCGTTTTAGCTTGGTGTTTGGAAAGGTTTGAACAATTAATTGATTTGAAAAGCATATCAAAGCAAGAGCTTAATGAAAATTTGCGCACATTTTATGCTGAAATCCAACCTAAACATCTTAACCAAAGAGCAAAATCTATGCCAGAACTGCAAGCAGCTGAATACGCCAAAAATTCTCTAAAAAATATCCGTGCAGCATTTAAAAGATCTGGGCATTAATTTTGACATTGTCAAGGATAGTGACTTTAAATCTGCAAATGCTATGCTGAATGTAAAACTAAAATACATCCTGAAAAATGGGCTGTCGCGTCCTACAAAGCATCATGCTATAATGTCGGAATCAGATTTAAGCAAAATTAACACATACTTGAAACTTCAAAACCCAGTTGCGTTGAGATTTAAGGTTTGGTATCTCCTAGCCGTTTACTTCATAAGTAGAGGCTGTGAATTTCACCTACAATTGATGATTTCGTCGGTAAATTGCCGATTTCTGGTACATATGACCCAGTACAGATGAGCTCACGCACACACATCTGTACTTGCTGCGTCATCCAATCAAAACGCCAGAAACAAGAACGTTGTTATGGAAGCATAACAACGTTTTTGTTTGGCGTTCTTGTTTCCAGCGTTCTGATTGGACGTCAAAGAAAATGGAGTCTAAAACAATGGAGAGTCTATAGGTTTTAGCGATGTGAAAGTTATAGGTTTACGGAAGAAATAGGTACTTTCATACGTTTTTGGGAAAGTCCGTGTGATCTTTCACTCGTGATAGAAATTTTTATGTCTTTTGGCTAGTTCCGCTGCGCTCCACTCGCACAGACATAAAATTTCTATCACTCGTGACAGATCAAACGGTCTTTCCAAAAAACGGATGAAAAAAACTATTTGTCTTCACTTAAATTCCAGAAAGATGAAAATAACAAAGAATTTATAACAATCGCACATGAAACCTTGCAAAAGAATCACCAACGGGGTCTTAATGCCAAAACTGAAGAAGCCCAGGATAAACGCATGTATAAAACTGGTTCTGAGAATTGCCCAATCAAAACTTTTAGATATTTTCTTTCAAAATGTGATCCCGATGCCAAATCATTATTCAATCAGTGTGTTAAAGGTGCTGTACGCAGTTCTAATCCTGAACATATGATGTATGGTACACATGTGAACCCGTCAAAGCCAACGCTTTCACACAATTCATGCCCGACATTTGCAAAAATGCAGGAACTGCTTTATGTTACACAGCCCATTCCCTTTGATCTACAGCCATCACTGCCAAGTCATATGCAGGATTCACAGACAGGAGCATTATGTTTATGTCGGACCATAAATGCGAGGAATCACTGAAAACTTAATGTATGCGTCCAAGCACAGCCCAAAAAGAAAATTATTTCAAATGTATTGGAACACGTGGCTTCAGGCATGTCAGCAGACAAAAACTTTTCTTTGGTCTGCCTCCGTTCCTGTAGTTATGCCGCTACCAAGTAATGTGCTATCAATGAATCAGCAAGCAATGTGGTCCAGTCAAATGTCTTCGTTTGCTACAAATTCATCGTTCAACAACTGTCACTTTCACTTGTACGCCAACAATTCAAAAACCGGAAGTTAAATTGATTTGATATGGTTGACCGAATTTTACCTTTAAAAATTGTTATTTGAAAGTTAATTGTTGTTTTCTAAATGTTTCGTGATCTAATTACATTTAATTAAATATTATAGAATAGAGATTCATTTGGCACTTTGTTTTGTGTATTCCTACTCTACCCGCCGTAGTATAAGTCGAGAGTAATTTGAGCATCTAAATGGGTTTTTCAACTTCTTCTTCTCTTCTAAAAATCTAAAAAATCAATTTATTAGAATTATAAGGATGATTAAATACTGTTTTTTAGGAAATTATCAATCTGTAAACTCTGGCGACAAACCTGACATAAAGTCCTTATTTAGTTTGCGAGTGAGTCGCCGGAGTTTACACATTGATAATTTCCTAAAAAACAGTGTTTAAGCCTATAATAAATGCCAGATGAACAGGCAACAAATCATTTGATTTGTAGACGTGGTAGGCTGTTTTAATGATTCACAAAAAGCTTCCAAATTATATACGTCTATTTAGTTTGGATTTTAATTTATATTACACAGATACTTTTAACTGCACACATCAAAGGCATCGAAATCGATATGATTTCCTTTAAAAACCAAAATTGTGCAAATGTCTGAATTTCCGGAAGAAATTCATTCATTCATTCATTTATCCGTTGTTAGTTACGATCTTTTTAAGGTTGAAGGAATGCCCCTGGAGATTTAAAGAGTCCAAATTCGAAAATGGCACCAGAAAGTAGTTTAATCATCACATTTAGTTTTATCCTTAAGTTTGGAAACAGTTAATGTTTATTTTGTCTGCTTAGTTGTTTTTGTAGTTAACCTGTATGTGGATTTGCACAAAGTTTATTTACTGTTTTGTTAGAATAATATGAACCTTTTGTCCTTTCAGAGATTTTGACATTTGCAATGCTGAAGAATGTGACTGAAACTGTTTTTATATTTGCATTTGCAAGCTGACTGAACTAGGGTCTTTCAATGCTGTCTATTGTTTGTTGTGATTTTGGATCTCACCGTGAACAGATATACTCTAAAGATTGTGTAACAAGAGATTTATATGCAATAAAGCTCTTTGTTAATTGATTTATTGCTTGGTAAATGATTGTTTTATGTCCAAAAAAGCAATACTTCAGCTATATCTAAGGACAATAACAAGTACACAAGCGATAAATATACAGGTAAAGGGATGGGATCGGATAGGAACCCAAAATTCTACATTTTGTAGCCTCTGGGATAAGAATTCTTTTTTTAAATATGCAAAAAGATGTTTCTATCCCAAAAAGCGTGAAAGGTTCCTAACACGTTACTAACTAACGTCTTGTCGAACACGAGAAACCATCTGTTTATCGTCTCAGAACTGTTTGTATTGTGTAACAAATGTTAAGGCTCCGTTGTAACAAGCTTATATGATTGATGAGTGGTTTCCATTTTAGGTCGTAATTAATGTTGAATATGATATTTTATTCTGTCAACATGCTGTGGGGTATGACAATGCAATTTATCATGTGTTTTTCTTACATTGTACTTGTCAGGATGGAAGGCAATTTATAACGTCATTTTACAGTTATATGGCATCATCAGATGTTAAATTAATAGTTAGATATAATATTGCATCATTTGCAATTAACATGATAAATTTAATTCCTGTGAGTATATTATTTATATAGTACAAGACGACGCTAGTGCATCACAATGAATCTTGCGGTAAGTTTAGGTTTGTAGGAGTTTGGTAACGTTGAACTCATTACTCTTACTAATCCGGTGTTTGGCTCCTCCAACATAAATTGATTTAAGGTAAATGTTGAATTATGATAATAAGCTTCAGCTGTAAGTGTTTTTGTCTGTGTCAACAACATGTGAATTTTTGCACTATTCTACAATAATTGACAGTGCTTACTACGAATGACGATGAATTGTGCTTAACGATTGTGTATTAGTTAGATCATTTCGATGGGTTTTGACAAGTGTTTATCCGAAACCTATGATCTTTCTTCTTTGTGCTGTCCTATATCAGATATTATATGAGATCAATTTTGTAATAATACAATAAACACATACAAGGCTCTAATAGAAGAGTATTAAACAAATTCAGGTTGGTTTACACCGAAAGTCGACCAATGATGATGTGAGATGTAAGTGGTAAGTGTAAATCAATAATTTTAACAAATAAAAGATCAAATGTATAGTAGACATAACTAACATAAACATTGCTTAAGACTGAATGATTTTGTTTTAAGTGAAAACACGTTGTTTCGTAGAGGCTCTAAAACAGATTCTATTCTAGCACTTTTGCATCAACTCCTACTGTTCAATTGCTTAGACTGTAGATGCTTTATCTCATCTTGCATCAGTTTAGAATTTATGAATAAACTTGTCACAAGTCCCTTTGATTTTTTTGCTATTAGAGGGATACACCTTTATTATCAACATTTCCTATACTATCTAGCGTTGCCTTTGTACACATCTGATAAGGATATGTTGATATTAAACGTGGATCTCTCTAATAGCAAAAAATTTAAAGGGACTTGTGGCAAGTCTAAGTTCAAGAGCATCAGTCAGTGCAAGGATAATAACGGGCCAACGAAATTAATGCATCTAAAATATAATAATCAGTAGTAAGCAATACGTAAGCAATGAGTATGTTTTCATACTCTTTAAATTCCAAATATAGCACTGTTTGTTATAAATGTATTGCATTAGGTGAACAACTATGTCATTGATAAACTACAACCTAATATACAGCGAGCCTCTTTCTAAATGAAACTTTTAAAACAAACAATATGGAAAATAATTTAATGTTTTGGCTTTTATAGCGGATACAATGCGCCTACCCTTTCCGCGTCATAATTGCCGTATTTTAACGTCACAAATCGAATAAAGCGACAATCTTTGTCTGCAATCTTGAATGTGTGGAGATTCTCTGGGATTAAGCTCAATACACAACCGATAATTTGTTTTGCGTGACTGACGCAAGGATACAAGTTTTAAGAAGTAATGATAAAATCGTGTTGTTTCATCCGAAATTTTGAAATAGTAATTCATTGTTATTTATATACACCACGTTTTAGATGAATACAATCAAATATCCCTGACTAAATCGTAGTACTAAAATCAATGCCTGATGTCGTCGTAATTAAAACTGAACACAAATTTATTGAAAACAACCGGATTAAAGTGTCAACTATTGATGAATATGGTAATTATTTGATATGTTTAACACTGTCTGTGTCCTTATTTGCTCTACAAATTCCCGCCACAAGCTTATCGTGTGACTGATACACTAAAGATACGATCTTGGTGATTCTTTTCATCTTCTAATTAAGTGTAATATAAGAATATAAAACCCTATCTCTATCGAATTGAGTGTATTAAAGAACTAAACATTCAATTATGCATCCTAATAAATAGCATTGAAAGATACTTGAAGCAATAACCATTATCTTATACTCAAGCACTAAATATCACTTTTCTCTTCAATTGGAAGCCTTTGTCTTCTTGCAAGCATGATCAATGAACGCGATAATGCATCACAATCCTCGTTTTCTTCCTGTTTAACTTTATTAGATAAAAGATACCTGTTTAAAGACATACTGTTATAGTCATTTGTAAAGTAACAAGTGATAAAATCATAAGTGCAAATAAATTACACAATAGTCATTTTACTCTTCCTTCTAATTATCATTAATTACAATCAGAATACGAAAAACTTTCGTTCTGTCAATACTTGGAACAAAAATTAAAGTGCAGGCAAACTTTTGAAAATTAAAAAGAAGATAATTCTTTAAAATTACATTTAGAAATTAAAATTTGTTAACAGTTAACATTAAAATGTTATTATTTACACTTAATTTCTTTTTACTTTGTTTCACATCTGATCCCACCTGCTTGTTACTTGTTTTAATATGTCAGCAATTCGTTCAGCTATATCACAGTATCCAACTTTTTTATTCTTTTTGTTTGGGGGAGGGGGGTAGGAGGAAGTCGGAAAATCCGGCAGGAAAACTGTTAAGCCTTTGTCAATGAAGATTAGAGTTAAGCGCACCCTGCCCGCACTGAGACTTGAACCCGCAACGTCAGTTTTGGCCCTACTATCTATAAAAACTATAGACATTTACACCGAACTTTATGTTTGGTTTAAGAATAACTAATGAATCTTGAAACGAAATTTAATAAATGTATAACCTTGGTATACGTTATGACCTTTAATTTAAACCTAAATAGATATTGCAAATTACGAGATGTTTCAAATCACACGAGGTTGTTATTTTGGGGAACTATAACTATAGTTGATGGAAGGAGTAGAAACCAGACATATTTTATTAACAGAAGTCAAGCTAAAACTATGTTTGAATCCAGACATTTTGTAGATTTTTGAAGAGTAAATTTCAGATATGATTTGAAAAAAAAAGATTGTTACAAAATATCCAGCACTAGGCTAAATTAAAAATAGGAGCTGATTATCATACATAGCAAGCATTACAAAAACAATGTCTTATTATTGACCGTTCAAACGTTTGGTTCAGAGCACTTTATATTTATTGTAAAAGTGTTAACTTTATCGATTTAAGATAATCCTTGTATCAAAACTGTACGCAGTATAGCCGCTTAAAAAAACTTATTAATACATAAACCACGTGTTTTAATATTGTAATAATATAGAATTGTAAAACTAAATACCTTCATTTTGAATTTTTTTTATTATCAGTGAATAAGAATACGTTTGCAGCATTTTGCTTGATTACTAAAAAACTAGGAAATTTCCTTAGTTGCAAATGAAGTTTTGAAAAAATATAGTAGGTAAAAAAATTCATGAATGACAAAATTTACCTACCGTGTATGGATGATGGAAACTAAGGATATTAGAAATTTCAACAAGAATTAATTTTGCGTTCCTAAAGTAACACCAGACAGTTTAACTATAAGGATAGTACAATTGTGACCATAGAAAATTCGAAAACAATAAAAATCCTTTAATCAAAACGGGACGTTATAAACAGAAGAGGAAACTAAACACACTGCAAACTGATATTCAACTAGATTTTGGGACCTTGGTGGTTACTGACCATGTTCATGGCAACACTCTGCCGGGTAGAGCCTCAGTGCCTCCAGGTATGCTAGACTCTAATCTTATTTGACCAATATTGACAATGGTCTATTATTGTCTACATGTATTTTGGCTTCCTTCCGCAATTAAATCTGGGCAACACCATGTAGCTGAAAAATTGCAAACAGTGGCAATAAATCCTATTCAAAACAAACAAACACATCAACGAGATTTTTTGTTATCTATGTTAAAAAATGCGCCACATTATTGACTGTTGTTCCAGCCACCTTGTAAACGTGGTAATTCAGTATAAAAATACATTGTATCAGAGTTTCATGTCAATGTACAATCTTTATTGTATGCAATAGTTTTAGATTCTGCATTATACATAAGATTCTGTCACTAAACATTTAGATCATATTTTTCTGTACTCGTCTATATATGGAGAATAATAGATCTTGTAGTCCCGAAAAAAGTATTGGGATGCAACAAAACCTTTTTCCGATACTGGGACTTTGATTGATATTTTGGTTTTTGGAATTTTGTTTGAGAGCCGATGATTTGTTTTTGTTAATCAAATAGAGCGCTGGGACAATATTGGAAGGGTTTCTAGTGATCGACTTACAGCTCTGGCCAGCTCGTCCAATGTGTCTGATAAAGGATGCTCTCTTTTTGGGGGGTTGTCAGATCCTGACGACGGACCGATCTGGGTACCGCGTTGGAGAGAATCACGCTCTTTGCATGATGAAGATCACTGTTGTATAGTAAGCGTCTCATTGCAGCAGCTACAAAAGGTAAAATATCCAATATTCCATACCTTTTCAGAAAATGTTGTTTTCCCATCGCCCCAGTCCTAGTCCTAGTTGTTTGATATATAGCCATATTTATCTGACGTAATGCTCGCTGGACGTAAAGCAAACATCAATCAATAACAACGAACGTCTGGCGTTGTAAATGTTAGGAGTGACCTAGGTATCTGTGATAGCTGTTTTTAATATCTCAATACATGCAGTTTTTTATATGTTTGACGCACATTTGTGCAATTTAGTTTTAAAAACAAATTCAAAGTATGTTGATTGCTTAAAGCGTTTTGTTTCTGACTGACTCCTCTTTATTGAAATATGTTGATGTTATAACCAAATTATCTGTTACAAGCAACCGTGTCGACTTCAATTTTCATTAAAAAGGTATAATTTAAAATCGCGTTCCCGTTGCTTAACATAACACGACAACTCATTTACAAATTTAATATCTACCTTCTAAAATACTTGACAGGAGAAGAACTGGTGTGAATAAATTGTGGATGTTGATTATTAAAAATTTAAAAGATTTTATAGGAGTTTAAAGAGCAAAATTTCTTCTGTAATTTTACATCCCCTACACTAAACTTAAATAATGACTAAATTCAACAACCATCGGAGAAGAAGCCTGTTCCTGTCCCTTTAGTGGGCTAGAGTAAACTGATAAGTCTTTTAAGAAAATTTGACCTTTTAATTTTTTCTGTTCAGCTTTTTTTTCATGAAAGGTCGATTGATGACAAACGTGGGCTGAATGGTAGTGAGGCACACTGATGTTTCCGAAAGATGTGCCCACCATTGCAATATGTAGTCTTACGTTCTCTTGCTTTAGTGTCAGATTCTGATTCTAAATAATTGGCAAAAGTGATAGAAGTACTTTTAAGTCGATCGAAAATCTTTGCGTCGTTTTTTTTGATTCAATATGTTTTAAATTCATCCAATATCAAATGATACCTAAGAAAATATGGTAATGCTATGGACTTATGTTACATCAATAGTAGAAAATCGACAGTTTTCACCAGTGCCGCCAGATTATTAATTCATTCAGATTGCTTTAATAATATTTTATAAGTTCTATACACTATTTCGTAAACTGTCTACTTGTGTCAGTCTTATTTGATCTGGATCGTGATGCAAGCTACTGGTATTAACACTTAAGTTCATAATTCCTAAAATCTAATTTCCTTATACATCATTAAAATACTAATCTTAACGTATTTTATGTGATTTCGGAGACATTTTAACTTTCTTCTTTCCTATAAATCTCGGTATTACGTCTCTCAATAGCCGACAACTTATTTTACTTAACAATCGCTGTGATCTGCAGATTTTAAAATCGTCAATGCGTTAGTTATTGAATGAAAATTTCCAACAACAGAAAACACACCAAGATTTTTGATGACAATCTGCAAATCTATCAAAAATCAATGAATTTATATGCCCAGAAAATATATGCACAATATGTGTTTAAACATATACAAATAACATTTCAATATCAAAAGGTTTGCAGACGAAAGCAAACAATATATAAAGTTCAAGGGACAGAACAATTTACGTAATATCCGCAGTCTGTACCAATCAATGCAAGTTATAGATGAGAAAGCTTACTTCTGTAAAAAAAAATACAATGGGGAAATAAATAAGATAAAAGATAACAGCAATTCGTCACAATATACTATTTTGGCTGTTTACTGAATTAGTATTACATGTGGCCATTTTTTTCACTGTTGCAAACATGACAAACAGGTTCAACATTTGACATTTACAACAGACAATATCTTATTAATACCAAAAAGTTCTTTTTAAGGATTACATTTAATAATCCACGATTGTTTAAATATGAAGATTCAACATTAATTTATAAATGTTCTTAAACATAAGAGTTGTAATAAACACATCAATTGTGATCAGTGTAAGTATTGATTAACGTATTTTACTCTGGAATTAATCTCTGACACTATGACGTTCGGGCGTAATAGCCTCCTCCTTCTTAACATTAATTTTATTGTTATGATTATGGTACGCTTAAAAATCCGTTACATTTTCAGACAACAAATTACTAAGAATATTTCTGTGAACAAAACAAATGCAAATAAGACCACTATTATTACCAAAATTATAATAAACGTGTCTTGAACGCACTTACGTGCATAAGTTGTATAACACATATATAGTGCTTCTTCTAATGAAACGAAGGACATTAATATTGTTAGATCAAGGGATACTTATTACGGTTTCCATTATCACATAAAATATCTAATTTTTCTAAAGCTGTATATGTTGATATTATTATCTAATACATAATATATTTATGTTGTTACAGTTAAACACTACTTAGTACTAAAACACTGTGCGCTGCCTCGGATGATACGGTTTCTTTTGTATTATAAGATAAACATTCTGCTTATAAGCGTTTTACGATGACTATTGAACTAACACACTATCACTAGATCACTAATATACTTACTGGTTTATCACAATACGACTGCTATATTGAAAACTGTGTTCAGAATATTTTATTTAAGTGTTTCTTAGAGTCCAAACTGACACATTAATTAGATTTTGGAGTGTTATACTGAGCCGGTTCCTATGGTCATGATTATAATACAAAAGCCTGGCTGAAAATCATTGGGGTAGCGCGTTTGGTGATTCAAATCAAATAACGAGCTTTATATAAAGTGTCAAAGTAAGACCTATTATACCTTACATGCTTCATAACTAATGATAAGTAGCAATTATGGACGCATTATAGTTTTATATTTGCCATCAGGTTCCGGTTTCTCAATACAAGTTTTTGTAAAGACAAGATATTTCAAATGAGCTTTTGTGTTGTGAATAAATTTGATGCAACAAATAGTCTAATTAGTGTTTGTTGCATCTGGATATGCTCGTTTAAAAAATGTCATTAAGAAGGTTAGACAGTACATATGCTTTGAGCTAGTTATATAAAGATAATTTCATCAAACGCATCTAGTGACGCACTTTGATTAAAAAAAATTGCAGGCAAACAACAGTCCTCGTTTTTTCATATAGTATGTATGCAATCAATTTTTTGTTATGTTATCATTTTACTTGTAATCCAATGCTGTTAGTAATAGAGCTTTTCAACGTTTGAAATACTTGGAAATCATATATTAAGTTTTATTTTATATGAACGTTTTGGAATTATATTTTTGGTTTGGCCAAGTTGTGCCATGTTTTGTTTAATTTGTGATTTGTTAAATGATTGATAGATGGTAAATATAAACTGTTAAAAGTTGTCTAAATATGTATGACTGATTATATTGTAATTATGCAATCTATTAATACATGTAGTATTGTGCTTTGGTGTGGGCCAAGTTTCTTTGATGTTGCAAATAGAATCCGTCGTTGTGTATATTTGATATAAATTGTTTGTTTAAAGTAAAACCCTGTAAATTGCTTATATTTCATGTAAACAATATTAAAAATATAATCTTTTGAAATGATATTCATTGGCATATAAATTGACATTCACTGTTAGGAGTCGTTAGTTGCTAGCCTCGGTTACCCATGAAAACATTAAAAGATATCGTCCTTATTTTTGTTTATAATGTATATGGTATTTCATTATCATCGCCATCCTAATAGCCTGATCTAAAATTGATTGTGGAGGAAGTGAATGCTTTCGTTTCTCATTATAAAATTGAAATGTACATTTAGAAAGTTAGACTGTGGGACAAAAGGCATTAGGTTGTCAGTGTAAGGCTTTAAAATCTCCCCCAAGTCAAGTAGAAATTTAGGAAAAGGGCAAGTCATTAGGAGATGTTGTTACACAGTTTTTGCAAGTTTTTATCCGAGAGAGTTTGGTATTTTCAAACGTTTAGTTTGAACAAATTATTAATTTAAGAGAAAACAATTTAGACTAGAAAAGTATGGAGTTTTGGGTAGGGAGAAGAGAATTTAGCCTTTTGTAGCGACTACAAAGAGCCTGTTCTTTTTCAAATTCTGCCAAAGGGGTCTTTATCGTGCAAAACACGTGGCAATCTCCAAACACATTATCCATTACAATCCGCGGCCAGGCTTTCCGTATTTTGCCTGAAACCCCTCAACGAGGGGGTCTCCCCTATCCGCCAACCCGGAGCGCGCTGGGCTTCTCTTTAAGTCGAGTACTGGGGACCAGTGAAAAAGTATTAAATTTTAATTTATAAGCCAGTTTTTGGGAACGGGATAATACCTTTTTTGATTATCAATACGTCAACAAATTACCACACATGGGTTAATGTAGCTGTTTGAAACCAGGGGTTTATGTTTTTCTTTAAATTGGAAATACTAAGGTTTTTGTTGAAACGATCGGGCCTTAGCCTGATGTTGGTAGAGCTTTTTGGAATTTGGAAGATAAAAACATTCAGCGTGAATTATTTGATATTTAAATATTTTTGTTCGAATGCTGAGTCTTGAGTAGACACAAGTCCGGTGGAGTAAAAATTTTAAAAAAATTGTTTCATTAAAGTCATGTTTAAAAAACTATTTTCGTAATTTTCTGGGGGTTAATGTATGGTCTTATTCTGATAATAAAAAATACATTAATTAACTACTTCCTTTACTTTCGACAATCCTTTCCTTCACTTTCGACCATCCATTCCTTTACTTTCCACTATCCTTTCCTTTACTTTCGACCATCCTTTCCTTTACTTTCGACAATCCTTTCCTTTACTTTCGACCATCCTTTCCTTCACTTTCGACCATCCTTTCCTTTACTTATCACCATCCTTTCCTTTGCTTTCGTCCATTTATTCGTTTACTTTAGACCAACTTTTTTACACATTAACAAGACATGCCTATCCTATGCACTATCCTTTCCTTTACTTTCGACCATCCTTTCCTTTACTTTCGACAATCCTTTCCTTTACTTTCGACCATCCTTTTCTTTACTTTCGACCATCCTTTCCTTTACTTATCACCATCCTTTCCTTTGCTTTCGTCCATTTATTCGTTTACTTTAGACCAACTTTTTTACACATTAACAAGACATGCCTATAATATATCAGAGGTTCATTTCTTGTAAATAACTAAACAAGTTTAAAATAACACGTTACCGTTTTATTAAAATTATGTATAGCAATTATTCTTTTGGTTTTTTTATTGTTATGTAAACTATCGAAGTTTTAGTATACCCGAGGCATAGTTATTCGAGATTTATTTTCTATTACAGAAACATAATATATTTAATAGAGTACATAAGGCTACACTGATGTAAATACAGAACGAATGATTACCAGATTAAATGTCTACCGAATGACGGTGTTTTACGTTTAATGGAGTATTAGGAGACCCAAAGTAATTTACTCCCACAATAATTTCTTGTTTTGTTGTGGTTGAATATACAAAGCGAATTCTATTTAATTAATGTGTATGTGTGGGCATTTTTTATGAGCCAATGCCTACATATTTCTAAACTAAAATGTGTAGGTAAGGTTTATGTAACATAACTTTTTATCTTGCATTTGCAGGGTAGTATAAGGGTTAGTTTTAAGACTTTTTTTTCGGATACATGATTATATAAGTATTAACGTACGCTCGGTACCAACCGATTCATATTACTTTGCTGTTGTCAGACATTGTTTCCGATACCACATTACTTATCTGTATAACATTTCTGACAAGTACCCAGACTGCATACATAATGTGACATTGATTCTATGTATAATACCATTAACCTCATTAAGAGTGTAACAGCAAATACCTAAAACTGATAGCAAAGTACTTATCTAATTATCTTGTGCATTACCAGACAAATCAATGTATTCTTTAGATGAAAACGATAACATGAGAAAATTAAGTCTCTAATAAAACTAAATTATGCAGAGGTAATGGGTACCATTACGAGGCATTCCAAACATAAAATAAAATGTGCAGCACTATACATTTGGTTGTCGTTGACAGACAATTTCAAGTTATTTTCAAACTTTAAATCAGTAGTGTTAGAACAGATAAATATTATTATATTAAATCTTTCTGTAAATAATGAGTTGAATAAATAATACATTATGGTATTCAGAGAGTAGGATTAATGGTATTATAAACGAGTAAAGATCTCAAAGCAGTTAATATCGTGTAGAGGTATCATCTGCCATTCTTTATAACAAAAAATGGAAAAATATTAGAATTCCGTATTTTCTCTACATGTTCAAATAAGAAAAAACAGCTTCATGATCAATAGAAAAGAAATGAAAAACAGAATTGATTTCAACTACGCACAATGCGATATATAAAGCATGGTCCAACAATATACTGATAATCAGATAATATATATAAAAGTATAGCTTTTTGATGATGTTAATACATGTTTTTTTCGACCTTGATGAAAGTATATTGGCTGCTTAGAAAGTCACTACGTACGAGGTTGATACACTTTCATGAAAACATGCATTGACTGAAACTTAAAAGGCTACAAATGTTTTATTAATTTGTTTGTTTTTCATTGGCAAAATAGAAAGCCAATCAAAACAAAGACATTGAAAATAAAAAATCTTAGTCTTACAGCATTTTTGTAAAAGAAGTTAGTTTTCTAAATTTATTTTTTGAGAGATTTATTTTAAAATTTATTCATATGTTTTTTCTGATGAAATCTTTCAAATTATAATATATATATATTTAATATATATATTTTTGCTTAATAGGCAATCCAACATAAACATAAACCACTAAATAAATATTAAACGTTATAAGCCGCATTGCTATAATGTTACTAGGTGGCCTCGGTGGCCGAGTGAATAGGGTTATTCATCTATTATTCACTTGGTCTCTAAAAGAGGTTGTGGGTTCGAGTCTCACAGCGGTAGATTGACATGGGTTGCCAGCTTTCTAAAGAAGGTCAGGAATTTTTTCTTAGTACTCTGGCTTCCTCCACCAATAAAGACCCGGTGCCATGATATAGCTAAAAATGTTGGTGAAATTGGTGTTAAATACCACCGGAAATAACAACAAACAAATTAAAATTACCGGCAGCTGTAATTGTCGATATTTGATCTTCGTAATCCATATTCTAATTATGAGCAATTAGTTGTGCTATGAAGCGATTTTGTGTAAAAATTAAAACGGATGATATTAAATTTATAAATAATAAACAATAGGTGTTTTAAATGCCACGTTCATTTATTGTCAGTCCAGCAATACCTTAAAGATCAGTTTATTTAACATCATTTCCTTTAACTGTGTTTGAAGTTTAAGATATTGTAGTAAAAAGATATATTGATTTAATGAAGTATGTCAGCTCATAAATCAATACAGGAATATTCGTCCTCTTTGATAGAAATACCTAAAGAACAACAAATGATTTATGATATACTACATGTAGTTTTTGGCGAATGTTTGAAGTATTGGCAAATATATTAAGCAGTCTAAAAATAGCTGATAACTAACAGAACAACTTCAGCCGAAAGTCAAGGGACGATTAAAACTAGGATTCACACAAAACGACGTACACGAAAAGAGAAATGAAGTTACCCGAAAGCAATAAAAATTATCTGTATAGCCAGGTGCTTCGGGCGAGAAAGATTTTTTGTTTGTTTGTTTGAATGGTGTTTTAACGCCACTTTCAGCAATTTTTCAGCTATTTCATGGCGTCCAGTTTTTATTGGGGGAGGAAGCCGGAGTACCCGGAGAGAACCCCCGACCTGCGGTAGGAAAACTGGCAATCCTTGTCAATTAAGATTGGAGTCGAGTACACCCTGCCTGCAGTGAGAATCGAACCCGCAATCTCAGTGTTGACAGACTACGTGATCAATAGTAGACGAACTACCTTGACCACTCGGCCACCGAGGCCTCCTGGGCGAGAAAGAAAGTGTCTGCTTCTAACTAAATAGCCATTACTTATTAACATCTAAATTTAAAATAAAATCCACAAAGAGAAAAGAATACAGCTGAAGACGAATCTGATAGATTTCTCGTTATTATAGTCATGGCGACGTCGCAACCATAGAAATTCCGAGCTGAAGGGATAACATTAAAGTACCTAAGCTTATGCAGCCTGTCAATATAATATATCTAAAGTACACGGAACAACAGCATTATCATAACCTAAGGTCAGTTTTGCAACTATTTACTATGTGAAAACTAGTGCAAATATTTTTATGTTACTCAGGCTTCATTATAGTCTTGAACTGTTGACAAACGTTTTTGTATCAAACAATGCGTAATCTGGAAGAAAAATTTGTTATAAATTTTGTTCTTTTATGTAATATCACTGTTTTCTACTAGACGTTAATAAATAAGAATTATAAGCAAGCGCTTAGAATCTGAAAATGTACACTGCATTATCGTCTGTTTACCTACACCATTTGATATTTTACGTTGTTATTTGAAACCGAGCTATGCTGTTCAAACTGTGCGATAATCACAGAAATAAAGACATCTTCCTATCGTGACAGTTTTTAACTAGTATAACAACTATTTTTGAACCCTTAAGGTAATCAATCCAATTTCCTGTTTACTGATATATCCGATTCTGCTTTTACCTACAAACTGTTTTATTTCTTATAAGAGAAGAAGAGGTTAAAAATATCTCCTCCTGATGAAATTGTTTTAGTTGGTTTCGAAAATAATACGACAATATAACGTTGGATTTACAATGATCTAATTTAACATGCATGCTGTTAAAACCATTTTCTCAGAAGAAAGTTCACAAAGATAAAATTAACATATTATGTATAATATAAAAGAGAGGATGTTGGATTTGAAATAAATTTAAAGTTGTAATATTTGACAAGAATTAGCAGTCAAGCCTTTATAGGACGTAGGACAACACTTTGGTGGCTTAGAAGAATTATTGTATTGTAAAGGGGATTTCAAGTCTAGTTTAATTATCTTAAACACGCAATTCGTTAAAAAAATCCAGACGACTATTTTAGTTCAGGTTAACCGACTTTGAAAGTATGTATGAATTACTCGTATTAGTCTGAGTTCTGACGTAATCAAAAGAACTAAGAAACTATATGTTTACCATCTGCAAAAGTCGATAGTATTTTTTATTTCAATAAAATTGTTTTTTATTATAAATAATATTGAATCAAACTAACATTAACCGAAAAGCTAAGGAAACTTTTGAATGACAAATACGTGGCCAAGAAAATAAAACGTGTATTCAATGACACATTGACATAAAACAACTAAACAAGCAACATTAACACCGCTTAAACCTTGGTGTAAACTTGATTATCCGTAAGAATAAGACACTGTAAGTAGATCCTGCTATAAAAAGGACGATCGGTAGCGATCAACTAACGACAATACTGCGTCCAAAGTGAAATCGTTAAAGGTCACACATCCAAATTTGAGCAGTTTCCTGGTCAGCTGAATTTCTATATCCAGACCCGGAATAAAGGTTATGCTGCAATGTTGCTGCAACCTATAGTGAGGGCTAAAGCTGACAAGGTGAAGTCATTTTAGTGTGTAATAAAATTTAATACCAAAAAATCATAATTGTTAGATTAAAGATACATTTTATGGTACGAAGCATGTCTGCTCGTGTCTGATTAATAACTTATATCTTTAGATAGACATTAAAAGTATAGGTCATATTCGTTCAAAATAATAAAAAATATTATAATAGACTTATTGTAAATAACCTTTTTTTATTTATTGTATGATAAAAAGAATCAAATGTTATTAACTGCTTCCGAAAGTTATTACTCGCTTTTCTGTTAGTGTTATCACAAACATGACTTTCCGTAAAATGATCAGAGAATTACCGGAATATTTTACAAATACGAAGTCTAACGGTGAAGCAGACGACATGCATGATCAGAAATGCATCGGAGATGGACAATACTTTGAACTATTTTGTGTCAATGAAAACTTACAAATAAATTCAACAATTATTTTCCACAGTTTGAAATGCGGTGGATTTTTCATTTTGATGCAGCAATTTTCTAAAGTTTGACCTAAATTACAACGAAAGTGTATGTCTGGAAGAGCCCATTGTTGTATGTTCAAAATCCCGCTTGTAAAATCGTCTGCAGTTAAGGCGGGGAAAGGTCTCGTGGTTTGTCCGAGTACCATTGAACGTTCCTTTAGAAACTCAAATGGCAGACTTCCATTGTGAAAAATTCCTGTAGCAAATGTCAAGGATGATTTGAGACGTGTAACAACAAAGGCATAATATAAAATATGGACGTATTCTCATGTAGAATTGTTTTATATTGGAATTTAACACTACAAAAGTACAATTTGGAAAATAAAAATTCAAATAAAGCGCTGAGCGCAAGGGAGTGTAACTTTTAGTATAAATGACTTACAATTCGGAGCACAGGAATAGCGGTACTATAACTCGATAGGATTTTGACATATCCAAGTCTATTTCATTCCCCTGCTAAAGCATATGATACAAATTCCATTATATGACATTTTATAAGCCCTCGGTTGATATTGGCCCAGTGCTAATCTGAATGTTGTAATGCCGTTCATAATTATATAGATACAAGTATAGACTGATGCTGTTAATCTTTATCAAGGCAGTCATACTGTTATAGATACAAGTATACACTATTACGTTGACAAAATTACTTATTCGATTTTAGGCACTTTAAATGGAAGTGTGTTTCTAGGTGGAAAAGATTGTGTTTAAATTGGTGACAAAAAGATATTATCTATACCTATTACAGTTCAGTTGCAATTCATTGTAATTTTCCACATGTGTACAACATTAAAAAATCACAGATCAAGGTCAGCAGTATTAACAAGTGCAACAACAAAACATTACAGATCAAGGTCAGCAGTATTAACATGTGCAACGACAAAACATCACAGATCAAGGTCAAGAGTATTAACATGTGCAACGACAAAACATCTCAGAGCAAGGTCAACAGTATAAACATGTGCAACAACAAAACATCACAGATCAAGGTCAACAGTATTAACATGTGCAACAACAAAACAACACAGATCAAGGTCAATAATATTAACATGTGCAACAACAAAACAACACAGATCAAGTCAATAATATTAACTCGTGCAACAACAAAACAACACAGATCAAGGTAAACAGTATTAACATGTGCAACAACAAAACAACACAGATCAAGGTCAGTAGTATTAACATGTGCAACAACAAACATCACAGATCAATGTTAACAGTATTAACATGAGCAACAACAAAACATCACAGATCAAGGTCAATAATATTAACATGTGCAACAACAAAACAACACAGATCAAGGTCAATAATATTAACATGTGCAACAACAAAACAACACAGATCAAGGTCAATAATATTAACATGTGCAACAACAAAACAACACAGATCAAGTCAATAATATTAACTCGTGCAACAACAAAACAACACAGATCAATGTTAACAGTATTAACATGTGCAACAACAAACATCACAGATCAAATTCAACAGTATTTACATGTGCAACAACAAAACATCACAGATCAATGTCAACAGTATTAACATATGCATCAACAAAACATCACAGATCAAGGTCAGTAGTATTAACATGTGCAACAACAAACATCACAGATCAAGCTCAGCAGTATTAACATGTGCAACAACAAAACATCACAGATCAAGGTCAACAGTATTAACATGTGCAACAACAAAACATCACAGATCACGGTCAACAGTATTAACATGTGCAACTACAAACTTCACAGATCAAGGTCAACAGTAAAAACATGTGCAACAAAAACATTACAGATCAAGGTCAACAGTTTTAACATGTGCAACTACAAACATCACAGATCAAGGTCAGCAGTATTAACATATGCAACAACAAACATCACAGATCAAGGTCAACAGTTTTAACATGTGCAACAACAAACATCATAGATCAAGGTCAGCAGTATTAACATATGCAACAACAAACATCACAGATCAAGGTCAACAGTTTTAACATGTGCAACTACAAACATCACAGATCAAGGTCAGCAGTATTAACATATGCAACAACAAACATCACAGATCAAGGTCAACAGTTTTAACATGTGCAACAACAAACATCATAGATCAAGGTCGGCAGTATTAACATATGCAACAACAAAACATCACAGATCAAGGTCAGCAGTATTAACATGTGCAACAACAAAACATCACAGATCAAGGTCAACAGTATTAACATGTGCAACAACAAAACTTCAAAGATCAAGGTCAACAGTATTAACATATGCACATGGTGTGTATTTGAATTGAAGGAAACCAGCAACACAAATACCTGATAAAACCGCAAGGCATGGTAATAGAAAATATGTCATCCTTCGTCTGTCTTTATGGTTGCAATGGATGTATTACGCTTTCAAAGATACTTCGGTAACGAGTCTTTAATCCCATGTTCGGTCTTTGTACGAAAATATATCTAGTGACAACACTGATTCGTAGGTCTGATTCAGTTCATTTCCGTCTTTTGTTACTTCCAGCTGTTACTTTTTTGTTTATTTTTATTATGTAACTAAATTGTTCATTTTTATAATTAGTGTATTTTCAGTACATTGTAACTGTACTTTTAACAAGGGAAAAAGCCACATTTAAACACTGTTGCTGTCAATTCTGTCTAACTAATTATGATATATTATGTATACCTGCCTCTTTCACTTGTTACGCGTAATCTGTACTCAAAATTAAAAGATTTAGATTTTTAACAAGAAATGTCTGTATGAAACTGATGTAAAGGATCCGGGAATACATAATATATATGTTACTTAATTTGTGTAGGCAGACAATTATTAAATATAGTTACAGTACTTCCATTTATATATAAACTACTTAATCGGTGATGCATTGTTGTTGAACCGTATTGTACATTTAAACGTTAAATCCACACTACAGAATTGCTATAGTACGAAAGCTCAGAAGGCTCATACGAAATTCGAGAATCGAAATTCGAGATTCGAGATTCGAAATTCAATATAGTTATAACCAATCAGATTGCGTGTGACATAATCGTCTACCAATCAGAATAGTTCTTATATATTCGAGATTCGAAATTCGAAAATCGAGATTCGAAATTCGAAATTCAATGTAGTTTTAGCCAATCAGATTGCGTGTGACATAATCTCTACCAATCAGAATTCCTTGGTTATATCGAAACTACATAAAATTTGGTGGAGTAGTTTTAACGGAGTTAAAGCGAAAACCATGATTATTGATGATTACTGAAAAGTTCAAAGAGCCATAACTACTATATAAATTTAGGAATCAACAATTCCAGATAATATGCACAACTACATATATGGTGTACTAGTTACATACCAAGTTTCATAAAATTTTGTATAGTACTGAATAGTTTCAGAGGATTTGTGCTGACAAGATAATAAATGGGTTTTTTCAGCACATTTCTAAGTTCAAAGGGCCAAAATAAGCCAGTGGCGAATCCAAAATTTCGAAAAGGGGGTGGGGGGCACTGACTGGCCAAGGGGGGCCAATTTGGTCATGCTTCAATGATTTCCTATAAATCCAACCAAATTTTTCCGTCAGAAGGGAGGCCCCCTCTGGAATTACCCCTGATAGCCCCACACAAAATTTGAGGGCCAAAATGCCCTGGTAACATGCAAAACTACATATGGTGTACTTCCTACACAACAAGTTTTGTTGAATTCCGTTTTACATGTACATTTTTATTTCTTGATTTGTAAAATCAAGATGTTATTGTGAACTGAATTAATTTGATAAAATAACAAATAAAGCTTATAAATTTGATTTTTTTAACAAAACCATGTTGAAAAAGTCTTTCGTTGACAAATATGTCGACTGTTAAAACACCAAATAAACATAATAGCACGTGGCTACGTTTACATAAGAATTATTCTGATTGGTAGACGATTTTGTTACCCACAATTTGATTGGTTATAACTATATTGAATTTCGAATCTCGAGTTTCGAATCTCGAATCTTGAATTTCGAATCTCGAATTTCGAGTTTCGAATCTTGAATCTCGAATTTCGAATGAGCCTTCTGGGCTTTCGTACTATATAGAGATACAAGATAAAACGACAAAACGCAATTTAAATGTTAAAACCACAGAGATTTATTAGTTTTACACACTTCTTTGGGGAAAGACCAAATTTGTACGGTATTATACGATATTCTACAATGAAAATACATTTTACTATTGGGAATACTGATTAGATAAAGTATTTAGTGTGTTCTGAAACTCTGTTATGACTAGTTGCTACCACAAAAAGATTTCCTTGGTCTCAAAATAAAATAAAGTCTGTGCTACGGCAATATATAAAAACATACCCGCTTCACTATACCCTGTATCTCCTTGACTTTTCTTACTCCCTCTTATTATCTAGGGGCCTCCCTTTTTCCACCCCCATAACCCAAACCCACTTTCCATCCGCATAACCCACCCTCCCTTTCCATTTGACTCATACAGAAGGTGGGAATACAGACCAGTGATAAACTCTTCGGATTTCAAGGGTAACTAGTTTATGTAAATACATTACTTTAAAAAAAATTATATTTCAGACCTACAGATAAAATTATCGTCAAAATATGTTTAAAAAATTTATACTGTAAATAAAAAACACAAAAATTAAATAAAAAACAGGGCCGTACAATGTTCAAACAAGATTATGCCACGAGCAAATATCGAACTGTTTAGTACGTGTTAATTTAATTGTAATTAGCAATTAATTTTTGTAACATGAAATCTTTTTTGTATGTTGTTAATATTAAGATGAATTTTATAAAGTAATTATATGAGTCGATAAACAATTATGAACGATGTAGGATAATCTGTACATGCCAAGAAGATACTACTAAATTTCCCCTAGACCACCTGGGGTCCTCATTACTGTTTAACTACCTGCTAATAAATTTATGTGGTAAACGGAGACAGATACATTTACAATGTATGGCACTTTTATTTCTCGGTGAAATAAACCTTGTAATAGGCTCTACGGGAGCTCTTTGAAGTTCCAGGAGTACTATATTCTTGGCATGAAGGTAACGGTTTATTTTATAAGTTACTTTAAATAAAACCTCGACACTATAAACATATAGCATACATTACATTTTTTGAGGTTGGTTGAATATCCTCTAACATATTTATTTAATATAGACAAAACAACGATTACCCTTTACTACATCTATACACATTATTTCTGCCATGTACACAGATAAATTTTTTCTGCCATGTACACAGATATAACGTTTTTGCTTTGAAAAGAATTGATTGAGTGGCAAACAGACATAGTAAGCAGGTTATTGGTAATTGATTGAGTGGCAAACAGACATAGTAAGCAGGTTATTGGTAATTGATTGAGTGGCAAACAGACATAGTAAGCAGGTTATTGGTAAGATTGAGTGGCAAACAGACATAGTAAGAAGGTTATTGGTAATTGATTGAGTGGCAAACAGACATAGTAAGCAGGTTATTGGTAATTGATTGAGTGGCAAACAGACATAGTAAGCAGGTTATTGGTAATTGATTGAGTGGCAAACAGACATAGTAAGCAGGTTATTGGTAATTGATTGAGTGGCAAACAGACATAGTAAGCAGGTTATTGGTAATTGATTGAGTGGCAAACAGACATAGTAAGCAGGTTATTGGTAATTGATTGAGTGGCAAACAGACATAGTAAGCAGGTTATTGGTAATTGATTGAGTGGCAAACAGACATAGTAAGCAGGTTATTGGTAATTGATTGAGTGGCAAACAGACATAGTAAGCAGGTTATTGGTAATTGATTGAGTGGCAAACAGACATAGTAAGCAGGTTATTGGTAATTGATTGAGTGGCAAACAGACATAGTAAGCAGGTTATAGGTAATTGATTGAGTGGCAAACAGACATAGTAAGCAGGTTATTGGTAATTGATTGAGTGGCAAACAGACATAGTAAGCAGGTTATTGGTAATTGATTGAGTGGCAAACAGACATAGTAAGCAGGTTATTGGTAAGATTGAGTGGCAAACAGACATAGTAAGCAGGTTATTGGTAATTGATTGAGTGGCAAACAGACATAGTAAGCAGGTTATAGGTAATTGATTGAGTGGCAAACAGACATAGTAAGCAGGTTATTGGTAATTGATTGAGTGGCAAACAGACATAGTAAGCAGGTTATTGGTAATTGATTGAGTGGCAAACAGACATAGTAAGCAGGTTATTGGTAAGATTGAGTGGCAAACAGACATAGTAAGCAGGTTATTGGTAATTGATTGAGTGGCAAACAGACATAGTAAGCAGGTTATTGGTAAGATTGAGTGGCAAACAGACATAGTAAGCAGGTTATTGGTAAGATTGAGTGGCAAACAGACATAGTAAGCAGGTTATTGGTAATTGATTGAGTGGCAAACAGACATAGTAAGCAGGTTATTGGTAATTGATTGAGTGGCAAACAGACATAGTAAGCAGGTTATTGGTAATTGATTGAGTGGCAAACAGACATAGTAAGCAGGTTATTGGTAATTGATTGAGTGGCAAACAGACATAGTAAGCAGGTTATTGGTAATTGTTATAATTTATAGGTTTTTTGCAAACATAACAAACTTTGTAAGATTTTTTAACATTAGACAAGCAGTGTTTCAGTTATATGCATATACAGACAAGTTTACAAAGAATAAATCGGCTTGGATTAAAAAACATGTTAACTGCCACTTTAAACGAATAAAGTATTATATTATAGCTCACATAAAAACCTTGCATTCTGATTGGTTAGCAAGCCGTATACATCAGGCTATGTATACGTCTACAGCCGTATACATAAAGCATATTTTTATCCCGTATGGGGCCCCTGGAAAAAGAAATCATCATGGCTGCCTTCGTTCCGCTTCGATTGAAAAAGTAATAAAGTGAAATAATGTCTAACCCGAACATGTTTTAAACGACGTAAATAAAATGATATGTAATATATTTCTTTAAATAACAGAAGGGAAGTAAATTAAGAAACAAATCTACTCAAATATCAGCGATAGAAGACACGGAAAAAAGGGGGGGGGTGGTTCTGGGTAAATAATGTCAGTCACAGGTCACAAATCCTGTATGATTTTGTTGTGCCCTCTACAAAAGTACGTCAAAGCACAAAATCAACAAACGAGAAACTTGATCTCAAGCGCACTAAAAGTTAATAAACATGTACCTGCACTGTATCATCGTTCATTCTTCAGTCAAGACATGTCAAAATCCTTTGATATTCATTTTGATTTCCATTGTCCAAAATCCAATGATATTCATTTTAATGGCATCAAGTAACATTACCGCCAATAAGAAGTTTTCTTATTTTAATTCACTTATCAACGTCGACATCCACACATCAATCAAAACCAATACAAGCTCCACCGATATTGAATTTGGTGCTTCGCAAACTTTTACCTTGACACTTCCCAGTTTAAGGATACAATTGGGTTATGTATTGAACAGAAGACGATTAATATTTAAAAAAGATAAATTTTCGCTGTTATTTTAAAATGTAATAATGTTTTCTTATTTTTATTAATTTGATGTTTAAAAAAAAATATAGTTTGTTTTTATATAAACTTTGGTTATAAATCCCGAATGGGCCTTGATCGTAGGAGCGTCATAAAAGAAATGATGGGGTGCCATAAGGGAAAATATTTATTAAATATATTTTTGATTTTATCAATAATAACGTAATTTGCACAATTCCAGAGTGTAATTTTGTTTTATAAAACTATTAATAAAAAAATGCATTTTTTTTTAAATATTATGCGTTCACTTATATTTTGAAAAACAAATACGGATAACTTGATCACGTATCCAAAAGAAATTACGCTACATTGTTCTTTCTTAAATATTTGTTTTTCCCGTAAAATATTCCTAATTTAAGATGTGAGCTATAATATAATAGTTATTCCGGTCTTAGACAGGGTATATAATGTCACATTCACGGCTCATGGAATATAACTCCTAAGCCGTGAATGTGACATTATATACCCTGTCTAAGACCGGAATAACATATAATGTAGATGTATGTACGCAAAGGTGCCTACGATGACCCTATTCTTATTCGAAGACAACAAAATGGAAAGTTATAGCGTAGGTGACCACGGGGGGGGGGGGGGGGGAGTAACTAAGGATACTTTTAGGAACAGGTCTGCGGACCCACCCTATTCATATATTTTCGGCTGTTTTACACGGGACCCAATCATATATTGATTTATTAAATCAGACCTGTTCATTTATTTTTATACTGCACATCCCCATTGACAAAATAGTCTAGTCACTACCAAACTGATTAATGGAACTCTTTGTTTGTAAAATAACTGTGGTTTACATAAGCTTAACATGCTCAAGATGAGAACAGAGTCATTGATATATTTAGATAATTTACAACTATACCCAATGATTTATTTTTCAATGAAAACAGCTACCCTTGTAACAACCCGGTTTGTAATAAAGTTGCACTTTGTAATAAAAATTTCAAATAATTTATTTTATTTTCTTTGTTCTCGGCACCAAATCAATGCATAAAACACAAAAAGCAATTCGATCTTTTTACTATTCAATTTAACGTTTTAATGAAATTAAATGGACACAACATGCTCATTTTTTGCAAAGGCGTTTCGCCCTTGTCTAAAACAGCTTGTGAGTGCTATAGGCCGATAATTTTTAAATTAGTAGAACGTCATTTGGGAAACGGGTGACTTACCATCTATATGGAAAATGGCCACTGTTGGGCCTATTCCAAAGCCAGGAAAAGATCACTCGGAAGCGTCCAACTATCGGCCTATAGCACTCACAAGCTGTCTTTGTAAAACCATGGAAAGGATGATCAATGATCGCCTTGTCTGGTTTTTAGAATCCAACAATCTACTTTCTAATATTCAGTGCGGTTTTAGACAAGGGCGAAGTACCCTAGATCATCTTGTACGTTTCGAAACGTATATTCGAAACGCCTTTGCAAAAAATGAGCATGTTGTGTCTATCTTTTTCGATTTAGAAAAAGCGTATGACACAACATGGAAATATGGTATTTTAAAAGATCTTTTTGATATGGGGTTGAAAGGTAGACTTCCTACCTTTATTTCAAACTTTTTATCTGACAGAGAATTTAAAGTTAGGGTCAATTCTACTTTATCGGACCCTTTTGAACAGGAAATGGGTGTTCCACAGGGAAGCATCATTTCTGTCACTTTATTTAGTATCAAAATTAATAGCCTTGCTCAAGTTTTAAAAGATAATATTGATGGTTCTCTTTATGTTGACGACTTCCTCATGTGTTACCGAGGAAAAAACATGAATAATATTGAACGTCAACTGCAGTTATGTTTAAATAGAATAGAGAAATGGGCAATGGAGAATGGTTTTAAATTCTCCACTGCAAAAACCGTTGGGATGCTTTTTTGTAATAAACGAAAGATGCATCCTGACCCCGAATTAAAATTATATAATAATCCTATCAAAATTGTAAAAGAAACTACTTTTCTTGGTCTCATATTTGATTCTAGGCTAACCTTTCTACCCCATATCAAAATGTTAAAAAATAAATGCCTTAAAGCATTAGATATTTTAAAAGTCGTATCCAGTACCGACTGGGGTGTTGAGTGCGATGTTTTACTGAATCTTTACAGATCGCTGGTTCGATCGAAATTGGATTACGGTTGTTTTATTTATGGTTCTGCTCGCAAGTCATACGTCAAAATCCTTGATACTATACACCATCAAGGATTGCGACTATGCCTTGGAGCATTTAGAACCACACCTGTAAATAGTTTGTATGTAGAAGCAAACGAGCCTTCTTTGTATCAAAGAAGAATAAAGCTCGCTTTGCAATATGCAACCAAATTAAAGGCATATCCTGGCAACCCCGCCCACGACTGTGTTTTCAAACCTCTTTATCAAAACATTTTCGAAAAACATCCAACAAAATTCAACCTTTTGGCCTCCGAATTAAATCTCATTTGGAAAATTCTGGTATAAATTTAGATGAAATTGCTGCAATCGAAATTCCGCATAATCCCCCGTGGTTAAACCCCAAACCGGTATTTATTTATGATTTACGAAAACATAAAAAGTCAGACACAAACCCTCTAATAATACAACAGCATTTTGCAGAAATAAAATCTTGTTACCCTGACTATAGTACTATTTATACAGACGGGTCAAAAGACGACGATAAAGTTGCCTCAGCCGCTGTCTTCGGAGAGCGTGTTGAAACTCGTCGTCTCCCGTCTGCCTCATCTGTATTTACTGCTGAGGCGCAAGCTATTCTTCTTGCCATGAAAATAGTTGCTTCGTCAGACGAGTGCAAATTTATTATCTGCTCAGATTCCCTCTCGTGTCTACTTGCTATTCAAAATTTCAAAATTAAAAACCATTATATTTTAAAAATAATTGAAATTAACAAATCTCTAAAAGCTGTGGGAAAAGAGGTTGTGTTTTTCTGGATCCCAAGTCACGTTGGAATCCAAGGGAACACAGTCGTGGATCAGGAGGCAAAGAATGCCCTTAAGAATAATATTATAAACTGTGATATTCCTTTTACTGATTTTAAACCAATAATTTTTCAATATATTTCTAGTTTGTGGCAGAGTGGTTGGGATCTACAAGTTCATAATAAATTTCATGAGATCCAGCCACTACTGCACACAAGTAATTTTAAAAGTTTTAGAAGTCGCAGAGACCAAGTTGTTTTAACACGGTGTCGTCTTGGTCATACCAGGACGACACATAGTTATATTTTAAATAATGAGCCACGACCCGAATGTGTGCCATGCAACAGTCCATACACCATCAAGCATGTCTTGATGGACTGTGTCGACGTGGCCCACATTCGGGAACGTTTCTATTCTGTAGATACGTTTTTTAACTTATTTAAAACTGTCGCAGGCGACACAATTTTAAAGTTCTTGAAAGAAATTAATTTATATAGCAAAATTTAATTTCACTATTAATTGTGAAGATTGATACTTTTTATTGTTTTAACTACCATTTTTATCTGTATATATATTCTCATATTATTGTATGAGATCAAGTTTTAGTATAAAAGGGAGGCATGACGTACTACTAATTTAAAATACTAACAACTTAAAAATTATAATTTTCACGTCCTGAATATAGCTGAAATATTGCTTGCTGGACGTTAAACAAAAAATAATCAATCAATCAATCCAACTAAACCTTTGGCAAAAGTATCTCCTTTCATCATAGAAAAAGATATAAAGGGTGTGCAGGAGACGTTAAAAACGTCCCAAAAATGAAATCCTGTTCCCTCCTTTTTGAATGTAATAGAAAACACCAGTCTTCAAATTTACTAAAACTTTCAAAAATTGTTGATTTAGTAATATCTAGCTCTCCCCACAGAACTCTAAACTCGAGTCAAGGGATTATTCGTTACCGAAGCGAATATCTCTCGGAATTATCGGACGACGAAATCTGATTAGAACTTGAACCTCAGGGTGTTACAAAAGTTAAAAGATTTATTGCTAAAAGACAGGGTGTTCAGGTAAAACTGAACACCTTTCTGTTAAATTTCAACACACCCACTGTCCCCGAATCCATTAAGATTGGTCTCTACAAAGCTAAAGTCAGCGCATACATCTCCAACTCTGTGCGCTGCTTTAAGTGTCGAAAGTTCGGCCACGAAAAGGGACAGTGCAGAGGTCACCAGAATAGTTTCAAGTGTGCAAAGGAAGGACATGAGGGCTTCACCTGAAATAAGACTCCAAAGTGTGCTAACCGTGGTGAAGCCCACATGCCCTCATTTAAGGACTGTCAGCATTTAAAAAAGGAAAAAGAAATTCAAAAAATAAAAACTGAAAAAAAACATCCCTTACCCTGAGGCTCGTCGTCTGTATTATACAACGAATAATCCCTCGTCTCCTTCATCAACGTCAAACGCCAGTGTGGCCAAACGCGTTCTCACTTCAGTTGAAACGCAGACAATCATCACCTTGCCTATTGACAAACAGGAACCTTCAAAACTAACAGTTACAACAACAGATAAAATCATTACATATTCACGAAAATCTTCATCTTCACAAACTGCTACATCTTCAGTACCCTCTCAATCCAATTCTTCAAGCAGCCAAAACAAAAATTCAAAACATATCAATTCCAACTTAAATTCTTCTAACTCTAATAAAAACTCAAATCAAAAAGGAGATCGTACTCCAAAACTGCTGAGGGATCTCATAAAGGTCCACAACAGGTTTGGAAGTCTAGATCATCTAGACACTACTATCTAGGGCGATCCCATGGATACACTACCCCCAGATACTGGATCTAAAAGTAGACCCCCCCAGCAGAAACCGGCTGAATAGCCCCCAAAAAATCTGTCAACTATTCCCCTATTCGCAAACCATAATGGATACAATAATACAATGGAAGTGTCGAGGTCTTAAAATTAATTTTCTTGAAATTACTTTATTAGTTCAAGCCTTTCTTCCTGTTGCATTTTGCCTTCAAGAATCCCACCTAAAACGAAGTGATAACACATCCTTAAAAAACTACTCTATATACAGCACATATGTAGAATAAAATGATAGAGCTGCTGGCGGTTCTACCATTCTTGTAAACGACCAAGTTCTACATAGCCCTGTAGATCTCAACACTGATCTTCAGGCGGTTGCTGTTAGAATATCTTTAGACAAAACAATTACTTTATGCTCTGTGTATATCCCTCCAAATTCTTCATTAAATTTAAATCAGTTGAAACATCTTACTGATCAGCTTCCGGCCCCTTATATATTACTTGGGGACTTCAACGGACACAGCCCTTTATGGGGCAGTAACACAATAAACGATAAAGGTAAAATTATTGAAGGCTTAATGAATCAGGAAGATCTGTGTATTTTTAATGATGGTTCAAATACATATTTACATCCTGGGAATGGATCATATTCGGCTATTGATCTTACAATAGCAGATCCTTCTCTGTTGCCCGATTTCTCATGGAAAATCCATGATGATCTCTGTGGCAGTGATCATTTTCCCATTATCTTGGAATCTTTACACTCTTCAAACACTGAACGAGTCGCTCGGTATAAATTTGGCAAGGCCAATTGGCCTCTATTTGAACAACTCTGTGTAGAGCGACTTAACTCGGATACTTTTGAAACTATTTCTGATCCAATTTTAAAATTCAATGAAACACTTATTTCAATTGCTGACGAAACTATTCCTAAGACCTCGACAAATCCAAAACATCCTAGTAAACCATGGTTCGATGACAGCTGTGAGGACGCTATTAAAGACCGGAAAAAGGCCGAACGACGCTTTAATAAACACCCAACTCAAAATAATCTTCACCATTTCCGAATTTTTCGAGCGAAAGCTCGCAGGGTAACGAAACAAAGACGACGCACTTCTTGGCGTAACTTTGTTTCTAAACTGAATAACCATACCCCCATGAATAAAATTTGGAACATGTTTGGTAAAATTAAAGGTAAAAACAGTAAAACAAATGTCCATCATCTAAAGGATGGACAAGACTTGTTAACATCAGAGTCAGACATATCAAATAAATTGGCCGAAACATTTGCAACACACTCCTCTGCTGAAAATTATCATCGCACTTTTCAGCGGATCAAAATTCAAAAAGAAAAATTAAAGCTTAATTTCCAGTAAAAAAATTTAGAAGATTATAATAAACCTTTTTCTTTGGAAGAGCTAAAAACTTCATTGAACAAATCTCACGATACAGCATGTGGTCCAGATGACATCCATTACCAACTTCTCAAACATCTGCCACAATCTTCACTCCAATGTCTTCTAAATCTTCTTAACAACATTTGGGAAACGGGTGACTTACCATCTATTTGGAAAATGGCCACTGTTGTGCCTATTCCAAAACCAGGAAAAGATCACTCGGAAGCGTCCAACTATCGGCCTATAGCCCTCACAAGCTGTCTTTGTAAAACCATGGAAAGGATGATCAACGATCGCCTTGTCTGGTTTTTAGAATCGAACAACATAATCTCGAATATTCAGTGTGGATTCAGACAAGGTCGTAGTACTATTGATCATCTGGTGCCTTTCGAAACATATATTCGAAACGCATTTGCCAAAAACGAACATGTTGTTTCTATCTTTTTCGATTTAGAAAAAGCATATGACACAACATGGAAATATGGTATTTTAAAAGATCTTTTTGATATGGGGTTGAAAGGTAGACTTCCTACCTTTATCTCAAACTTTTTATCTGACAGAGAATTTAAAGTTAGGGTCAATTGTACGTTATCTGACCCTTTTGCTTTATTTATGGTTCTGCTCGCAAGTCATATGTCAAAATCCTTGATACTATACACCATCAAGGATTGCGACTATGCCTTGGAGCCTTTCGAACCACACCTATAGACAGTTTATATGTAGAAGCAGGCGAGCCTTCTTTGTATCAAAGAAGAATAAAGCTCGCTTTGCAATATGCAACCAAATTAAAGGCATATCCTGGCAACCCCGCCCACGACTGTGTTTTCAAACCTCTTTACGAAAATATTTTTGAGAAACATTCAAATAAAATTCAACCATTTGGTATCAGAATAAAACCTCATTTGAACAACTCTGGTATAAATTTAGATGAAATTGCTGCTATTGAAATTCCACATAACCCGCCATGGTTAACTCCAAAACCGGTCTTTATTTTTGATCTTAGAAACCATAAAAAGTCAGACACAAATCCTTTAATTATTCAACAACACTTTGCAGAAATAAAATCTCGCTATCCTGACCATTCTGCAATTTATACATCGGCCGCTGTCTTTGGAGAGCGTGTTGAAACTCGCCGTCTTCCTTCCGTTTCTTCTGTATTTAGTGCGGAAGCGCAAGCTATCCTTCTTGCACTAAAAATTATTGCTTCGTCAGATGAGAGTAAATTTGTTATCTGCTCCGATTCTTTGTCATGTCTTCAGGCAATTGAACATTCTAAAATAAAAAATCCATTTATTTTAAAAATAATTCAAATTTATAAATCGCTGACAACTTTGGGTAAAGAGGTTGTGTTTTTCTGGATTCCAAGTCATGTTGGAATCTATGGAAACACAGTCGTTGACAGGGAAGCTAAGAATGCTTTAAATAATGAAATCATTAATTGTAAAATGCCTTTTACTGATTTTAAATCCTTTATTTTAAAATACATTTTCAGTACATGGCAAAGTGGTTGGGATCTAGAAGTACATAATAAACTTCATGAGATCCAACCACTTCTGCATGCAAATAATTTTAAATCATATGGAAGTCGTCGAGACCAAGTAGTTTTAACTAGGTGTCGTCTTGGTCATACCAGGACGACACACACTTATATTTTAAATGGTGAACAACGACCCGAGTGTGTGCCATGCGACAGTCCGTATACAATCAAGCATGTCTTGATGGACTGTGTTGACGTGGCCCACATTCGGGAACGTTTTTATTCTGTGAATTCTTACTTTAATTTGTTTACAAATGTCGCTGGCGACAAGATTCTACAGTTCTTAAAGGAAATTAATTTGTATAATAAAATATAATCTCATATCATAACTATGTGCTGTTATTTAATATTTTATTATTTTAATCACGTTATTTTATGTGTATATACCCTCATACTATTGTGTGAGATTACAGTTTTACTATATTTCGACAGGGTTGTTTCTATGCCAACTTTCTTATTATTAAACATCATCAATTTATAAAATTGCTCACGTCCTGAATATAGCTGAAATATTGCTTGCTGGACGTTAAACATCAATCAATTCTACTTTGTCTGACCCTTTTGAACAGGAAATGGGTGTTCCTCAGGGAAGCATCCTTTCTGTCACTTTATTTAGTATCAAAATTAATAGCCTTGCTCAAGTTTTAAAAGATAATATTGATGGTTCTCTTTATGTTGACGACTTTTCATATGTTTCTGGGGGAAAAGCATGAATAATATTGAACGTCAACTGCAGTGTCACCTTGATGTTGTTTAACTCTGAATCTTTAATTAAACATGATGGACAGGTCTCTTCACCATTAAGCACAGATAAACTACTGGTCATAAGATTTGAAAATGAGTCTGATGCAATACATGTACTGGTATATGTAAGAGTTGGTGATGGAGTACATGTGCTTAATGGTAGTAGAGGAGCTTGAGTCATGGTGGTGGATATCTCAGTATTGTTAAAATGGTTTGGATAACTTGTGTTTGACGATGTGCTTAATGGTAGTAGAGAAGCTTGAGTCATGGTGGTGGATATCTCAGTATTGTTAAAATGGTTTGGATAACTTGTGTTTGACGATGTGCTTGATGGTAGTAGAGGTGCTTGAGTCATGGTGGTGGATATCTCAGTATTGTTAAAATGGTTTGGATAACTTGTGTTTGACGATGTGCTTGATGGTAGTAGAGCAGCTTGAGTCATGGTGGTGGATATCTCAGTATTTTTAAAATGGTTTGGATAACTTGTGTTTGACGATGTGCTTGATGGTAGTAGAGGAGCTTGAGTCATGGTGGTGGATATCTCAGTATTGTTAAAATGGTTTGGATAACTTGTGTTTGATGAGCAACTGAAAGGTATTGGACTGAGATTTTGCAGAATGTTATCGTCGGCATTGTTAAGGGTCTCTTTTTTTCATGCTTCCTGTTGTTTTCTTTCCATAAATGTGTCTGAAAGAAGATAACATTTATATCCTGTATATGTTGCTACTAAATTACTATACAAACTATATACACAAGTTTAATGTGAAGAGTTGAGATATTTTAAACATACATGTACATGCATGTACCTTATGAATTACTAAAAAAACAAATATTTAGATTTTGTTTGTTTGTTTGAATGGTGTTTAACGCCACTTTCAACAATTTTTCAGCTATTTCATGGCGTCCAGTTTTTATTGGGGGAGGAAGCCGGAGTACCCGGAGAGAACCCCCGACCTGCGGTAGGACAAATATTTAGATTAATAGTTTTTTTTTTATCTGGGTCTGCTGCTAGATTTTCAAAATGAGATAACTAGTTGATGTAAAAAACTGTAGGTTTCTTCTGATGCTAACTTTTAAATCACATTTGTTGCAATTGATAGATCTATGTTTTGTCATATGTTCACTTATTTCACAATCTGGTTTTTGTTTATTCACATAATTGACTATTTACATACATGTAAAACAACCTGTTTACATCCTAAGTCCTAATATTTACTATTGTAGGGCTTAAATTTATTCTTTCATGGAGGGTAGCATCACATTGTCAGGACCTCCATGCTATAAAGGCCTGGGGATAACACTGACTTCTAAGCATAAAAAGTTGCAGTTTATTTACATGTCTCAATATATTGTGTGTTTAATCTAAAATATTTCTGTATTGTAGTTGTAACAAACCGTTATTCTTTTTTTGCAATTGTCATTAACTCATTCCAATCTAATTAAAATTATATCTTCACTTGGCTCCCCCCTTTTTGCTATTGTCGCCATGAAGATCTAACAACATTCCATTACAGGTCATCTCAGATTGAACTACTGTATTGACCAATCAAAAACTGTCTTCCCCAACCTTTAATGTTGGGGAATCCTCTGTCATTGTTCGGAATCTCTCTGGCATTATTGTACCTTTTTCATAACTAAACCCCAAGTTAAGATAAAAGCTTACGTTTGATTGGTTAATTTTTTGGGGAATACCCAAATTTTTCATTGGATAATATTTATATTAAAAGTTCAATCTGAGATGACCTGTAATGGGATGTTGTTAGATCTTTACGGCGACAATAGCAAAAAGGGGGGAGCCAAGTGAAGATATAATTTTAATTAGATTGTAACTCATTCTCATAATCATCAGAATCATGATCTTCATTTCTTGGCCTTTTCTTTTGTTTGCCTGAAAATTACATATACAAAATGTATGGTACATGTAATACTGCATATATTCATACTTAAACCTAAGAAAGTGTGATATATATCACACGACATATATTATCTTTGTTAATTACTACACATGCATTTGAATACTGCATTCTGTTACCCCCTAAAAAGTTAAATTATAATCATGTTCATGTTTTATTGTCTTAATTCTGTGCAAGATATCTTCTCTCAGTTGTGTGTAAAATTCAAATTCTTTTGTCTGTTGTGAGACGTAGGTATAACATAAAAATAGTTGCACACCTACCTTTACCCCCTGCCAGCTGTTCACTGATATCATTTCCATTGCGATCTACAATTAAGGGCAATAATCATGAATGGTCGTAACTCTAGTTTTTTTTAATTCATGTAATTCAAATGATATTCAATACTTAGACCTCAGTCATTCAGTTACAATGGACAAGGCAATTCAAGTACCTGTTATCATACCCCCACTGAAAGATCTTGATTAACTGAGAAACTTTTGTTCTTACAATGGTTATTTATCTCCCAAAAAGTGAAAATTTGCTAAAAAATGGCATTTCCAAGGCAATAACTCTAGTATAGGTTGTCCGATTGATCTGATATTTTGCACAGTGAAAGATCTTAATTAACTGAACAACTCTTGTTCTTATATTGATTATTTATCTCCTTCCATTTTCACAATAATAGATTCAACAAGCGTTCAAATGCGGTCAGGGGGTACCCCTTTTTGAACGGCGGCCATTTTGAAATGGCAGCCATTTGAACAAATTTTAAACAATAGGATTGTTCTAAATACCATATAGAAGAATTGTGTGAAGTGTGGTTCAAATTGGTTCAATAGTTTAGGACTTGTTTGAAAAAGGTATTGAATTTTGGTCATTATGCAACATTTTTCAAAATGGCCGCCAATCGTTTCCAACCGATTTTGATTTTTTTGCAGAAAGTTGTAGTATTAATTAGTCTCTACTACCATACCAATTATCATCAAATTTGGTTCAGTAGTTTTTGAGATATAAGCGTTCAAATGCGGTCAAGGGGTACCCCTCTTTGAACGGCGGTCATTTTGATAAATTTTTCAACGATAGGACTGTTGCAAATACCCGAAAGGACAATCATGCAAAGTTTCATTGAAATCTGTTCAGTTGTTTTGTCTAACTGACGACAGACGACGACGACGTACGCCAAGTAATGGCAATAGCTCACATGGTCTTTGGTGCGCTAAAAAGATGCAGGGGGATCCCTGTACAAATACCATAACTGCATCGGACTCTAATAATAATTAATATAGGGGAAGGGGGATAAGAAAATAACCTTTTATTCAATGGTGTTTACTTTTTGAGTGCATGGTTATTTATCTTCTTGAATGTAAATGTTACTTAAATTATACACTAATATTTGGGAAAAGGTAGTTACTGCGCGTCCATGCCGTGTGGAGGAATAGTCCACATGCTATTTGTCCACGCTTCCGGAAAAACACTGTAAAACAAGGGTATTCCGGGTAAGTAATCGATTGTTTTCCATAATTTCGTGATGAAACAACTAAAAAATTATAAAATGTACATATTTGTGTATTGATTTTATTGGTGAAACTATTATATGACACAATATTATTGCTATTCTATAAACTGAATATTTATCAACATTCATTTAAGGAATGGCCACATGATAGTTAAATCAAAATTAATTTATAATTAAATAATAATGAAATAAATACACAAATAAAATCATGAAAATATATAATACGCTTACAAAGGGAGCGATAATGGTAGAGACGTCAATATTTTTGTAGTACTATGAGCTGAATTTTCCTTTAACCTCCGGTTTAGCACAGTCACACTCTTGTTTTCCCGAACTTTCAGTGTCTTTTTAACGCCTTTTTCTTTGAAATTTCGTACGTCATTAAGCGCACGCGTGATCTATAAAAAAAGCTAGTTGTAAAAAACAAGCGTGGACGAATAGCATGTGGACTATTCGTCCACGCGGCGTGGACCGGCAGACACTACCTTGGAAAAATCTGTCATATGACTATTCACACATTATTACGGACAATTTTTCAGACATGGATATTATTTCATAGATTCTGCATTGAGATTAAATATGGTTTTAATATGTCATAATATTATCATAATATACTGAATTATTTTATTGTTGAGAGTAAGTATTTAATTATAATTAGAGAATATGATTGTCTATTCCTGTATTTAATGTGACGACAATGTTTCATAGCTATATACAGTAGAGATAATTTTATAGATTTATAAGTGTCCATGACATTACATTTGTATTTTATAACAAAATTATGTCCATGGAGATTATATACCATTCTAAATTGTCTGGAGGACAATAATAAAATTAAAAATAATGTGTTGGGATGTACCTAAACATCAAATGTCATTAAAATCGGACAACGTTTAAAATTTGACGCGTTTTTGGCGGCCATCTTGAAACGCCAGGTGGAAAATTTTTTTCCAAATTTGGATTTCCACTCGGGACACTTAAATCCACATCCACACCAAACTTTGTTGAAATCAAAGCACGTTAAATGTCATCGAGATCGGATAAAGTTGAAAATTATACACGTTTTTAGCGGCCATTTTGAAACCCGTCGTCTACCTCCAAACTAAAATTCGTTGAAATCGGACCACGGGAAAATTTTTGCTATTTTTGGGTGGGTGTCGTCAAGTGGCGGCCATTATCAAAATTCTGACTATTGACTGCAACCCTCCAATGTCGATCTACAACTTTGCCAAGTTTCATTTGATTCTTTTAAGGCGTCTTTGAGAAATGTGTCGGAAAAGTTGATGGTATAGGAGAAGTGGAAACCGAAAAATAATAGTAATAATAATTAAAAATCATGTGTTGGGATGCCAACACACACGTCGCCCAAAATCCGCATGGATAGTATTGCGTTCCACTCCGTATCTTAACATCAAATTTCATTAAAATCGAACTTTTAAAATTTAACGTGTTTTTGGCGGCCATTTTGAAACGCCAAATTGAAAAAATAATCGGAATCTGGATTTTAACTCGGAACACTCAAATCCACCTCCATACCAAATTTTGTTGCAATCGGAGCACGTTAAATGTCAAGATCACGTTTTTAGCGGCCATTTTGAAACCGGACGTCGGAGAAAAAACTTAAAGGTAGCGTTTCACTCAAAATACTAACCTCTACCTCCATACCAAATTTCGTTGAAATCGGACCACGGGAAAAGTTTTGCTATTTTAGGGTGGGTGTCGTCAAGTGGCAGCCATTTTGATTGATTGATTGATTGATTAATGGTGTTTAACGCCCGAGCAGCAATATTTCAGCTATATTCAGGGGATGAACATGAAATGGATGATAAAATGAACTTGACATGCTGATGAATGAAAATTGGATGGGACACAAGGAAAAATAAGGGTAACGGATTTTGGATTGCCACTGGCAGATGGGAGGATGGATAGGGTCGGGAAATGTAGCCTCCTGTAGCGGGATCGAAATCCCTACTCATAGCGAATACTACAGCAGCGTTTTTTAACGTGCGAGGAACGTGGCATTTTTCCCAACACGGTGCACTAATATGGTTTGCGGTCAGGTTTTCCGTATTATGGCCTGACAACCCCAGCTTGCCAGGGGTACCCCATTCAACCACCTGGGGCACACATCCCAGTCGGTCTTTAGGCAAACCGACCTGACCCGCCGGTCAGGCTACTGGGCGGTATTTAGTCGCCTTTTACGACAAGCTAGCGCGACTGCGGTCTATTCTTTTAGCCACCCGGATCCCGCACGGGGCGGCAGCCATTTTGAAATGGCGATCATTATCAAAATTCTGACTATGAGGGACATTATCAAATCTTACGTATAAAAGGTGGGCATAATTGCTACAAATATCAATTTTTTATGAAAATTTGAAGTAGCTTATTCATGCATTTTAATTTCGATTTATATAAAATTGACACAAGCTCCAAATCAGCGACCATTTGATGTATTTGATTTTAGTATCTTCGCGAGCTTTAAGGGCAATGCCAAAGGCCCATCTTATATATTACAAAAAATAATCCGTACTTCCAGTCCTCCCTCCCCCTCAGAATCAAATGGTCGTCCCCATATAATGCTTATGTTGACAACACAAAAAAATCATAGGTAATTTTGTTAAAAAAAATATTTTTATGCTACCATTATCGTCAGATATTGTCACTTTTACTCTGCGTTTTGTCTGTACAGCCACAGGTACTTCCATATTGATTTGGTCGTCTGCTAAATTTACCGCCAAAAATCTTTAAAATGTATCAATGTAAACTCCCGAAAAGCACATTATTTGTTACGTTAGCGTTTCTAGTCTCGTATTTCAACATCGAAGACATCTACTTGTTGAAGATTCGAAGTGAAAAACAGAAGAAAACATGCATAAAATATTCTGCATCATGAATTCGCATGTCGTAAGTATTATGTGTTGTACACAATAAGCAAGAGGTACTAACCAATTGAAATCGGCGCAGCTCATTCAATCAAGACTAGAAGTATCCGATAGTACTGGTCAGAGTCGGAGAATAGATTCTTAAAGCGAAGATGAACAGTTTTCGTATTTTCTATTTCCGTTAAAATTATCACACAATGTCTCATTTTTAAGGTCTTTCTTTGTGATCTGACTACATGTCCAAATAATTTCACAGGGAAGGTTTGAAAATCGGGTGGTGAGATATACTTGCTTTTGAGAAAAAGGGCGAGAACTACTCTGACACTTCTTTCTGACCAGAACAAAAAATGGCAAGTTAACCAATATATACCAACAGACTGACATGCACATCCCCACGGTATCAAGACACTGGCACCTATCTATTTGGACATTTCGACAAGACATTTAGGGATCAAGTCATTTTGACATGATCTGGATTTGGACAATTTGTCACCAGTTATAGTTGAAATAAAAATGTTTATCTTTTGTCTGTGTTTTTATTATATTTTTTAGAAGCAGAGATGTACCAAGGGAATGTGAATTGTGTTGAATTTGCGATAGTATTTAAATTATTAGCTTTAATTCGTAATAAAAGTGACCAGTTACGATGTATTAATACCGGTATAAGCATGAGGGTACTTTTGTACTTACATGTTACATATACCATTTATCTAAAATAGAAGCATAATATTCATGTACAGTAGGCTTGCTGGGGATTAGCTACAATAGTGTAGCTCCTTTGACATCTTTGGTTGGATGGAGCTAGAATGCGGTCCCATTAGTCGTAAACCCCATTCAGGACCACTAGGCTTCTATAAATCATGAGTGACGAAGTGTCTACATAAGATGCCGATATGTCCATGATGTCCAGGTGCCTATTGTCTCGGTGCTAAAGTGTCTACAATTCATACACAAAACAATCTTCATCCCTATTAATATTTTGCAACAATTACAAGAGTTTTGATATATATTTTATTACTTTAATTATTTATAACCTTGGCAGTTTACTGAATATAAATAGGGTAATAAAAATTTTTGTTTTTATATCAACATGGGTGTTGAAAATTTGCAATTGTATTTTAAATAAATATCGGTATTGAATTCAAATTGAAAATGGCATATCCACACCTAAACAGTAACCAATTTACTCCCACCCCCAGTCAGCTGTATTAATTAACGAAGTTTGGGATACTTATTGTTTCACACCGTTTCTTATTATTAAGTTGCCCAAAATGGAGTTGATTTTGCACTGTTTCTTCTTCTTATTATTATTTTTTTTTCATTAAGTCACCCAAAGCGTGTTTTGGGTACTTTTTGTTTTTGCATCGTTTCTTCCACTTCACGTAGATCATGAACTTGTCCTCCCTACTGCTCAAAGATGCCTTTTCAAATCAAAATGAAACCTGTTTTAGTTGATAGAGGGTCACTCAAAGATGTGCAATCAACTTAAAAACTTTTCAAAATGGCCGCTGTTACTCAAAATAGCCGGAACTTGTAATGGCTATATCTCGGAAATGGCTTGGCCGATTTTGTTCATATTTCACAGGAGGGAGCCTCTAATTAAATGAACATGTTTGAAAAGTTTCTTGGAAATCAGATAAGGCAGCCATTTTTTAAATGGCGGCTGTTACTAAAAATAAACCAAAAAAATTAAAGTTGGTAATTAAAAATAAAAAACACACTTTCAACAAGTTTTCGCAGAGTTGGAAATAATAGCTGGACCGCCAGCCCAAGACTGGTAAATGTTTGGCAGGGCTGACTAAAAATCAAGAAAATTTGACTTGCTATATAGTAAAAACAGAATTTCAATTTAGGGCTGGTTACTTTTTCAGCTAATTTCCTAACTGGGTTTTCTGTTATAATGTCCCATGACATCACTACTTACGACAGATTTCATCACAGGACATCACAGTAACAAAGTGCTCCCGCCTGATATTTTTTAGTATCATGGACTAACCATGATACTAAAAAATATCAGGCAGATGAGATTAAGGGAAAAACAGCTAATTACTGATATCTTGATTTATCGACCTGAAGAAATGTTAAATTTACTGCTTTATAATTCTATTCATGTAATGATTTTAAATCTTCAATGGAAGTACAGTATCCTATTGCTTTGAGGTTTTTGGCTCCGACTGTTTTAGAAAAAAGGGTCAAAAGGAACTTAATGGATGTTTTAAGAAAAGTGCTATAGAACGTTTATTTACATTTCGATATTCATTTTTTTTATTTTTTCATTGTATTTCTTAATAAATTCTGTCAATAAAATGTTTCAATGGTTTGTATGTATCTTACTGATACAACCTAATTCACAAAGAATAAATGATCTTTTATTAAATCATGACAATGACAATTGTGATGATCTACTAGAAAGTGATGAAGACATATTTTATGATTGTTCAGATGATTAGAGATTGAAGAGAAATCTCCATGTTTCTCAGAACCTGATCTGAAGGATACATATGATATAAATGATGAACCAATTTACTATGGCCATTCTATGCCTATAAGAGTGAGCACGCTTCTAATTTTAGTGACCAAGTGTGAGAACCGGGGCACAGGAGAATTGGCCCACGGCTTCCTCAGCCTGCAGTTAGAGTCTTCTAACAGAGGTAACACTTGCCGTCTGTTGCGACCCGTGTCGATTACAGGACGGGATTTCAGTATGCCGGGAAAACGGTCCCGATCACTTACTGAACCCCTACTTTTTTACACGGAAATCGAGTTAGCCCTGACTTCAACGAATCGGCATGTCACGTCTTGCCCTTTGTGAATTCTTATCAGTTAAGCTTCTCTATTACTGTGAAATACTTTTTATTCGTGTGGTATCAATTTTCGTGGTTTTCGTGGAGACCTCGGACCACGCAATTAAAAATTCAACGAAGAATAAAACTTCATTAACGATGGGAACATGGGAACAACGATCTGAAAATGTCCGAGATCGGACATTTATTTGTAAAATTTAATATATGATTTTGTGGTTCGATCCATTACTAATGTTCAGCTCAAAATCCATCTTAATGATTATGTTACAGGTTTCATGTTCGAATTGTGTTTTTATTAAATGTAGGTATTATTTAATTGTAAAGCGTACAAAGAAACATCGACTTCCGGTCAAGGTGGGGATATATGAGGTGTTCATTTTCGATGTTAAAAAGTAACAAATTATTATCGGAATTATGAGTTTGGTTACTACTTTGAACATAAATTAAAATAAATAAAATATTTAAAAGATAAGCTATACTTTATCTTTATAAGTGCATATCAATGACACGCTACATGTATATCAAATGGATGTTATGATAATACCGATCGTGGCACAAATAACATTAAATTACACCTTTGTAGTTATTGCTACTCAACACATGAAGTGATAAATGCCCTTCGGCTAGGAATGCTTCTATAGATAACAATTAGAGAATTAAATAGACTCAAAGTTGATTTTATTGCAATTAATCAATTAATTAATACATTACCGTGTTTATAATTAGCTATTGATTTCCGTGTTGTTAATTTTACATTCGTTACCACGCGCGTAAACAACATCAGGTAATGAAACTGTTTTGTCTTCTTTATATGTTGATGTTTATTATCAACAGTGAACATGATTCTGCTGTAATCATTTATTTTGATCGCTACCTCACTTTTTGCATTTTCGGAAACCGTCAGTCCACGAATTTAAGGATCCACGAACATGTCAAATTCCACCAAACCACGAAAATTGATACCCACGAATTTAAGTACTTTCACAGAACATTATTTTCCTTTAAACTGTTCCATGAAATGTATGTACCATTTAATTGACAGCTTCTTTTAAGGATTTGCAAAGAAGACGGTGGCTGAAGGGCAAAGCTTCCTCAGCTTTATAGAGGCGACATGTTTGCCGTGTGTTGCAACCCGTGATGGCGGAGGAAGGGATCCTGGTGGTTGAGAGATCACACTTTGCTACATCCATTTGTGCGGGTCAGTGGGTTGGATTTTCAATACACCACTTCGACTTCAACTAGACGGGAGACTGGATGGACCCGGTTCGGTCAATCGGCTGCTCACGCCGAGCCCTTAACAAGCTTGTCGTCATTTGTCTTATCACTTGATTATATTTTGGGAATTTCAGTTCTAATATTGTTCAGTAACAAGCTGTTAAGAAGGCGGTGGCTCATGGGTCAATCAAGTAGATAGAGTTTCGAACGGTTGTTTCGCCAGTTAACTCTGGCACGAAGCTTGCGTTCGTGAAGAAATTCATCTATTTGAGTATACCAACCTTGGAACACCCGATGCTTTCTGCTGGTTATCCTCAGAGACCAAGCATCGCCCTTGTTGGCACTCCGTGGCGGGTTGGTGACAAGGGTGGTGAACCGCATTCTTCTTATCATGGCTTCTGAAACACAAATAAAAAATGGTCCAAAAAAAGAAAAAATGACTTGCAGCTTGAAGAAATGGTTGAGGAAGACTTCTGGTCAAGATTTATTGTATTATCGAGCAAAGATCCTAGTAAACCAATAAGTAAAGTCTCTCCATTCGTTATTGAAAAATTGATAAAAGGTTGTGCAGGAGATGTCAAGAATGTCACCAAGATGAAATCTGGTGGTCTTCTCATTGAATGCAACAAAAAACACCAATCCTCAAGTCAAGAAATCATTCATTATCGTGACGATGATCTCGCCGAACTTACTGACGAGGAAATTTGCACGGAATTAAAGGTTAAACTGAACACCTTCCTTCTGAATTTCAACACCCCAACTGTCCCCCAATCTATCAAAATCGGTCTCTAAAACATTAAAGTCAGCGTATATATTCCCAACCCTGTGCGCTGCCTTAAATGTCAGAAATTCGGACGCGGAAAAGGACAGTGTAGGGGATCACTCATATGTTTTCGATGTGCAGAGCCAGGGCTTTACCTGCACTAAAACTCAAAAATGTGCTAACTGGGGTGAAGCCCACATGTCCTCCTCAAAAGACTGTCAACACTTTAGAAAAGAGAAGAACATTCAAAAATTAAAAATCGAAAAAAAACATTAGCTACCCTGAGGCTCGTCATCAGTACAGTTCGGCGAGTAATCCATCATCTTCTGCCACATCATACGCCAGTGTGACCAAACGCGTTTATGTAACATCAGAAAAGCAAACTATGATCACCTGGTCTATAGATCAAAAAGACCCAACAAGACTACCGGCTCAAACCACTGATAAAATAATTACATCATCTCGAAAAACTTCGGCATCTCAAACTTCTACGCCTTCGGCATCTACTACGTCTTCAACACCCTCTCAATCCTCAAATGATTCTTCAAGCAGCCCAAAAACAAATTCAAATATAAAGTCCAATTCAAATACAAAATCTTCTAACTCCAATTCAAATTCAAATCAAAACTCAAATCAAAAAGGAGATCGAACTCCAAAACTGCTGAGGGATCCCATTAAGGTCCACAACAGGTTTGGAAGTCTAGATCATCTAGACACTACTATCCGGGGCGATCCCATGGATACACTACCCTCAGATACTGGATCTAAAAGTAGGTCCCCCAGCAGAAACCGGCGGAAAAGCCCCCCCCCCCCAAAAAAAAAAAACTGTCACTATTCCACTATTCGCAGACCATAATTGTCGAGGTCTTAAGATTAATTTTCTTGAAATTACTTTATTAGTTCAAGCCTTTTTTCCTGTTGCATTTTGCCTCCAAGAATCCCACCTAAAACGAAGTGATAACATATCTTTAAAAAACTACTCTATATACAGCACATATGTAGACGAGAATGATAGAGCTGCTGGCGGTTCTACCATTCTTGTAAAAGACCAAGTTCTACATAGCCCTGTAGATCTCGACACTGATCTTCAGGCGGTTGCTGTTAGAATACCTTTGACAAAACAATTACTTTATGCTCTGTGTATATCCCTCCAAATTCTTCATTAAATTTAAATCAGTTGAAACATCTTACAGATCAGCTTCCGGCCTCTTATGTATTACTTGATGACTTCAACGGACACATCCCTTTTTGGGGCAGTAACACAATAAACGATAAAGTAAAATTATTGAAGGCTTATTGAATCAGGAAGATCTTTTTGTTTTTAATGATGGAACCAATACATATTTACATCCTGGGAATGGATCATATTCGGCTATTGATCTAACAATAGCAGATTCTTATCTGTTGCCCGATTTCTCATGGAAAGTTCATGACGATCTCTGTGGCAGTGATCACTTTAACATTATCTTGGAATCTTTACAATCTTCAAACGCAGAACGAGTCGCTCGGTATAAATTTGGCAAGGCCAATTGGCATCTATTTGAACAACTCTAGAGCGACTTAACTCGGATGCTTTTGAAGCTGTTTTGATCCAATTTTAAAATTCAATGAAACACTTATTTCAATTGCTGATGAAACAATCACTAAGACCCCGACAAATCCAAAACATCCTAGTAAACCATGGTTCGATGACACCTGTGAGGACGCTATTAAAGATCGGAAAAAAGCCGAACGACGCTTAAATAAACACCCAACTCAAAATAATCTTAACCATTTCCGAATTGTTCGAGCGAAAGTTCGCAGGGTAACAAAACAAAGACGACGCACCTCTTGGTGTAACTTTGTTTCTAAACTAAATAACCATAACCCCATGAATCAAATTTGGAACATGATTCGTAAAATTAAAGGTATAAACAGTAAAGCAAATGTCCATCATTTAAAGGTTGGACAAGACTTGTTAACATCAGAGTCGGATATATCTAACAAATTGACCGAGGCATTTGCAAAACACTCGTCCGCTGAAAATTATCATCCCGATTTTCAGCGTATCAAAACTCAAAAAGAAAAATTAAAACTTAATTCCAGTCAAAAAATCTAGAAGATAACAACAAACCTTTTTCTTTGGAAGAGCTAAAAACCTCTTTGAACAATTCTCACGATACAGCATGTGGTCCAGATGACATCCATTATCAACTTCTCAAACATCTGCCACAATCATCTCTCCAATGCCTTTTGATTTTTCTTAACAACATTTGGATAACGGGTGACTTACCATCTATATGGAAATGGCCACTGTTGTGCCTATTCCAAAACCAGAAAAAGATCACTATGAAGCGTCCAACTATCGGCCTATAGCCCTCACAAGCAGTTCGATCGCCTTGTCTGGTTTTTAGAATCGAACAAACTAATCTCGAATATCCAGTGTGGATTCAGACAAGGTCGTAGTACTATTGATCATCTGGTGCGTTTCGAAACATATATTCGAAACGCATTTGTCAAAAACGAACATGTTGTGTCTATCTTTTTCGATTTAGAAAAAGCATATGACACGACATGGAAATATGGTATTTAAAAAGATCTTTTTGATATGGGGTTGAAAGGTAGACTTCCTACCTTAATTTCAAACTTTTTATCTGACAGAGAATTTAAAGTTAGGGTCAATTCTACGTTATCTGACCCTTTTGTTCAGGAAATGGGTGTTCCCCAGGGCAGCATTTAGTATTAAAATTAATAGCTTGGCTCAAGTTTTAAAAGATATTATGGGGCCTCGGTGGCCGAGTGTTCAAGGTAGTTCGTCTATTATTGATCACGTGGTCTGTCAACACTGAGATTGCGGGTTCGATTCTCACTGCAGGCAGGGTTTACTCGACTCCAATCTTAATTGACAAGGATTGCCAGTTTTCCTACCGCAGGTCGGGGGTTTTCTCCGGGTACTCCGGCTTCCTCCCCCAATAAAAACTGGACGCCATGATATAGCTGAACAATTGCTGAAAAGTGGCGTTAAACACCATCAAACAAACAAACATAAAAGATATTATTGATGGTTCTCTATATGTTGACCACTTCCTCATATGTTACCGAGGGAAAAATAGGAATAATATAGAACGTCAGCTGCAGTTGTGTTTAAATAGAATAGAGAAATGGGCAATGGAGAATGGTTTTAAATTCTCCACTTCAAAAACTGTTGGGATGCATTTTTTGTAATAAACGTAAGATGCATCCTGATCCCGAATTAAAATTATATAATAATCCTATCAAAATTGTAAAAGAAACTACTTTTCTTGGTCTTATATTTGATTCAAGGCTAACCTTTCTTCCCAATATCAAAATGTTAAAAAATAAATGCCTTAAAGCATTCGATATTTTAAAAGTCGTATCCAGCACCGACTGGGGTGCTGAATGCGATGTTTTACTCAATCTATATAGATCGCTGGTTCGATCGAAATTGAATTACGGTTGTTTAATTTATGGTTCTGCGCGAAAGTCATATCTCAAAACCCTTGATATTATACACCATCAAGGATTGCGACTATGCCTTGGAGCATTTAGAACTACACCAATAAATAGTTTTTATGTAGAGGCAAACGAGCCTTCTTCGTATAAAAGAAGAATAAAGCTCGCTTTGCAATATGTAACCAAATTGAAGGCTTATCCCGACAACCCGCCCACAACTGTGTTTTCAAACCTCTTTATCAGAACATTTTCGAAAAGCATTTAAACAAAATTCAACCTTTTGGCCTGCGGATTAAATCTCATTTGGAGAATTCAACTATAAATTTAGATGAAATTGCTGCAATTGAAATTCCACATAACCTTTCATGCTTAAACCCCAAGCCAATATTTATTTATGATCTAAGAAAACAGAAAATCTGACACAAACCCATTAATTATACATCAACATTTTGCAGAAATTAAATCTTGTTACCCTGACTATAGTACTATTTATACGGATGGGTCAAAAGACGAAGATAAAGTTGCTTCAGCCGCTGTCTTCGGAGAGCGTGTTGAAACTCGTCGTCTCCCGTCTGCCTCGTCTGTATTGAGGCGCAAGCTATTCTTCTTGCGATGAAAATAGTTGCTTCGTCAGAGGAGCACAAATTTATGATCTGCTCTGATTCTCTGTCATGTCTTCTTGCTATTGAAAACTTCAAATTTAAGACTCCTTATATTTTAAAAATTGTTCAAATTTACAAATCCCTTGTAGCTTTGGGTAAAGAAGTTATGTTTTCCTGGATCCCAAGTCGTGTGTGGATCCATGTGAACACGGTAGTGGACGAGGATGCCAAAAAGGCCTTGAATAACGATATAATTAATTGTGCCATACCTTTTACTGATTTTAAAGCATTTATTTTTAAACATATTTCTCGTTTGTGGCAGAGTGGTTGGGATCTAGAGGTGTCCATTGCATGGAAAAACATCCAGGATTGAGAAGTTTGTTCAATTTCAAAACATATTTTACAAACCTGCAGAGTCCCCTAAAAACATTATTAATGTACATTTTGTTTAACTTGCATAGAACAAATTAAGGAGACCTCCCAAAATATAAAATGTTGCAAAGATCTTAAAGCTCGAAACAAAAAATCATATTTCATTGAAGTTCCAATCGAAAATCAACTGGTAATTTTTTCAAACGTGAGTCATTTGTAACAGCATTAAAACAGATTTAATAGGAAGAAAGAAAATGTTAACAACATAGAAGATATATGTGATGGAAGTGTGTATCATAACCTTTCAAAACTAGGGGTCCTTTGTCAGACCCCACTGGTACAACTTGTCATTTATTCTAAATACAGATGGTATACCAATATTCAAGAGTTCGAAATTCTCAATTTGGCCAGTGTATTTATTGATAAATGAACTCCCATGTGAAAAAGGGTGAAAATATGTTATTTTGTGGGCTTTGGTTCAGTGATAACAAACCTTTCTTGCCAACATTTGCAAAACCTCTACACAAAAGCTTAAAAGATCTTGAAAGTAAAGGTGTTCCAATTCATTTAGGTGACATGAAATTGACTTGCAAGGGCCATCTTATATGTATTTCTGCGGACCTAACTGCCAAAAGTCTGTTAATGAACATGAATCAGTTCATTGGATCATATTCTTGCTATTACTCCCTTGAAAAAGGATGTACTTTTCGGACTAAAAAAGGTGGATCAGTGCATATATTTCCTTTCAACTCGGGCTATCCATTTGGCTGTGAAAGGAATAATTTCAACTGTTTAAATGACGCCAAAGAAGCTCTGAATAGTCAGTGTACTGTCAATGGAATTAAAGGGCCCTCTTTTCTCATGTGCCTTGATAGTTTTAATTTTGTAAAAGGTGCAAGTATAGTTTATATACATGGCACACTACTTGGTATAACCAAGTGTTGCTTATAAATTTATGGTTTTCTGGTACTTATAGTAAGGAAGATTTTTCAATTGCTCATAGTAGTGATATTATTGACAAGCGCCTACTTAATATCAAACCACCAGCCTACATTTCACGGGTGCCAAGAACTATAACAAACAACTTCAAGTATTAAAGAGCTTCTGGGCTTGGATCATGGCTTTTTTTCTACTCTCTTCCTGTATTACATGACATCATGAGAGAAACATTTTATCTACACTTCTGTGCTTTTGTACAGGGAATGTATTTGTTGTGCAAGAGCAGTATATCACCGATACATTTACATCAAAGTGAAAAGTTTCTTCTGTATTTTGTAATGACATTCAGGGATTTGTATGGAGAAAAGTTCCAAACTATCAATTTGCATTCTTTAATCCATCTTCCGCAATGTGTAAAAAATATAGGACCTTTATTGTGTTACTCATGTTTTTCCTTTGAAAATGAAAATGGAAAGTTAACAAAATATTTTCATGAGACTCAGCATGTAGACGCTTAAATTTTAAGTTCAGTGAACATTGTACAGAAGATGCCTGTTTTACTTCAAGATGTACCTGTACAATATAAGCCTTTTCCTCAACAATAATACCTCTCAAGATTACCAAAAGTCATTGAATTTCATATCCAGTTCCTGGGGAAAACTTTTAAAAGAGAATCTTTACAAACAAGAGGATGAACAAATTGTCAATGCTGCAAGGAGAACAACCTTGTTTATTTTTTTATAACCGCATGAAATTTAGAGGCGAAATGTACCATTGTTTGAAAAATTGTCGTGTATTTAAAAGAAATACTTACACTGTTAAGTATTTCTGTCCACAAAATAATATAATGTGTTATTGTCAGGTTCTTTTTTGTGCTCATAAAGGAAAAAGTAAACAATATCTTGCTTTTATCAAGTGTTTCAATGTTGTAGACAAATCTCTACTAAATTTTCATGGGATTCATGACAACAAACTTGGAATAGATGCCCACCACATTACTGTATGTGAACAGTCCGAGTGTATTAAGGTAAATGAGGTTGAGAATCTTATGGCAGTTTGCGTTGACATAACAATGGTAAATACCAACATGGAAAAGACTTATTTGACACAAAGTATTTTTGTGATTATTTTATATAAAGCTGCAAAAATTGGACTTTTTTAAGGTAATTTTAAGAAGGTTTATTTTTCATGTTCAATTTGTTGTTTCAATTAGTTCTTGTCCTGATTATGACTGAAATATTGTTGACTGGACATATATTTAACAAACAACAAACAAACAAACATAATGTTTATGTATGTGTAGTTCATTCATTTTTTAAAAGAATTGGACAATGATTGGTTCTATGTGTTTAATTCTCATATATTTTCATTAATTTATAAACTACTTGTATAATGTACACTGTATGATAAAACTTGAAACTTAACATTTCTCAAAATACAAAAGAAATTCAAGTTGCACAACTGAAAACCTAAAGTTCAAAAGACATGAAAGATGAGGATGCAGATGTAACATTTTAGATCTGACACAACAACATGTCAAGATTAATCAAGCTATGACTTATATTTCTTGAGATGTAAAGGTGCTCAAAAGCTTGAACATTGTCATGATTGTTATTATATTTATTGAAAATTGTATTAGTCACTCAATCAGAAAATCTAGGTCCAGGTTATAAGATGGGAATTCAGTTGTGTGAAGTTACCACTGGGGAAAATGCATATCAAATTTCATCATAGCTCATAATTGAGATATAAAGGTGCTTACAGAACCTTAATATTGCTATTAGGTGCATGTATTATACATCATGAAAATTGTCAAAGTCACTAGACCGGAAAATCAAGGTCAAGGTCATAAAGTCATGATAAGATAGGGATACAACTGTCCTCAGCTACTTCTAAGGCATATGCAAACCAAGTTTTATCAACCTAAGACTTGCAGTTTACAGCTATGAATGTGCTCATAAAACTGTAACATTTAAAGTTAACGCTGGTGGTTAAGTAACACCTGTGTCCCACTCTACTTTGTATGCGAGTCAAAAATACAAGTCTGTTTTTTTTTTTTTTTTTTTTTTTGCTTTTTGACCATCTCTACTTATATTCTTGATGCCCCTGTTCATTTAATATTTTAAATATTGTGCTACGTACATTATACACGATGTGTGTAGCTGTGTAAGTTAAAGTTGTTTTTGGCTCAGAAGCAGAAAACAATTACAAACATATATTTTATTGGGTCATATAAATGTATTTATACATGTATGTTCATTTATGTTTGCATAAAAAATATGATCATGATGATATGAATGTTGATTAGACATGTAAGATGTACAATGAATGTGAAAAGTGATAATGAGATGTGTGAACAATTATTTCCAATTGATATTTACAATAACATAAATTTGTACTTCTTGAACATGTAATAAATGCTGAATTTATTATATGCCATGTATACATGTAATGCCTGTACTCAATTTCTATAACAAACTACTAATATACTGAGGCATGTTTCAATCATGTTAACATTTACAAGGGTCTTATATAATGATGGGAAATTAAATGCATGTAAAATATATGCTTTATCAGGTGTATCCAATATATATCATTTAAACGTACATATAAGCTTAATACCAAAAAAAATGTAGAATTTATTAAGGCCAAAAAAAGGTTGTTGGTTTCCCCTAACCCGGCCGGGTCACTTTTTTGGTGCCTGGTCAATAAATTTTATTGCCATTAAAAAAAATAATATGGCCTACCCGTCTTAGATCATAAGATTTGCCAATTTTTCGTTCTACAAGACTTTTAACATGTTGAAATGGTATAATTTAAAGTATTTTTAACTTTATTCTGTTTTTAAAATGAAACTGAAGTACAGAAAACTCATATAATTTATTCTTATACACTTAGCTTACAAAATTTTTCATCAAAAAAAAAAATAAAATAAAATTATTTTCCTGTCTACCAGGTCTAAAAAAATTGCCCATGTTTAGGAGGAACCAACAATCATTTTTTCATGGCCTGATGGAGCAGGCAACTATTGCTTTTAAGGGGGGCTATGAGGTTTTTTCCTTTTCTTCTTATCTGTTTATTTATTTAGCCTTAATTTTTTGCTAGCATTATGTCATGCAGAATGTAAAAATTCTTGATTTTCTGTTAATGTAGACCCTAGAACAACAACGTGCATTGTTATTTCCAGATTTTTGGCACATACTGTCACAGTGTCTTTCAATTGCACCATAGCCCCCCCCCCCCCCCCTTCCAAAAAGGCCAAAAAATGTTTTGTAGATTTTAAACGTGCTTTTGATTCAGTATCACATCTACATCTTTTCTATAAACTTAAAAATACTGGAATTGGTACCAAATTTTACAATATTACAAAAAACCTGTACTGTAAATGACAGTTAATATTAAAAAGACAAAAGTACTAGTTTTTAATAAATCTGGAAGAGTACAAAACATAAAGATAAAACTTTAAGACGAAGATATAGAGCCAGTAAAACAATATACATATTTAGGAGTCAATTTTATGGCATCCGGTAGCTTCAAAAATACTAAACATGAATTATACAATAGAGGTTTTAAAGCATTTTTTAAACTAAGGAGAACATTCACAACCGAATTACCTAAACCTAAAACATTAATGCATATTTTCAGTCATACTATAAGACCAATTCTTTTATATGGTTCCGAAATTTGGGGCTATATCCAATAAAATAAAACCAAAGATATAGCATCATATACTAATAAAGAGACTGATAAGCTTATCTTAGAGAAAATACATACTAAATTTTGTAAATATGCACTTTGCATTAAAAACAAAGCCTCTAATACAGCCAGCAGAGGAGAATTAGGATCACTTCCAATTTTATATTATATATACATTAATATGATAAAATATTGGTGTCATTGAGTTAAAGCTATTGGAGAAACAAATACTATACTAAAGGAAGCCTTTCTACTCTCAACATCAATGAATAAAAACAACCATGAATCCTGGGTAGGCTGCATACAAAAATTTTTCAAATACTTGAATATGGAATATATCTTTACTAATGTAAGTAAATATAAGACAAATTTTATAGTAAATAAGGTGAAAGAAAACTTAATAGTAGTATTTAAAAACCAGTGGTTAAATAACATAAATAGCATCCAGGGAACAAGTAAAAATTCATCTGGGAATAAACTAAGAACATACAAAAAATTTTAAAATAGTTTTACATTCGAAAGTTATTTACATATAGGCTCAAAATCTAATCGCCAAATCATTAATAAATTCAGAGTTAGTGCACATGATCTTGAAATTGAGAAGGGAAGATATATAGGTGTTAAGGCAGAAAACAGAATATGTAAACTATGCGAAACAGAAGTCGAGGATGAATTCCATTTTCTTTTAAAATGTCCATCTTTAACAAATATAAGAGAAATTTATATACAAAAATTCAATAATAACTTTAAAAACCTAGGTCAATTATCAGATGAAAATAAATTCATATGGTTTCTTTCCTCTGAGGACAAATTAGTAGCTGACATCCTTGGTAATATGTTACACTCTCTATTTGAAGAAAGAAAAAATATATTAAATAGCAAAGCAGAGTCACCCCCACAAGGTAAAAATAAACAGAAAAAATGTAACAATAGCAATAGAAACAATAAATAGTTAACCCATTATGAAAATTATCAGATATATTCCCAGGTCACAGCGGTAACCTCTTGTTTGTCACTCAAGTATTGTATTTAATTACTTGTTTTGGTTTATGCATCATCATATGTATTCCTAATCATAATAATTATTTCCTTAATTGTACTATTAATTTTGTTTTCATAATTCGTGTAATTTTGATTCGCTCAAAGTGGGCACCTTGATTGGTATTAATAAACATTGTTGTTGTTGTTGTTGTTTATATTTTTAAACTGTACTTGAACGAAATTTTTCCACTTTCTATTTATTTAAAAAAAATTATCTGATGGATTTCTTGGTTTTCCCATTGTGACCCCCATAGAAAACATAAACTCATATGTGCATTTGTATGTACAAACACTTATTTCCAACATTTCTAGTTCACAAGTAATGCAATTCCTCATATTAAAGCTGAATGGATTTTCATGAAAGTTTTAAATTGAAGGTTTGTCCTGGTAAACCTTGAATTAAGCAATGTGAACTCGGGTGCTCCAAAATGGTTTAACAGATCCTGCTTGCTATGGTATATATATGTCTGTCCCAATGCTAACAATCATATTATTAGAATGGGTCAGAATCAACATAGAACAGCAACACTAAACTATCTGAATTAATTTCTGTTAAGTCGATATTAAAAAATATCTATTAGTTTTTATTCCGGCACTATTCTGGCTATACAATTTTGAAAATCATGCAAGTTTTTGTTTTGCCACTATTCTGGCTATACAATTTTGAAGTCATGCAAGTTTTTCTTGTGGCACTATTGTGGCTATATACATTTTGAAAATATTAAATAAAGAATTTATTCTGGCATCATTGTGGTGACAAATTAATCTATGGCTATATTGTGGCAATAAGAGTGTTTATTGCTGCATTAGTGCTGCAACATGGCTGTTTGTGACGCTATCTGGCTATATTCTTCTGGCACACAAATCAAATTGCAGCAATACTGCCGCAACATTGCCACAATGTTGCTGCAACAATTTCATTTCCATAAGGGTATCTACCATGGAAAGGTCAACAGCTATCATATATACCATGTTATGGTCAACAGCTAACATATATACAATGGTTAGGTCAACTGCTACAGCACTTGAGATTATCAATCCGTCAGCAATCAGTTATCAATTTGTCATGACAGTCAAATCGTTCCCAATCCGTCCATCCGTCAAATGACGGATTTGGAATGATCTGACGGATTGATTTTGACTGATCGCTCCAATCCGTTCTTTCAACTTCCGGTAATTGAAATTAATTTTCGAAATGTGAAAATTCGTTTCACTCGCAAATATTATAAGTATAAAAATGTCAACTGTTTTGTCCTCATTTATGGCTCGTTGTCTAAAGTTATAAATTATATAAATGGATATTCCCCCAATCTATAACTAATGCATCTTTGACGAAATATAAACACCACATAGTGTCATTTTATTAACGAATAATTAAAACAAAGTAAATTATTAAACACAAAACACACACACACACACACAACGACTTTAAAAAAATATTTGACCTCGCATGCCAAGGCTCGTATTTGTCTTCAAATTTTTCTAAAGCGGAAAAAGCGAGAATGACGAAAAACGCGAAGGCGGAATCATAACATTTTTTTTCTCTTCGCGCTTTTGCTATAGCATTATTTGTATGTGTGAAGTTTGTTTAACACTAATTTCAAAAATTATATTAGTCTATGTAATATAGTGTGGAGTGTTTATAGGGAAGAGCTGGAGTACCAAACGAAACAGCAGACCTTTGACAGGAAAACTGGTGCTCTTTGCAAATTTAGAGATGAGTCGAGCATACCCTCTCGCTATCAGAGTCGAACTGACAACTCGGTGATAAATAATAGAATTCTGCTACCTTAACCACCAAGGTCGAGGTTTTTATAATAAACGCTTAAAAAGATCATTTGTCTCAGTTTGATCAGTTTTCTTTCTGTTCCACAATTCCTACGAATTCCGGTGTATAATACTGGATAAGATTAACGACAAATTCGAAAAACATCTATTTATATATTGTAATCACTATCTCGTTGTGTCACATGAATTTACACAGAATTAAATCTCAAATAAAGATTTTGTATACGCGTTTGTATATGGAAGCTTACGAGTTAAAGATGCGAAGATGTAAGCGTAATATAACAATCAATTCTGCTTTCGCATTTTAGCCATCACAGTTTGTTTATTTTACGATGTCTGTTATAGTCATTCGATTTTCAATGATATATAAGTATAAATAGTTTCCTTTAAATTCGGACGTATTTGAAATTCGTTACTACGTTTCACAGAGCTACCCAGCGCGTCCTCAGCTGGCGGACATGGGATGCCCTCTTTTTTTCGGGGGTTGGGGGGTTGGGAGAGGAAGGTTCAATATTTTACAATACAACTTTTTGCTTAGTAAACAATGTGTTTTGATTGGCAATGCTTGTTCAACCATTGTTTATACACAACAGTTTTATAATTGTATTTAAAAATGTTATAAACTTAATAAAAACACGCAGGCATACATTTATATAAGTAAGTAGTAATAATGTCAAAAAGAGGCCACGTCCTTTCCTAAATGTGAAATATTTCTGTTACTGATTTTGGAGTCTGGTCGGCATAATATACGACAAAAAATATACATGTAACAGGTCGCCTAAAATAAAATAGGCCGAAATCACGAGTCGCGGAAATAAAAAAAGAGAATCAATAAGGATGACGAATATAAAACATTTACCTCGTCGCTACTGATGTGCCTTATATCGAAGTTTTTTAAGGTTTACAGGGCTCGACCCGCAGATATGTCCTGATTAAAGAAATTTTCTATTTATATGATATAAAGAAAATATTGTTTTCTTTAAAGATGTTTAATAATGTTATTTTTTAAAACGAGACATTGTATTAACTATTCTCTTGAATACTTGCCTTTATTTTATTATCAATGTTATTATAAATGCATATATAATATACGAAAGACGCAGAATTCGTGTTAGCTTTAAATTATTAATTTATACGTATCCGTCAATAAACTGACCGATTTATGCATATAATTAAATGACGGATTCTGAATCGCACTGATTGGACTGATCGCTGACGGTTACAGGGGTAATTATGGATTCATAATTTTGGACGATGTTTTCATCATCAATCAGTCAGCGTTCCAAAATCCGTCAGCAATCAGTTATCAATCAGTCAAAGTGTTGCGTTTACGGGTGCAAGTACGGTGCCATATATACCATGGTTAGGTCAACAGCTACCATATATATAATGGTTAGGTAAACATCTATCATATATACCCTGGTTGGGTCAACAGCTACCATATATACCGTGGTTAAGTCAACATCTACCATATATACAATGGTTAGGTCAACAGCTACCATATATATAATGGTTAGGTCAACAGCTACCATATATACCATGGATAGGTCAACGGCTACCATATATACCATGGATATGTCAACGGCTACCATATATACCATGGTTAGGTCAACAGCTACCATATATACCATGGTTAGGTCAACGGCTATCATATATTCCATGGTTAGGTCAACGGCTACCATATGTACCATGGATAGGTCAACGGCTACCATATATACCATAGTTAGGTCAACAGCTACCATATATACCATGGTTAGGTCAACGGCTATCATATATACCATGGTTAGGTCAACTGCTATCATATATACCATGGATAGGTCAACGGCTACCATATATACCATGGATAGGTCAACGGCTACCATATACACCATGGTTAGGTCAACAGCTACCATATGTACCATGGATAGGTCAACGGCTACCATATATACCATGGATAGGTCAACGGCTACCATATACATGTATACCATAGTTAGGTCAACAGCTACCATATATACCATGGTTAGGTCAACGGCTATCATATATACCATGGTTAGGTCAACGGCTACCATATATACCATGGATAGGTCAACGGCTACCATATATACCATGTTTAGGTCAACAGCTACCATATATACCATGGTTAGGTCAACGGCTATCATATATACCATGGTTAGGTCAACGGCTACCATATGTACCATGGCTAGGTCAACAGCTACCATATATACCGTGGTTAGGTCAACGGCTACCATATATACCATGGTTAGGTCAACGGCTACCATATGTACCATGAATAGGTCAACGGCTATCATATTTACAATGGTTAGGTCAACAGCTGCCATATATACAATGGTTAGGTCAACAGCTACCATATATACCATGGTTAGGTCAACGGCTACCATATATACCATTGTCAGGTCAACGGCTACCATATATACCATGGTTAGGTCAACGGCTACCATATATAACATGGTTAGGTATACAGCTACCATATATACCATGGTTAGGTCAACAGCTACCATATATACCATGGTTAGGTCAACGGCTACCATATATACCATGGTTAGGTCAACAGCTACCATATATACCATGGTTAGGTCAACAGCTACCATCTATACAATGGCTAGGTCAACAGCTATCATAAATACCATGGTAATGGAAACTGTTATCATATATACAATGGTTAGGTTAACAGCTGCCATATATACCATGGTTATATCAACAGCTACCATATATACAATGGTTAGGTCAACAGCTACTATATATACCATGGTTAGGTCAACAGCTTCCATATATACCATCGTTAGGTCAACAGCTTCCATATATACCATGGCTAGGTCAACAGCTACCATATATACCATGAAAAGGTCAACAGCTACCATATATACAATGGTTAGGTCAACAGCTGCTATATATACCGTGGTTAGGTCAACAGCTACCATATATTCAATGGTTAGATCAACATCTATCATATATACCATGGTTAGGTCAACAGCTTCCATATATACCATGGATAGGTCAACAGCTACCATATATACCATGGTTAGGTCAACGGCTACCATATATACCATGGTTAGGTCAACAGCTACCATATATACAATGGTTAGATCAACATCTATCATATATACCATGGTTAGGTCAACAGCTACCATATATACCATGGTTAGGTCAACAGCTACCATATATACAATGGTTAGATCAACATCTATCATATATACCATGGTTAGGTCAACAGCTACCATATATACCATGGTAAGGTTACCAGCTACAATATATACAATGGCTAGGTCAACGGCTACCATATATACCATGGCTAGGTCAACAGCTACTATATATACCATGGTTAGGTCAACAGCTACAATATATACCATGGTTAGGTAAACAGCTACGATATATACAATGGTTAGGTCAACATCTGTCATATATACCATGGTTAGGTCAACAGCTACCATATATACAATGGTTAGATCAACATCTATCATATATACCATGGTAAGGTCAACAGCTACCATAAATACAATGGTTATATCAACATTTATCAAATATACAATGGTTAGGTCAACAGCTACCATATATACAATGGTTAGGTCAACAGCTACAATATATACAATGGTTAGGTCAACAGCTACTATATATACAATGGTAAGGTCAACAGCTACTATATATACCATGGTAAGGTTAACAGCTACCATATATACCATGGCTAGGTCAACAGCTACCATATATACCATGGCTAGGTCAACAGCTACCATATATACCATGGTTAGGTCAACGGCTAAAATATATACCATGGTTAGGTCAACGGCTACCATATGTACCATGAATAGGTCAACTGCTATCATATTTACAATGGTTAGGTCAACAGCTGCCATATATACAATGGTTAGGTAAACAGCTACCATATATACCATGGTTAGGTCAACGGCTACCATATATACCATGGTCAGGTCAACGGCTACCATATATACCATGGTTAGGTCAACGGCTACCATATATACCATGGTTAGGTCAACGGCTACCATATATATCATGGTTAGGTATACAGCTACCATATATACCATGGCTAGGTCAACAGCTACCATCTATACAATGGCTAGGTCAACAGCTATCATAAATACCATGGTAATGTAAACTGTTATCATATATACAATGGTTAGGTTAACAGCTACCATATATACCATGGTTATATCAACAGCTACCATATATACAATGTTTAGGTCAACAGCTACTATATATACCATGGTTAGGTCAACAGCTACCATATATACCATGGTTAGGTCAAGAGCTACCATATATACCATGGCTATAGGTCAACAGCTACCATATATACCATGGTTAGGTCAACGGCTACCATATATAACATTGTTAGGTCAACAGCTACCATATGTACCATGGTTAGGTAAACAGCTACCATATATACCATGGTTAGGTCAACGGCTACCATATATACCATGGTCAGGTCAACGGCTACCATATATACCATGGTTAGGTCAACGGCTACCATATATACCATGGTTAGGTCAACGGCTACCATATATATCATGGTTAGGTATACAGCTACCATATATACCATGGCTAGGTCAACAGCTACCATCTATACAATGGCTAGGTCAACAGCTATCATAAATACCATGGTAATGTAAACTGTTATCATATATACAATGGTTAGGTTAACAGCTACCATATATACCATGGTTATATCAACAGCTACCATATATACAATGTTTAGGTCAACAGCTACCATATATACCATGGTTAGGTCAAGAGCTACCATATATACCATGGCTATAGGTCAACAGCTACCATATATACCATGGTTAGGTCAACAGCTACCATATATACCATGGTTAGGTCAAGAGCTACCATATATACCATGGCTATAGGTCAACAGCTACCATATATACCATGGTTAGGTCAACAGCTACCATATGTACCATGGTTAGGTCAACAGCTACCATATATACCATGGCTAGGTCAACAGCTACCATATATACCATGGTTAGGTCAATGGCTACCATATATACCATGGGTAGGTTAACAGCTACCGTATATACCATGGATAGGTCAACGGCTACCATATATACAATGGTTATGTCAACATCTATCATATATACCATGGTTAGATCAACATCTATCATATATACCATGGTAAGGTCAACAGCTACCATATATACAATGGTTAGATCAACATCTATCATATATACCATGGTAAGGTCAACAGCTACCATAAATACAATGGTTATATCAACATCTATCAAATATACAATGGTTAGGTCAACAGCTACAATATATACAATGGTTAGGTCAACAGCTACTATATATACAATGGTTAGGTCAACAGCTACTATATATACCATGGTAAGGTTAACAGCTACCATATATACCATGGCTAGGTCAACAGCTACCATATATACCATGGCTAGGTCAACAGCTACCATATATACCATGGCTAGGTCAACAGCTACCATATATACCATGGTTAGGTCAACAGCTACCATATATACCATGGTTAGGTCAACGGCTACCATATATACCATAGCTAGGTCAGCAGCTACCATATATAACACGAAAAGGTCAACAGCTACCATATATACCATGGTTAGATCAACATCTATCAACATCTATCATATATACCATGGTTAGGTCAACAGCTACCATATATACAATGAGCCTTGGAAATCGTTCCCTGTACCCAGAACACTTTTATGAAACCCTATTTGCAACCGTACGATGAAATGCCTACATACTGACCAAACACCGTGGTCGTCAGAGATTTGACTTGCATTTTGTCTTGACAAAATGTTCTAAAAATTTTCTAGCCAACTTTTACCTCTTATAATTTCATGCTCTGTTTGCACAAATTACCATTTTGTTAGATTTACATGCATTGTGCTTATTTTTATAATGTTCCAGGCACACCTGAAAACGACATAAGACACGTTTTACCGTGCATCATAAATAAATCCAGCTGATTGCTTTCATATTATTAACTGTTTCGAATCGTTATAAAATGCTCCATAATAAGAAGCAATCACATTTTGTTTTGTTTTTTGAGAAAATATGACTTAAAATTGTCCGAATAATTACTTATGCCACAGTTTAACGCATACTTTAACATTAAAAGGACAATTTGATCAGTAGCGATCACGGGGAAAGGAGAAAACATTCAATGTTAGAAATTGTGTGCCTGTTGTTAAGGGAATGATAACTTATATACATTATTTATTTTTGGTTTAAAAGTTACTTATCGTAATTTTCAGCACTTTTCTAGCTTATCTCGACATCCAGTTTATTTTAGATGTAAATCGGAGGATCCGATGGAAAACCCTGATTTTTGGCAAGAAAACTGGCAATCCATCCTTAATTAACGTTGGATTCGATCCCGCCCTGCCCGTAGTAAGGCTCAAACACACCGATGATCCATTGTAGACTAACCACTTTAACCATTAGGCTACAATTACCACTTTTTAAAATAAAAATGGCATTACTCTGGAACGGTTAGTTTGAAAATTTCAGAAATCCTTCAATTGGCATTGGTTTTTTTTCCATTGGCTACATCTAATACCGTAACACTAATGGTTATATTTCCATCAGCGAAAAAAAAGTACAATTGTTCAGATGATAATATTGATCAGATTCGATTAGGCCTTATGAAAGATTTACCAATGTTTGTACGGTCCCATGAATTTATAATTTGTTTATGATGAATGCTTTGTAAAAAGTCACATTGGTTTGGCATTTCATATAATCTGATTTAACCCACCATTTTTCAAAAAGCCTGTTCCAAGTCAGGTCTATTGCTGTAGTTACTATATCTTTGGTTCTGGAGTTTGCCTGTTTCGCGGACTTTTATTTGTTTATTGTCTTTTTTGACAGTTACCTAGGTGTTCGGTATTTTGTTATTACCTTCATTATAAATACGATAATTATTTTTGACAAGACACCCCTTTAAATTTGTACTTGACAACAAACTGTCCCACCATATTCCGTGAAGGAACTCGTGTACACCTCTACTGGCGATTGAATTTGCATATATACTTTAAGACTGATTGTCTCCATAGACAAAGCATTTAAAAAGCAACCATGTTTCTCTTGATTGTCATTAAAGACCATCTTTTCACCTTAATGATTTTATAACATGAACCTCCAGATATATTGCTTCCTACGACATCCGTTCAGTGCAACGAGATGAATAATATAAAAGACGGAGACGATATTGATTGACTACGGGAAATTTACGGATCAATTCTGGCATACGAAGACATCCTTATGGAACCTTTATTGCGTATACAGATTGTTAAATATTGAATGTTAAAATGATTTTTATCAGAGACTCAGGTGAGACTGGCGGATGTTGCTTTCAACGTTTGATATTGAAGTGGAAAAGCTATTGTTCTGAAAACGTGAAAATTCATGACACAGTCCTGTGAATTAATTGTACAACAACAATTGCCATAGCAGCAAAAATACATTTTTCATGTCGCTTCATTGTGTATATTAAATATAGCTTGTAAGTTCTGAAGCAGAGAAAGTAGATTTAAAATTCACATAGTTCGATTAGTCATATACAAAACTTTGTCGGTTTGAAATAATCGAAGTTTAATTACTGAAAACCAGTTTTAGTTTAGAAGCAAAGTAGTAATAATCAGAACAAATTAATGGAGGAAGTTGTACTCGGATAATTAGCTATAGATATCTTCGACCCGGAAATTTATCCTGAACGTTTCAGGTATGTAGCAAAAGACATATGAGCGTTGATTATTAAGAAGTCATTTTGCGTCAAGTTTTTGTAGTTTCGTTTAAACGTGTTTGTTATTTAGTTACCCTAATATGTCAGAAAAATTGTCCAGCTAGTCTTGTCATTCACAACTATGTTTGTTCGTTTGAATGGTGTTTAACGCCACTTCAATTTTTCTGCTATATCATGACGTCCAGTTTTATTTCCGGAGAAAGCTGGAGCACTGGGAAAACCCGACCTTCAGAAGGAAAACTGAGGATCCTTGAAAATTAAGATTGAAGTCGAACAACACCATGCCAAATGTAAGAATTGAACCGCAGTGTTGACACGACTTGATCAACAATAAATGACTAAATACCTTAAACACTCGGACACTGTGGACGCAGACTACGTTATGAAAATAAATATTAATTGACAGGAATTACGTGTGAACATGCATGATTTATGTTTTTAACAAAATTTCAAATTGTTTAGTAATGTCTTGGCAAGTTTTAAGTGTGTTGTAAGCTTCTTTCTTTACCACGCTAGTTTGAATACTAATTGGCTGTGTGGACATTCGTAAACCAACAAAATAATTAAAGACTATTAGACAAACTTATCAGAGCATGCATATTCCACAAGTTTTGAAATTTGCACGTTGCTTATTTATGACAGATATAATGGTTTTTAGTTAACTATATACTTGTACAAGATGTTGAAATCGTAATATTTTTCTAATAGACAAAGCTGGTGTTTTCTGTTTAGTGCAAAACCTTTACAAATTTGTTAGTGTGAATTTTCTTAAAAATTGATATACTATACTCTATCTTTTAACGAAAATTATAACAGAATACCGAACACCAAGAAAACTGTCAATATGATAGCAACATGAAAAAAATATAACTAAATCAGAATTTTAACACCAGTTAAAAAAGTTATAAGCAACACATTACCCTGAAAATGCTATACTGGTTGTTCAGGAGTTCATTACAACTTGTCAAAAAGTCAATTGCGTTCGGAGGACGTCTATTCAAAGACAATATCGGTTTTGTTCACCATTAACCTATAAAATTACTTGTACCCGCCTTGGCATAGACTTCAACCAACAAATAATGTCCTATTAGTGTGCAAGACAATTTAGCTCATGTAGAGTTTGTGAAAATGGTTAACAACTGTGCTCGCGGCTGTCATAATCACTAAACCAATGTTCTAATTAGTTCAAATCTGTTGAGTGATATGGCCTTTGTGTAACGTTCAATTGTTCTAGAGTCAACGGTAGAGTCACGCGAGGCGTAACATGAACAGCGTTGTCGTGCTGTCGACCATTGCGTTCAGACTCTGTGGTATCGAAACCTAATATATGGAAGGAGCGGTGGTAAGGTAAAAAGGAATGTTCATAAGTCGAGTTTTTCATCATGTCGTTTTTCTTCCGTCTAAATAATCTCAAAATTTGGCGTCTGTACAGAGCCATCTTATCTCTGCACCATGAATCGTGAATCAGTGATGAACAGACAGGCAACAGTTTTGCAAGTCTTATACGATTGCTCGATGCTGTCTTTTCATTCGTCCGCAAAAGTGAGGACGTCTGGCGCAAAAGACGGTTTCTGAATAGCTATACTTTTTGTGTTGGAGGCCTGGGGCATTGATCCGGTTTCAGTTACTTTCAAAGTTCGAAAGTAAAAAACCGGATTTAGCGATCTCTATCAACATTATGATCTTGAAACGACCAGTGACGATGTTCCGGACAGCTGTATCTGTTTTTGACAGTTAAAAGGGTAGCTTTTTATAAATATTAAACACTCTTAAAGATAAGCAATAGATCACACGTAAAACTGCCCTCCTTGTTCCAGTACATGTACGCCTTTCACGTTCAAAATATCACGCGACGATCCAGTGTGGTCATTTTGATCAAGCGCCTCACACGTTTAGACCCAAAGTGGTCGCGTGTGTTATAGAACCTCAGACGTTTATACTCAAAGTGGTCGTGTGTCATGAAGAACCTCAGACGTTTAGACTCAAAGTGGTCGCGTGTTTTGAAGAACCTCAGACCTTTAGACTCAAAGAGGTCGTGTGTGATGAAGAACCTCAGACGTTTAGACTCAAAGTGGTCGTGTGTGATGAAGAACCTCAGACGTTTAGACTCAAAGTGGTCGTGTGTGATGAAGAACCTCAGACGTTTAGACCCAAAGTGGTCGTTTGTGTTGAAGAACCTCAGACGTTTAGACCCAAAGTGGTCGCGTGTGTTGAAGAACCTCAGACGTTTAGACTCAAAGTGGTCGCGTGTTTTGAAGAACCTCAGACCTTTAGACTCAAAGAGGTCGTGTGTGATGAAGAACCTCAGACGTTTAGACCCAAAGTGGTCGCGTGTGTTGAAGAACCTCAGACGTTTAGACCCAAAGTGGTCGTGTGTGATGAAGAACCTCAGACGTTTAGACCCAAAGTGGTCGTTTGTGTTGAAGAACCTCACACGTTTAGACTCAAAGTGGTCGCGTGTGTTGAAGAACCTCACACGTTTAGACCCAAAGTGGTCGCGTGTGTTGAAGAACCTCAGACGTTTAGACCCAAAGTGGTCGTGTGTGATGAAGAACCTCAGACCTTTAGACCCAAAGTGGTCGTTTGTGTTGAAGAACCTCAGACGTTTAGACCCAAAGTGGTCGCGTGTGTTGAAGAACCTCAGACGTTTAGACTCAAAGTGGTCGCGTGTTTTGAAGAACCTCAGACCTTTAGACTCAAAGAGGTCGTGTGTGATGAAGAACCTCAGACGTTTAGACTCAAAGTGGTCGTGTGTGATGAAGAACCTCAGACGTTTAGACCCAAAGTGGTCGTTTGTGTTGAAGAACCTCAGACGTTTAGACCCAAAGTGGTCGCGTGTGTTGAAGAACCTCAGACGTTTAGACCCAAAGTGGTCGTTTGTGTAGAAGAACCTCAGACGTTTAGACCCAAAGTGGTCGCGTGTGTTGAAGAACGTCAGATGTTTAGACCCAAAGTGGTCGCGTGTGTTGAAGAACCTCAGACGTTTAGACTCAAAGTGGTCTTGTGTAATGAAGCACTCCACAGGTTTAGACCTAAAGTGATCATGTATAATGAAGCACCTCGCACGATTTTACTCAATGTTGTCATGTATGATCAGGCTCTCTATTATTTTAATGTGTGACATTTAAACTTTTAAATATATTTTTATCTCTCATATTGTTTATTCTAAAATGGCAATTTCGAAGCGCATGGTACACAAGTTGCAACTGCACAACCTTTAACTTCATTTGGGTATCGTGATACCAACATCGTCCTTTGTCCTCTATTAATACTATACGAATATATCTTTAACAAATGCTTCAAAATAAAAGAAAACACAATTGAATTATTTAAGCCCTTAATAGTATTGAAAATCCAATATTTATAATTGTCACAGAGTTATGATGTCACGAGAGATGGTTGTTCATTAAGTCATACAAATCCTGTAAGATAACAATGCATTGGATTGCGACTCTTTATTTCTAACAGTGCAGTCATTCTAAAATACGAACATGAAGTGTTAATTGTTCATACTCAACTTATGAGATTTTTTTATAACTAGATCGTCTTTAAAGGTCTGTTTACTTACTTTGTTTGTCTCTGTGGTATTGTTAGTAGCGTGCTAATTATGGTTTAGAATGGTCTTCTATGCAATACTCATTTACCCAAGCGCGCATGGAGTTCTAGCGATTGTCGGTTCGATCCCGCTCGGTGGCATACATGTATTTGTATGTGTTCTAATAAATTTTGTGAACCCTACTTACATATATTTGACTTTATCAGAAATTTGTCACATTCTTTTTTTATGTTTGCCGATCGATGTTGCCGTTTCCAGCAGTTCGATTCCGTGCATGCGATTTATCGCAAGGGAACTAATTCGATAAAAAAAGGTCCCTTTAAAGTTGTTGTTTTAAAAGATTGATTTTGATTTTTGTTTGAACTTTCTTTCGTGGATTCACAAAATTATAATCATCGATAAAAAAAATATATAATGCAATTGGTTTTAGGTAATGACTTTCTCACGGGGTATCTTAGGCTCGCCCTAATTGGTTCACATGAGACATTCCTTGAGAAGGCCACTGCATAAAACCAACTGTCTTATTTTCTGTATAAATCAATCTACACGAAAAAGTTTAATTTACAAACATTGTGTAATGTCTCGACACTTTTAAAAAAATCTCCATTACAAAGAGTTTGAAGTTTCGGGAATGATTCTTCGTTCCCATAATTTCGTTTAGTACTAACAAAATATAGACATTTATGAAATTTATAGCTAATGTTGTATCTGATAAGAATGTGACGATCGAATCACTCTTTTGATTATAAAATTTTCATTTGTACGTTTTCTACTGACGTGTCAATACAAATTAATACACATGACTATTAATTAACTCAATTTTCATTAATTGAAATGTTTGTCAAGTTATGGACTTTCTCTGAATCCTTTGTCCAAATATCGATCAACTCCATGAATTAAGAACTTAGAATTTAATGAACTGGAGTTAAGAATTCGCTGAATCTAATTAAGCGTATACAAATAAATTGTAAATAGGGTAAAAAGATCGAACAAAGTTTGCTCCACTGGGAATTTATAGTTAATGTGCTACAAATTAAATTGACTTGGAATGAAAAAGGAATATACATGTAAAAACACTAGATCAATTAAATTCCCGACTATCAGTAAGAAATAACTAATTAATTCAACTGTGAGATATAATAACGCATACAAGCATGGTGTTTATCAAAGAATTCGAAGTCATAAGTTCTTAAAGGTGTGCTTAGTGCAACGTCTTAATAGTTTTTTGTGCAAGCTTCAAGATTTGCGTACATATTCGTGTTGAATATTTTGTCTTAAAAAGAAACAAGAAACTTGAGTTATTATTTCTGATTGTTTGATTGATTGATTGATTGATTGATTGATTGATTGATTGATTCTGTTCTTTTTATTGTTAAAAGTAGTGTTTGACAACAAACAATTCCTGGGTTTGATTCTTTACAAGTTACTAATATTTAGTTTAATTTACGTTAAAAATAAAATTGGTTCTAATGCGTTGTCATGGATATGCTACTTGTAGTTAACCGAGTTAATTTCCGACCTATTGTTAGTGGCTGTTTATAATTATTTCAGTGTATTGATAACGTTTTTCTACACCACATATGCGTAACTGATTGAGTTTTGCAGACATGTAAATAGTATAACATTAGTTAGATCAATTATTAGGTCTATATAGAACATTAAACATTGTAATGTTTACTTTGAAATGATCATACACGTAGTTTTTATAGACGTAAACTTTGACCTGTCGCCAATCTTTGTGTTTTGGGAAAAATGTTCTGTATTACACCACCATCCCAAAAGTACAGTACTAACCTTAACACTATAGCCAATTGATATACTTTTGAAATCAATTTATTTATTAAGTACAGTAATACATTTTCATCTTATATGTTGATCAACATGACATAATATATCATTTTTGCAAAAGGGGGTGGGAGGTTATATCCATATGACTTGTCCATATGGACATATCATTTGCAATATGTTACGTATTTCTAGTACATTCATTCTTTACAGTCTCCAACCAGAAGTTCCGAAAAACAGAACCTACAGTCAATTAACAAATTTAATTTAACAGTTAGAAAATGTAAGAGTGTCAAATTTAATGAAAGTTATTACTTCCGAAATAGCATTACCTACAGTGTACCTGGTCCTCTCGTAGCCTTGGTACCCAAAACTACTCCAAGGTAGGACCAACTAGTGTACCTGGTCCTCTCGTAGCCTTAGTACCCAAAACTATTTTCGAAGTAGGATCAAATAGAGTGTACATGGTCCTCTCGTAACCTTAGTTCCCAATATTACTTCCGTATATGACAAACTAGAGTGTGCCTGGTCCTCTCGTAGCATTGGTACCCAATATTACTTCCGAAGTAGGACCAACTACAGTATACCTGGTCCTCTCGTTGCCTTGGTATCCAATATTACTTCCGAAGTAGGACCAACTACATGGTACCTGGTCCTCTCGTAGCCGTGGTACCTAATACTACTTCTAAAGTGCGACCATCTAGAGTGTGCCTGGTCCTCTCATAGCCTAGTACCCTATACTACTACCACAGTATGACCAACTACAGTGTGCCTGGTCCTCTCGTAGCCTAGGTACCCAATATAACTTCCGAAGTAGATTCAAACTTTAATAGCTTTGAGTTTTGCTTTAGCCCAAAACATTAAGCACCCAACGTATGTAGTATATGGTAATATGATATTAAGCACCTAACGTTTGTAGTATATGGTAATTGTTGTTACTTGTAACGAGCGGGAACAATCAATTTTGTCTTCTTGTATTTTAACATAGTAATCTTTATTGCAAATTCAGCCCATATAAGCCAAAGTAATTTACAAATAAACAACTAACAAGACAATTATTAAACACACAAATACATTAAATGAAGGAGCGCTTCACTTTTACACTGTTAAAGTTTTAAAGTTCAATTCTTTTGTCAATTTTGTAAATAACCAGACCTTGGACGAACTATTTCTAATACAATGTGTTATTGTTCCCTTATGTGGATGATTTATGTTGTTTCAGGTCAGTAATGATTTTACTATACTAGTTATATAGAAAAGTGCATATTTTAAAACCGAAGTAAACGTTTTTAGTTTTCAATGGTTTTAGGAGAATTGGTTTTGAGTTTTAAATGCAGTATGATTCTAGCCTTTGAGTACTGTAATGTGCTGCTTCTGGTCGTGGAGTCTTTGAGTACTGTAGTGTGCTGCATCTGGTCGTGGAGTTAACATTTTAGTTGAAGGTTTGAGATGAGATTGTTGAGAGAGACAGGTGTGGTTTAATAAAGCATTGTAGTTTCAGCCCTCAGGGCTTTGATTCTACATTTAAGTTTGATGCCTTTGTGCTCTCCGTTTATATTGTAGTATAAGGCCTCTGGGTCTTTAGTAAACACTGTAGTTAAAGGCATTTAGGCTTCAAGTCTACAATGTAAATAAAGTCCCCCGGTGTCTGAGTTTATATTGTAGCTGAGACCCTTGTGGGTTTGAGTTTATATTGTAGATTAAGATCCCTAGTGGTTTGAATTTATATTTTAGTTTGTGACCTCTGGGGATTTGAGTTATCATTTCAAGGTCTCAGGGTTGTGTCCTCTATTACGTGATTTTCTGAAGAGTTTATTACTATTATGATATGTATTTCGATATAGTTTAGCAGTTCATAACGCTGATAATGCTGGATTTTTATTCGATAATGCCGGTTCCAGTCCAATACCGATAATGCTGGTTTTCTATCACATATATGAGGGCTGTTACTAACACTGACGATGCAGAATCCTGACCGATATATGATGGCTGTTCCTAAAGCTGACAATGTTGTTTCCTGTCCGATATATGAAGGCTGTTCATAACACTGAAAATGCGAAATTTGTCCGATGTATGAGGGGTGTTCTCAACGCTGACAATTCTGGTTCCTGTCCGATATATGGGGGCTGTTCTTAACGCTGACAATGATGATTTCTATCCGATATATGGGGGCTGTTCTTAACGCTGACAATGATGATTTCTCTCCGATATATTGGGGCTGTTCTTAACGCTGACAATGATGATTTCTCTCCGATATATGGGGGCTGTTCTTAACGCAGACAACGCTAGTGTCTGTCCGATATATGATCTGTTCCTAATGCTGACAATGATGGTTTCTCTCCGATATATGATCTGTTCCTAATGCTGACAATGATGGTTTCTCTCCGATATATGGGGGCTGTTCTTAACGCTGACAATGATGATTTCTCTCCGATATATGGGGGCTGTTCTTAACGCTGACAATGATGATTTCTCTCCGATATATGGGGGCTGTTCTTAACGCAGACAACGCTAGTGTCTGTCCGATATATGATCTGTTCCTAATGCTGACAATGATGGTTTCTCTCCGATATATGATCTGTTCCTAATGCTGACAATGATGGTTTCTCTCCGATATATGATCTGTTCCTAACGCTGACAATGATGGTTTCTGTGCGATATATGACGGCTGTTCCTGACGCTTATATTGTTGGTTACTGTCTGATGAAGTAAACAGTGAACATTTTAAGTCCGGAATTTTTACAACTTTTTTTACAGCTGAAATGAAGAATTTTATTCTTGTTTTTAATTTTAAATGAAATAAAGTGGTGATGTTAACCCAGTTTTACGACATCCTACTTCTCTGATCTTTTCAAATAGCACGTTTGAGTAAACGTTTACCTATCACAAGATAAAATTTTGAATAGGTTATTACCAATGTAACGGCATTATTTGTTAAAAAAATAAGTAACCTTTTTTAGTCTATCAGTAAGTTCTGTTTGATTTTATTTCGGTCTGTAGGTTATCGGAACTATTTTGTCCTACGGTTGTGGAAAAGTAAGTATTAAAAAAAAAGGATTTGCATTTGTTAAGAAAGTTATAATAGGTTTCGGTCCTGACTCGCATTAGTGTCATTTTAAATTGTTTAATAATTTATATATAAGCTGATCAATATCCTATTGATTAATTTCCCTTGGTGACAATTTAGTTTAACGTCTTACTTTCCACTGACAAATAATACTTTTTTTCTGACATATTTGCGTTGGACCATGTCGGCAATCAATATATTATAATATTGTTTAAATTAAAAGTCGCTAATACGTGTGTGACATTATTTGTAGGTAGTACAATAATATGGCAGGTGATTGTATTACCAGCCAGGATTATTGTTAGAGATTGTATAAATTAATGTTTATGTGACCGCTTGTATACATACAGGACGTAACCGAAATAGTTTAAACCTGTTTTGCTTAACAGACAAAATACCGGAATTTAAGTTTGAAAGTCACAATTTGTTTTAATGCATCAAGGGTGCATTGTGTTGTACGTGGTATAATACTATGTCATGTGATTGTATTACCAGTAAGGATTATTGTTAGAGAAATATCATACGGTTTGTATACATTTACAATGTTACTGTAAACGCTCTGATACACATAACTATACTTAACGCCGACATTACCAGGGTTTATTTCATGTCTTTTAAACGATATTCAATAATACATCATGTTTTAAGATTATGTAAGCGTATTTTTACACCTAAAATACAGAAAGTGACACAAGGTATTTACACAACACACGGGTTTACCAACATTGTTTAAAATATTGTAAACATTACTCAAAATTCAATACTTCGACGCGTGTATTTAATAGTTTCGTAGCTGTTATACACACGATTTTTTTTTAAATCCCCATTTAATTTTAAATGTTTACGTAAAAATAATTCACACCAAGGGTCGAAAATTGGTGGTGTAATCAATCGCAATCGAGCGCTCAGGTGACCTCACGGTAACCCCAACTTTCTCTATCATTGGCTATGCAAATACAATTGTAGTGGGATATCGCTAAACACCATTCAAGAAAACATACGACAACAAACATAATTAAATGTTTATCGTGAGTGTAATGGTTGGAAAGTGATTGAATGAATGAATGAATGAATGAATGATTGATTGATTGATTAATTGATTGATTGATTGATTAATTGATTGATTGATTGATTGATTGATTGATTGATTGATTTATTGATTGACATACAGCGAGCAATATTACAGATATATTCAATACATGCAAACAATTTACATTCGAAAGGATGGACCAATGAGTATACAATTTCGACTGACCACCAGCGAAGTATGGAGCATTGTGTAGGGACGGAGAATTAGTATACTTTTTTCGAAATTTACGAAAGGGGTTTTAACGTGCAAAGAGATTAATACTCTCCTAAATTGTTACCAACTATACTCCGGGGGCCTCGGTGGCCGAATGTTTAAGTTAGTTCGGTACTATTAATCACGTGGTCTGTCACCACCAAGGTTGTGGGTTCTAGTCAAACAAATCAAATAAACCCCACTCAATGAAATCATAATATACATATAGCGGCATTATATATCCAACTTAATCACCTAAGATATCCCACTCGATGGCCTCACATTCTGCACTGAATAACCTCACATATCCAACTCGTTGACCTCATAATTTCCCATTTAGTTACCTCATATACTCCACTCAAGTACCATAAATTTCGACAATCAAATACATTAAATATTCAAACTCTATAACCTAACATGTCCCAAATTTTAATCAATCAATCAATCAATCAATCAATCAATCAATCAATCAATCAATCAATCAATCAATCAATCAATCAATCAATCAATCAATGTTTTTTTTTCAATTACGTAAAATTAATTTAAATGTTTCAGAACTCGGTAGTTTTACCTTTGAAAATTACCACTAAATCAGTTGCATCAACACACTCCGCCAGCTCAACAAATAAATAACTGCAACATCCGTCCCACAATTCAACTTCCTGTCTTCCATTCATTAAACATGGAGATAATTTCTGCTAATTGAGCGTACACTATTTTTCATCGGTTATTGTCATGATAACTTAGTCAATATGTTACTCCGAAAACATTAAACGCTGATTGTACCAATTATTGCTACAATAGACGCCATTATTGTAATGATGTTGATCATTTTTCTGCGACAAACATGCAATTCCCCAGACGGAGCATTTCACATACACAAAGAATCAGCTTTAAAACGTTAATTTACTGCTGTCATAATTTTATTGATTCCAATGTGTCCTCAATATAGAAAAAAACGTTAAAAATACAAGTCGAAGATTTTTCCCGGCACAGCAGCATTGGGGTGGTATTCTAGTATATCTTCTAATAATTATACCCGAGGGTATCCGGCCATATAACTTATTTCTAGGTTACATGGGCTAAGAATATCCGGCCATATAACATATTCCCAGGTTTCTTCGTCACTTGGCATACAACACTCTAAAGCTAGTGTCGTCGTTTGTTGATAAAATTCGACCTAAAGCTTTGGTGTCCGTTTTTTTTTGAATGGCCTCTATCTAATTTGTGGTCGCCTCTTGACTTTCGATTGCTTGCTAATTTTCTTTGAACATAAAACAAAACTTGTCCCGAGTGAGTTGCTTCCTGATGATTTTTTTAACTCTAAGAGTTTTTAGTAAATATTCATTTTGTACGTTAGTAATAAAACATCACATCATTTAGCACTACTTTATCTGTTATTAACTTATACAGTATACAATTGCATATGCTGTATATTTTGTAACTAATTTTTAACTTATGTTAAAAAATAACCGAATGAGTGTAACAGTTAACTGTTTCCCTAGTTGCGATTCGAATTGTTGCATTCCCAACATTTTTTATCAATTGCATGCCTAACATGTGCAGTCTTTTCCTTGTCAAGCACATAACAAAACACTGTATTTCCATTTTCCAATAATTATTAAATATATTGAATTACTCATATTAAGTCAATGCTATAGCTGTGACATCGTAACATGTTATAGTTAGATATGTAAATGAGACAACAAACTGGCAGTTAGTATGTGTTTAAAATGAACAAAAACAGTTATTTCACGCATGTTTCAGGAACAGTCAAATTATTGCTCGGAGCTGAAGATGACTTGGGATTTATGAGGTCTCTGGCCATATGCAGCAGTTCTCATGTTATCTCTAGAACCTCGAAGAAATAATTTGACTCCCTCAACATACTTGAACAACTGTATACTAGTATACTGTTATTTTTGTTCTTATTTCTTACGAATTGACACCTTACGATTTAAATGATCTTTCCTTTTTTTTCTTTTTAGTACACATAACTATACGACTGTTTTAACAGAAACAAGTAAAAATGTCAAAATGTAGATGGTCTGCAGAATTTCTCGCTGGGACTGGTGGATATCTGTGCAAAGAAGAAATAACGAGTGAATGGTTTGAATCCAAAGAGGAAGCTAAGAAAGACGCAGATCGAAACGCGGAACAGGAAGTTATGCATTTTCCGTTTTCAAGGGGAAGAATATTGCGTTTGATTCTAGAAAGCGAAGATGGGCAAGTGACAGAACTAATTGGATTATTAAGAGAACATGGAAAATGAAACATTTGAATGTACAACTTATTACAGTTAAAATCATGCATTGGATGATATGATTTTGCTCAAGGGCTTCTAATGGCGAACATTCGGATCAGCTTTATGAATGTATTTGACCATGACTTTGTAAATATTTCATGTGTACATGTAAATGACTAATGTGCCATAAAATTTTCACATCTGTTAATAACATAAATGTATTAAATTGACATAAAAACAATATAAGGATGAGGTTTGAATTCGAGGAAATGCTAGGCTCTGCCAAACAATTAATTTTACACCTTATATCCTTATATTGTTTTATGTCACGCCCATACACTGATATCTTATGTGTCCTGCAATTTATCGTAGGATGTTTAATCACATGGTACATGGTATATTATCTATTTATCTTGAAACGACTTTCAAAATTTGAATCGATATCGCACATTGCGCTTTGTGTGTAATTTCGTATATATTTACCTTTGAGTACGTTAAAATCGATTTTGTATTCTTTATTTACAGAAATCATCACGTGTCATTAAAATCCATGAAAATAGTAGAAACCTTATACATGTACACGAAAGTTTAAAGCGTTTGTTTCATTTTATGGTTTCAAACGACGTTAATCAATTGTGACGTCAGAATGAAGATGACTGGGATCCAGTTTACAATTTATGTTTTTTCCTGTGTCAATAAGGTTTAGAATACCAAATGATAATAAACTGCCATTTGTTCTGAGAACAAATGAGAAGGTCTTTCCCACGGTTCCTCTAAAGTTAGAAAAATTAGGCGATGCTATGGGTTTTTGTGTCTTGCCACAGCACAAAATGTCTCTTCTAGTCATAAAAATGAGTTATTTGAGTAAAGAAAGTGGCCCCGAGCCAAAATATATTTGGGGTTGTAAAGGACTTTCATCGGTTGCTAGGGACAAAAGACCACTTCCGGTCATGAAATGACATATTTCAGTAAAGTACATCATTCTGATTCTAAAAATATATGGTTGCTAAGGACTTTTTATAACGGTCACCTTGTTGTTAGGGTATGACCTTGACCTATGATCTTTGACCTTTGGCTCAAATTGAAGCTCTTTTCCTACTGATCATGTTAAACCTATATGTTTACTATATTATCTCTAACCGTTTTCAAGTTTTAACCAAAAAACCGATTAATCGAAACGCGCCAAGGGAAGTAACTCGAAAACGGTTCATCGCACAGCTTCGGGTCAAATGTACCAAATGAAGGTCTCAATAAGAGGAATATTTTTCTATTATTGTCTGCTTCTATCTTTTATGGTTTGTGAGATATAGTGCTAAAAAGACCTATGGTGACCTTTGACTTTTGACCTTGACATTTTTAAATTAACATATGTCACTTAGGATCAATGGTGGTGGTCCCAAGTCTCTAGGAATTACGGTTTTTGAGAAAAAAATGTTTACGCGTTGAGACATTTTTCAGGTCAAAAACGCATAAACAGGAAGTCGATTGGAAAAAAAAGTTTCGCATGACAAATCATCTCCATAAGTCCAGCGACATTTTGTACACTTCAGATTTTAATTTTTTTTTTGTTTGAATGGTGTTTTAACGCCACTTTCAGCAATTTTTCAGCTATTTCATGGCGTCCAGTTTTTATTGGGGGAGGAAGCCGGAGTACCCGGAGAGAACCCCCGACCTGCGGTAGGAAAACTGGCAATCCTTGCCAATTAAGATTGGAGTCGAGTACACCCTGCCTGCAGTGAGAATCGAACCCGCAATCTCAGTGTTGACAGACCACGTGATCAATAGTAGACGAACTACCTTGACCACTCGGCCACCGAGGCCCCCTTCAGATTTTAAGAATCGGTTTATCTGCTAACAAGGTTTTTGTGTTAAGGGCAGATAACTCTGTTACTAAAAATAGATCGGTCTAAAAGCTTGAGCCATGTCATCTCCGGAAATGACCGATTAATAATACCAAGCATCGAAATGATATGTCGAGATGCTTTTTGGCAAACCTCCGCAGAAGAAGAAGAATAATAATAACCATAAGAAATACAAGAAGGTCTTTCCACTGTAGTGGGAAAGACCTTAATAATTTAGGCCACTGACTTAAAAAATATCAATGCAGTTAAGCTACTTTAATAGACCGATTGCATGATAAGTAACGATGACAATCATGTAAGAATTGCACATACGATTTTCTGACATATACTAGGCATATATATTTGCTTCGCAGTTTTTAAAAAACGTTTTCACGAGCTAATGTTTTTAAGTAGAATATCGACCCATCTAAAGTCTTTGCGTGAGTTTAAGGCTTAAGATGTTTAATTCAATGTGTTTGTGTGAAAAAGAAATGAATATCATTGGGATTTTGGGGGATTTAAGTTAGATAAAATATTATCTTTGTGTTTCTAATTTGTTTGAATTTTTGTTCTTTGTGTCAGCTTGAACCATATTGGAAAGGTTCCACGAGGTTGACCCACAGAGCAGCCCAGCAGGTCCCAGGTGACGGATAGGGGAGACTCTCTCGTTGGGCTACGCTCTTGCACGATAAAGACCCCATTTGAAGAGTTCCAAAAAGAGCTTATTATAGCCGCTACAAAAGGCTAAATTTTTCGACCTTTCCTGATATATTTCCAGTGGCAGTCAAATGTGTGTTCCTTATGTCTTACCTCTTTTTTCTGCTTATGTTGGTTAATGTCAATAAGCGTTGTGTGGCAACACGTAACAGGATGCAGATAGTTTTTTTACGGAATTAGCCTGTATGCCTCGGAAACATTTGCATTGGTCTGGATACTAAAGTCGCCTGCTGTACGTACATGTACAAGATACTTACGTCATCCCATAATGTGAGTGTTATATGATCAGCATTCCTATTTGTTGTCTACGACATAAACTGATCCGCTCTATCATGATGAACAGACTTGAACGTCGCGTCAACACTTGCAAGCTTTTAAAGGCTTACGGGATTAAAAAATCTATCCCCATTAGAATATTAAGTTCTCTGTCTGTAGAATAAATAACGAAACGGCAGTAAAGCCATTCTGTTCAACTTATTAAAGTTACGTAATAATTAGAACCGACTAGACTTAAAACATATGTATACATTGTGTTACAGCCAGACATGTTTACATAGTACTTGATTTGGTAGCTACATCAGTTTGTGATATTGAAGTACTTTAAATAGCAATCAATGAATTTTTTTAACAATTTGCAACAAAATAAACAAGCTACTTCTCATTTTGACTGATTATTAATCAACTCTAGTCTAGATTGATGAATCTTACCACGAGGATAGTTCTAACCAAAGCATGTAAACATCCCGGACAAGTTTCGTCGATACATATAGTTGTTTCGCGTGTTTACATTGTACCTGCAAACTTTCTATAATATCTTTTGATAATCGAGATTGAATGCTGTACTTCCGATGGGTAAATTTTAAAAATATTCAAATCAAATAAACTTATTATCATAAAGCTATTTTAACAAATTTTGACACATACAAATACAATATTGAAAGAATATGACTTTATTGGCATCTTAAATAAATGATCCTGAGTCTATGTCAAACGTGGAATAAGGACCTTTGCAATTGGTGGATACGACTGTACAAAACAAAACGACCTACAGTGATGGCTGTAAAAAAAATCTCACATGAACTCCAGAGTTAATATAAAATTCGAATCACGATCAGTGAAAATGTGTCAAGTTAGTTTAATAATTGTATTTAGAAAATGTATTTACATTCATCATCAAAAGATAGAAAGGTAGATCAATTCATTTTACATGATTTATGCCATTTTCACAAATAGAAATTCACGTACAATGTATGTCATATAATTATTATGCTTTTATATGTTGGCGTGTGTGTTGCAGAGGTATCTGTTATATGTTGGCGTGATTGTTGCAGAGGTATCTGTTATATGTTGGCGTGAGTGTTGCAGAGGTATCTGTTATATGTTGGCGTGAGTGTTGCAGAGGTATCTGTTATATATTGGCGTGAATGTTGCAGAGGTATCTGTTATATATTGGCGTGAGTGTTTGCAGAGGTATCTGTTATATGTTGGCGTGAGTGTTGCAGAGTTATCTGTTATATGTTGGCGTGAGTGTTGCAGAGGTATCTGTTATATGTTGGCGTGAGTGTTGCAGAGGTATCTGTTATGTGTTGCAGAGGTATCTGTTATATTTTGGCGTGAGTGTTGCAGATGTATCTGTTATATGTGGACGTGTGTGTTGCAGAGGATCTGTTATTTGTTGGCGTGAGTGTTGCAGAGGTATCTGTTAAATGTTGGCGTGAGTGTTGCAGAGGTATCTATTATATGTTGGCGTGAGCGATGCAGAGGTATCTGTTATATGTTGGCGTGAGTGTTGCAGAGGTATCTGTTATGTGTTGCAGAGGTATCTATTATGTGTTGCAGAGGTATCTGTTATATTTTGGCGTGAGTGTTGCAGAGGTATCTGTTATATGTTGGCGTGAGTGTTGCAGAGGTATCTGTTATATATTGGCGTGAATGTTGCAGAGGTATCTGTTATATATTGGCGTGAGTGTTTGCAGAGGTATCTGTTATATGTTGGCGTGAGTGTTGCAGAGTTATCTGTTATATGTTGGCGTGAGTGTTGCAGAGGTATCTGTTATATGTTGGCGTGAGTGTTGCAGAGGTATCTGTTATGTGTTGCAGAGGTATCTGTTATATTTTGGCGTGAGTGTTGCAGATGTATCTGTTATATGTGGACGTGTGTGTTGCAGAGGATCTGTTATTTGTTGGCGTGAGTGTTGCAGAGGTATCTGTTAAATGTTGGCGTGAGTGTTGCAGAGGTATCTATTATATGTTGGCGTGAGCGATGCAGAGGTATCTGTTATATGTTGGCGTGAGTGTTGCAGAGGTATCTGTTATGTGTTGCAGAGGTATCTATTATGTGTTGCAGAGGTATCTGTTATATTTTGGCGTGAGTGTTGCAGAGGTATCTGTTATATGTTGACGTGTGTGTTGCAGAGGATCTGTTATTTGTTGGCGTGAGTGTTGCAGAGGTATCTGTTATATGTTGGCGTGAGTGTTGCAGAGGTATTTGTTATATGTTGGCGTGAGCGATGCAGAGGTATCTGTTATATGTTGGCGTGAGTGTTGCAGAGGTATCTGTTATATTTTGGCGTGAGTTTTGCAGATGTATCTGTTATATGTTGACGTGTGTGTTGCAGAGGATCTGTTATTTGTTGGCGTGAGTGTTGCAGAGGTATCTGTTATATGTTGGCGTGAGTGTTGCAGAGGTATCTATTATATGTTGGCGTGAGCGATGCAGAGGTATCTGTTATATGTTGGCGTGAGTGTTGCAGAGGTATCTGTTATGTGTTGCAGAGGATCTGTTATTTGTTGGCGTGAGTGTTGCAGAGGTATCTGTTATATGTTGACGTGTGTGTTACAGAAGTATCTGTTATATGTTGACGTGTGTGTTACAGAAGTATCTGTTATATGTTGGCATGTGTGTTAAAGAGGTATCTGTAATTTGGCATTTAATTTTACAAAATCGAAGTAATTGAAATATTATGAAATTTAATTGAAAAAATATTATCTTACCTGTAACTTACAGTTCCCCATAGTACTTTTGAATTAAATTATCACATAGTAATTTATAAATGAATTAAATTTATCTCATATAAATCTTTGAATAAATTTAATTTATCACATAGATATTTCTGAATCAATAATATTATCGCATTGAAATTTATTAATCAATTAAAATATCAATACCCATAATTGCATAATGAAATTAATCTGGAAAAAGGTTTTCCTCAAACTTGTAGAAAACTTGGTGCGGTATCACCGTCACGTAAAATCTTTCTCAATCTAATTAAAATTAAATCTTTCACTTGCTCCCCCCTTTTGCAATGGTTGCTGCGTGTAGCCTACAACGCAGCGACCAGTAACAATAACAAAAAGGGGAGAGAAAGAGAAAGATTAAATTTTAATTAGATTGAATCTATCTAAATCACCCTGTTGGCGTGAGTGTTGCAGAGGTATCTGTTATGTGTTGCAGAGGTATCTGTTATGTGTTGCATAGGTATCTGTTATATGTTGGCGTGTGTTTTACAGAGTTATCTGTTATATGTTGGCGTGAGTGTTGCAGAGGTATCTGTCATGTGTTGCAGAGGTATCTATTATGTGTTGCAGAGGTATCTGTTATATGTTGGAGTGTGTGTTGCAGAGGTATCTGTTATATTTAGGCGTGAGTGTTGCAGAGGTATCTGTTATATATTGGCGTGAGTGTTTGCAGAGGTATCTGTTATATGTTGGCGTGAGTGTTGCAGAGTTATCTGTTATATGTTGGCGTGAGTGTTGCAGAGGTATCTGTTATATGTTGGCGTGAGTGTTGCAGAGGTATCTGTTATGTGTTGCAGAGGTATCTGTTATATTTTGGCGTGAGTGTTGCAGATGTATCTGTTATATGTTGACGTGTGTGTTGCAGAGGATCTGTTATATGTTGGCGTGAGTGTTGCAGAGGTATCTATTATATGTTGGCGTGAGCGATGCAGAGGTATCTGTTATATGTTGGCGTGAGTGTTGCAGAGGTATCTGTTATGTGTTGCAGAGGTATCTGTTATATTTTGGCGTGAGTGTTGCAGAGGTATCTGTTATATGTTGACGTGTGTGTTGCAGAGGATCTGTTATTTGTTGGCGTGAGTGTTGCAGAGGTATCTGTTATATGTTGGCGTGAGTGTTGCAGAGGTATTTGTTATATGTTGGCGTGAGCGATGCAGAGGTATCTGTTATATTTTGGCGTGAGTGTTGCAGATGTATCTGTTATATGTTGACGTGTGTGTTACAGAGGATCTGTTATTTGTTGGCGTGAGTGTTGCAGAGGTATCTATTATATGTTGGCGTGAGCGATGCAGAGGTATCTGTTATATGTTGGCGTGAGTGTTGCAGAGGTATCTTTTATGTGTTGCAGAGGTATCTGTTATGTGTTGCATAGGTATCTGTTATATGTTGGCGTGTGTTTTACAGAGTTATCTGTTATATGTTGGCGTGAGTGTTGCAGAGGTATCTGTTATGTGTTGCAGAGGTATCTATTATGTGTTGCAGAGGTATCTGTTATATGTTGGAGTGTGTGTTGCAGAGGTATCTGTTATATTTAGGCGTGAGTGTTGCAGAGGTATCTGTTATATGTTGACGTGTGTGTTGCAGAGGATCTGTTATTTGTTGGCGTGAGTGTTGCAGAGGTATCTGTTATATGTTGGCGTGAGTGTTGCAGAGGTATTTGTTATATGTTGGCGTGAGCGATGCAGAGGTATCTGTTATATGTTGGCGTGAGTGTTGCAGAGGTATTTGTTATGTGTTGCAGAGGTATCTGTTATGTGTTGCAGAGGTATCTGTTATATGTTGGCGTGAGTGTTGCAGAGGTATCTGTTATTTGTTGGCGTGAGTGTTGTAGAGGTATCTGTTATTTGTTTGCGTTAGTGTTGCAGAGGTATCTATTATATTATGGCGTGAGTTTTGCAGAGGTATCTGTTATTTGTTGGCGTGAGTGTTGCAGAGGTATCTGTTATGTGTTGCAGAGGTATCTGTTATTTGTTGGCGTGAGTGTTGCAGAGGTATCTGTTATTTGTTGGCGTGAGTGTTGCAGAGGTATCTGTTATTTGTTGGCGTGAGTGTTGCAGAGGTATCTGTTTTTTGCTGGCGTGTGTGTTACAGATGTATCTGTTATATGTTGACGTGTGTGTTACAGAAGTATCTGTTATATGTTGACGTGTGTGTTACAGAAGTATCTGTTATATGTTGGCATGTGTGTTAAAGAGGTATCTGTAATTCGGCATTTAATTTTACAAAATCGAAGTAATTGAAATATTATGAAATTTAATTGAAAAAATATTATCTTACCTGTAACTTACAGTTCCCCATAGTAATTTTGAATTAAATTATCACATAGTAATTTATAAATGAATTAAATTTATCTCATATAAATCTTTGAATAAATTTAATTTATCACATAGATATTTCTGAATCAATAATATTATCGCATTGAAATTTATTAATCAATTAAAATATCAATACCCATAATTGCATAATGAAATTAAAAAGGTTTTCCTCAAACTTGTAGAAAACTTGGTGCGGTATCACCGTCACGTAAAATCTTTCTCAATCTAATTAAAATTAAATCTTTCACTTGCTCCCCCCTTTTGCAATGGTTGCTGGATGTAGCTTACAACGCAGCGACCAGTAACAATAACAAAAAGGGGAGAGAAAGAGAAAGATTAAATTTTAATTAGATTGAATCTATCTAAATCACCCTGTTTACAGAAAAAGAACAATTTCCAATATATTTTCAATTATACACCAGGTTTCGATTGCCGAGTGGATATGGTAGGCGGTATTCTATGCAAGAACCGGAGTGTGAACACTTGTGTTAAGATTAGTCAAGAAACAAGTACACAAGATATTGAAGTACACGTTTAACAGATACTAAATTCAAGTAATGATGTATTAATTTGAGTGTTTAATTATGCTTTCAATAAGAATATCAAATACTGTTTAGTTATAGATCTAACCCCTTTATAATGAATAAAAATGTTACTTTCCCTTACTTTGGGTTTTCGGAGGCTTTTGAGATTTATCTGTAGTTGATAATGTAATATTATACTGTAAGTTTATATTAATGGAAGTTCAATCTATATCATAATGACCTTGTTATAGTTTTGTTTGATGATTATGCAGTTTATCACAGATCTAATTCTTTTAATGATTTGCTGGCATTTTCCGCGGTCGTTAAAACTTAGATCAATCGAATCTTATTGTTTTGCACCGATAATATGCATTGTATTCTCCTGAACACTCAATTACCTTTTAAACAGTCATTGAAAGATCAAACAGCAACGACGGTCATTGTTAACATTTGATAAACAGCAACGACTGTCATTGTTAACGTTTGATAAACAGCAACGACGGTCGTTGTTAACGTTTGATAAACAGCAACGACAGTCATTGTTAACGTTTGATAAACAGCAACGACGGTCGTTGTTAGCGTTTGATAAACAGCAACGACGGTCTTTGTTATAGTTTGATAATTTACGTTCTTTGTAAAAAAGGCAGTTTTTCCTAATTTAGTTAGGATTTTGTTAGTTTATAGTATCTTTTTGATAGAAAAGTTCCATGCAATCCATACTTGTGAAAGCTTGGAATCCTTTAGCCCTTCTTGGCATATAGCCAAATTCACATTTTACTGAGGCAAACTTCACTTCTAAATTATTCCCTACTGCTTCAAAGATCGTCTTTCCTACCGCAGGTCGGGGGTTCTCTCCGGGTACTCCGGCTTCCTCCCCTAATACAAAATGGACGCTATGAAATAGCGGAAAAATTGCTAAAAGTGGCGTTAAAACACCATTCAAACAAACAAATCGTCAAATGTCAGTTCTGGTGCCATCGTAGGGTTGGAACCCACGGAATTCTGCACTTAAGATTAGAACAATAGTTGACGGAAATCGACCAAATTGCTGATTGAAAAACGGTATGTCTGGCATAAATAATGGTATATATTGTATACCACAGAGCGCATTACTAATGGCTAATATTAAATATCACAGTCCTAATACTAATTCTTACAGACCAGCGAGGTCTGTACCACTAATATAAAGAATATTGATCTATTTAAACACACAAGTTCGCAAATAAAAATAAAATCAGTCGACTGAAATCGGATATGGAATAATTAAACTCATTATATAAATATCCCCATGATGGCCCCTACCACTGAAAACAAAAATCACTGATTACTGATCAGGTGATATTAAAATAAAACATAATTGTCGAAACGATTTGTAAATTTGTTTTCCGTGTTTATATTAGTAATTGTTACAATATGACAATTGATTATTACATAAACTAAAAGGAAATTCAATACTTTAATGTGTTTATATTGCAAATGAAAGCTTTATGAAAGAGGCAATCCTAAAGCGAATTAAGGTTTGTAAACGTACTCGTTTAAGGTCACGTGGTAGCTTAGTCCATGAAGTCAAAAGTTCGAGGTTTAAATGTAGAATACACGGTTTTTACGATTAATGGCCTTAATAAAAGAGTATATGGACTAATATATGACCAGTTACTAATGACACATCAGCAAAGACGGCTTATATGACAACACGTTCTGGATCCGAAAGATGAAAACATGTTGGTTTACTCATACCAAATTTTATGAAAAACATAAACAAAAACAAAAGCAATCAAACTAAAAACAAACAAAAAAATATTTTGAATATTAACCATTAAAGTAATACACAAAAAGATGACATAATACCAATACACTTAATAGATAAGTACGACAAACGTCGATTGTTAACACGACTGTGTAGATAACAAACAGATGTAGTACAGTTAGAACGTACTGTTTCATTTACTTATTGAAAAAATGTAGTAAAATACAATCATGACAATTGAAAACAAACAAATATTACGAAATGGCGAATTTATTACTGGTATTTACTGGTATTATATGGTGCTGGTATTTACTGGTATTATGAATTAATATGGCTGATTTTAACAGGTTTGTTGGTTGATTGATTGATTTGATGTCTGCTTTACGTCCAGTGAGCAGTATTTCAACTATATTCAGGACGGGAACAAGTTATCAACGGAAAAGGGGGGTGGGATGAGTCACAGGGAATACAATTTTGACTGCCACTGGAAAAGTATGGAGTTTTTCGTAGGGGCGGAGAATTTAGCCTTTTGTAGCAGCTACAATGAGCCTACTCTTTTTCGAAATCTACAAAGGGGGTCTTTATCGTGCAAGGAGCGTGGCACTCTCCAAACACGTTACACACTACGGTCCGCGGTCAAGCTTTCCGTATTATGACCTGACAACCCCCCAAACGAGAGGGTCTCCCTTATCCTCCACCCGGGGACGCGCTGGGCTGCTCTGTGGGTCAAGCACTGGGAACCCTTCCAGTATGGTCCCAGTTAACAGGTTTGTGAATTTGTTAATAAATGTAGATCATGAAATGGTTGTTTCCCTATTAATCAAGTATTATGTCCTCGTACAGATGTTTTCAGTCTCGTACAACTGTACTTGGACATAATACAGGATAAATATAAAAACAACCATTTAATAATAACTGCCGAATGGAGGAAATTGTTGATAAAGCGCAGATTCCAATTAAGCTACATATTTTGTGCAATCACTGAGATGATAAACACACGTTATGCAAACATAAGCCCGCATTGTAGAGTTACCCAAATATTTTTCATCGTAAAACAAATTAGATATAATTGAAAGAGAGATATGAACCCCACACGAGAAGAAACAGGAATGACAAACAAGTTTACACGCACTTGTCTGACCAATACTCAGTGAACACACATGGAAAAGGGATAAATTATACAATTTTAATATCAACTGGGTAGTGGTATAATTACCCTTCTGTGTCTTGATTCTTCTTAATGTACGTATATATGTATATGTGTAATCTTTTAAGACAGGCATATTCAGAAAAGGTATTAAATAGTAAAATGTCACCAAGGTACCAATATTTACTACGACAACGAAAACGGCATAAAATGCAAAAGAGAAAAACATTCCGTATTTATAATCAAACAAGTATTAACACTTTAAAATAAGGTATTGCAAGATTTGAAATATCGAAAATCTTGTTGTTTGAACAGGTTGTTATTGATTCAAAAGCGACAAACGGAAACGCAAATAATCAGTAAACTCTCATTAAAATTCAAAATGTAAATTTAAAATACGCTGACAGCAGACGTATATAAGATAAATAAGAATCATATAGCATTAATGCGTTTAAAGCTTACATTTTCTACATTTGTCATATTCTGCACTTGTTACACTTTGAGCTTACATATCTACATTTGTACACTTTAAGCTTACAAATCTACATTTGTACACTTTAATCTTACATTTTCTACATTTGTACACTTTAATCTTACATTTTCTACATTTGTACACTGTAGGCTTACATATCTCCATTTGTACACTTTAATCTTACATTTTCTACATTTTACAATTTAATCTTACATTTTCTACATTTGTACAATTTAATCTTACATATCTACATTTGTACACTTTAAGCTTACAAATCTGTACACTTTAAGCTTACATTTTCTACATTTTACAATTTAATCTTACACTCTACATTTGTACACTTTAAGCTTACAAATCTACATTTGTACACTTTAAGCTTACATTTTCTACATTTTACAATTTAATCTTACACTCTACATTTGTACACTTTAAGCTTACAAATCTACATTTGTAAACTTTAAGCTTACATTTTCTACATTTTACAATTTAATCTTACACTCTACATTTGTACACTTTAAGCTTACATATCTACATTTGTACACTTTAATCTGACATTTTCTACATTTGTATACTTTAATCTTACATTTTCTCCATTTGTACACTTTAGGCTTACATATCTCCATTTGTACACTTTAAGCTTACATTTTCTATATTTTAACTGAGATTGCGGGTTCGATTCTCACTGCAGGCAGGGTGTACTCGACTCCAATCTTAATTGACAAGGATTGCCAGTTTTCCTACCGCAGGTCGGGGGTTCTCTCCGGGTACTCCGGCTTCCTCCCCCAATAAAAACTGGACGCCAAGAAATAGCTGAAAAATTGCTGAAAGTGGCGTTAAAACACCATTCAAACAAACAAACCATTCTATATTTTACAATTTAATCTTACATTTTCTACATTTGTACACTTAAAGCTTACATATCTACATTTGTACACTTTAATCTTACATATCTACATTTGTACACTTTAATCTTACACTCTACATTTGTAATCTTTAAGCTTACATTTTCTACATTTGTACACTTTAAGCTTACATAACTGCATTTGTACATTTTAAGGTTACATATCTACAGCTGTACACTTTAATCCTACATTTTCTACATTTGTACACTTAATCTTATATTTTCTACATTTGTACTTTTTAAGCTTACATATCTACATTTGTACACCTTAATCTTACATTTTCTACATTTGTACACTTTAAGCTTACATTTTATACATTTGTACACTTTAATCTTACATTTTCTACATTTGTACACTTTAAGCTTACATATCTACATTTGTACACTTAAAGCTTACATTTTATACATTTGTACACTTAAAGCTTACATTTTATACATTTGTACACTTTAAGCTTACATTTTCTACATTTGTAAACTTTAAGCATACATTTTCTACATTTGTACACTTTAAGCTTACACATCTACATTTGTACACTTTAATCTTACATTTTATACATTTGTACACTTTAATCTTACATTTTCTACATTTGTACACTTTAAGCTTACATATCTACATTTGTACACTTAAAGCTTACATTTTATACATTTGTACACTTAAAGCTTACATTTTATACATTTGTACACTTTAAGCTTACATATCTACATTTGTACACTTTAAGCTTACATTTTATACATTTGTACACTTTAAGCTTACATTTTCTACATTTGTACACTTTAAGCTTACATATCTACATTTGTACACTTTAATCTTACATTTTCTACATTTGTACACTGTAAGCTTACATATCTACATTTGTACATTTTAAGCTTACATATCTACATTTGTACACTTTAATCTTACATTTTCTACATTTGTACACTTTAATCTTACATTTTCTACATTTGTACTCTTTAAGCATACATATCTACATTTGTACACTTTAAGCTTACATTTTCTACATTTGTACACTTTAAGCTTACATTTTCTACATTTGTACACTTTTAGCATGCATTTTCTACATTTATACACTTAAAGCTTACATTTTCTACATTTGTACAATTTAAGCTTACATCTACATTTGTACATTTTAAGCTTACATATCTACATTTGTACACTTTAATCTTACATTTTCTGCATTTGTACACTTTAATATCACATTTTCAACATTTGTACTCTTTAAGCTTACACATCTACATTTGTACATTTTAAGCTTACATATCTACATTTGAACACTTTAATGTTACGTTTTCTACATTAGTACACTTTAATCTTACATTTTCTACATTTGTACACTTTAATCTTACATTTTCTACATTTGTACACTTTAAGCTTACATTTTCTACATTTTACAATTTAATCTTACACTCTACATTTGTACACTTTAATCTTACACTCTACATTTGTACACTTTTTAATCTTACACTCTACATTTTTACACACTAATCTTACACTCTACATTTTTACACACTAATCTTACACTCTACATTTGTACACTTTAATCTTACACTCTACATTTGTACACTTTAATCTTACACTCTACATTTTTACACTTTAATCTTACATTTTCTACATTTGTACATTTTAAGCTTACATATCTACATTTGTACACTTTAATCTTACACTCTACATCTGTACACTTTAATCTTACACTCTACATTTGTACACTTTAATCTTACACTCTACATTTGTACACTTTAATCTTACACTCTACATTTTTACACTTTAATCTTACACTCTACATTTGTACACTTTAATCTTACACTCTACATTTGTACACTTTAAGCTTACATTTACTTCATTTGTACACTTTAATCTTGCACTCTACATTTTTACACACTAATCTTACACTCTACATTTGTACACTTTAAGCTTACATTTTCTACATTTGTACACTTTAAGCTTACATTTTCTACATTTGTAAACTTAAAGCTTACATTTTCTACATTTTTACAATTTAAGCTTACATATCTACATTTGTACATTTTAAGCTTACATATTTTCATTTGTACACTTTAATCTTACATTTTCTGCATTTGTACACTTTTATCTTACATTTTCAATATTTGTACTCTTTAAGCTTACATATCTACATTTGTACACTTTAAGCTTACATTTTCTACATTTGTACACTTTAATCTTACAGTTTCTACATTTGTACACTTTCAGCATATATTTTCTACATTTGTACACTGTAAGCTTACATATCTACATTTGTACATTTTAACCTTATATATCTACATTTGTACACTTTAAGCTTACAATTTCCACATTTGCCAGAAATTAGAAAACACATTAAGAATCGTAAAGAGCGATAAGAATGCATAGTAATTTATAAACAGCACATCAGTAGTTAACTAGTCCCATCGCCAATCCGTACCTGCGCTTGATGTTGTCCTTATAGGCTCACGTATGACTGCATGGCATTATTGCGGAATGACTAAACATTGGTAAGACGAAAACAAGTGGACTGTCTGTCTTGGTAAGACAGTTACCTACACAGAAAGTGGGGCTTGTAAGACGATAAACTGCACAAATATGTGGGCTTGTAAAATTGTAAACTACACAAAATGTGTGCGCTGGCAAGACGGTAAACTACACAGAAAGCAGAAAATGTGGGCTGGTAAGACGGTAAACTACGAAGAAAGTAGAAAGTGTGGGCTAGTTAGACAACCAACTACACAAAACGTTCCGCTGGTAAGACGGTAAACTACACAGAAAGCAGAAAGTGTGGGCTAGTTAGCTGGCTAACTACACAAAACGTGTGCGCTGGTAAGACGATAAACTACGAAGAAGGCAGAAAGTGTGGGCTGGTAAAACGGTCATCTACACAGAAAGTAGAAAGTGTGGGCTGGAAAGACAGTTTACACAAAATGTGTGCGCTTGAAAGACTGTCAACTGCACAAAAAGTGTGCGCTGGTAAGACGGTAAACTACGAAGAAAGTAGAAATTGTGGGCTGGAAAGCTACACAAAAAGTGTGCGCTGACAAGACAGTATATTAGACATTATTTCTACATCAAAGTTGTTAGAATTGTGGACATTATTACCATAAAATGTCTTGGTTATTAAGGCGGTGACATCATTTGTACATAATGTCTTTTCCAAAGAATATCTGGGTTATTAAGACCACTGTGGTAAAGTATCATTGTAAACTAACGAACATTCAAAACATACTGAAATGATAGTAGGAGGTAAAACAACATATTGGTGACGATGATGGAACTGATTGTTTCCTTTTGATCAATTGTGATCAAACGAAATAAAATTAGTATGAGTTCATCCGCTATAATGACAACCACATTGCTGGGTACTAGGATAATTATCGGTGTCCTGTTCTTCTGAAGTCTTTCATAAAACACATTTAAGATACATTGAACTTCTCTATTATATTTGCAGAGGTCAATGCGCAGCTATTGGATTGTTCTTGCATTCAGCTTGAATTGGTTTTTACATTCCAGTAAATGACGAGATAAAAGGAATAAATGGAAAACTTTTCGATGTAAGGACTGTAGCCGTAAACCTAGAACAATACATTATAGTTCAAATCCATTTATTTTTTCAAGCAATGATTACGAGGCTATTTTCAATTATCGAAACCGCAATTAGAGATCGATTTATTGTCATTAAACCAACAGTAAACAATGTTTCAATTAGACTTTCATCAAATATTTAAAACTCTCGAAAACTTGATGATTTTTCATAATGATCGCCATTCGCTACGTTTCAGTGCTCATTGATTGCATTGAATTAATATAAAACAAAGACATGTTCATCATTCTGAAACAAAAATTTGTATTTGATCCCAGGGCTGCTATTGTAGATTGTACTTTAGATAAACATCATGCCCGATGATAAAATGGAAGTTGTAATAAAAAACGCAGATAATAATAGCAATAGCATTTCAAGTGATTGTTATAATTATAGGCTTTGTCTTAATTAAATATACACTTGTTGACAAAAGGGACAAACACTTTTCGGAAATTTTTTTAAGGAAGAATTTAAACCATGCACATACTGTAAAATGCTAAATTTCACCTTAATGAATAAACCGATTTAGTATCCGGATGTAAGTGTTTATATCAACCGAGTGTAATGATCTCTTGTTCGTAATGTACACGGATGAATTTTGGTCTGTATGTAAAAGTATTAACATGAAGCGGTTGAATGAGAATATAATATGTAAAGGGGCTAGAAACAATTAAAAACATTTGTCTGTGTGTTTGTATGTTTGTATGTGATTAATCGACATGTTCAGGGTTGAGTGTTTTACGCTACTTTCAGCTGATCTTCCGGCCATATCGTGGTGTGCTGTTATTAGTGGAATATGCAGTCAATTAAGGTTGGAGTCGAACACGCCATGTCCGATGTGAGGCTTGAATTCACTTGTTTGTTTGAATGGTGCTTGAAGCCACTATTCGTAGCCTCGGTGTTGACACGCCTGTCATGTATGATAGATGACAAACTCAAATATCGACTAGACAACCGAGGCCTCCCCCCCCAAAAAAAAAATCCCCCAAATACATTAATCTAACAAAATACTTAAAGACTCATATTGTTATGTTATATACACATAAGCAAACTCTGATTTAGGGCCGTGACAGGATTGGTCAGTTCAGAATCGAGGAACTAGAGACACATGAAGTCTATTTCTCTTCTTTAACGTTTGATAAATTACATCACGCTTATTATACACAATGACGTATGATACTAATATATAAAGTGGAATTACCTCCCGCCGTTGCAGCACATTGACGTTGTATGTTTCCTGTGTTGCTAAACACTAAGAATATAAAGCTGCAGAAGGCCACCGAGGCCCATAATACCAAGTGTTGATAAAAAGTTTGCAAATACACATGTACTGAATTTCTACCCAATGTTAAGTCAATTATTTAAACAAAAAATAATTATTTAAAGCCCATTACATTAATGAACAGAATTTAATGATTCAGGCACAAAGGGATTTGAAATATTGCTTTATTTAATTTTATTTCAATAGCATTCAGATAAATTTTAAAACAAATAAAAGCAAATCTATGCGTTAAATTCCAGATAGCAAGCAAGTAATCTAAAATGTAATATATATATTTTTTGTGATTAAACAATAAGACCATTAAACAATTATGTAAATCCAAATCAATCTTAATGAAAGATATTCAATTAAATATAAAAGATAATGAAAAAGTTTTAGTATTTTACTCTTGTTATCATGCAGTTTATTAAACATTTAACATTCAGAATCTGCAAAGTTTCATCTGACAATTAAAATAAAATGAGAATGTGAGAGTTAAAACTGGTTACAGTTGTATTTAATAAGAAGAAACCAAAAAATTATAAAATGGCAATTTCCCCTCTAGCATAGTCTAGTTCTGACAACAATGAAAGATTATGTGGGAAAACTTGTTATTCAAATAAATAAATCATATAAATTTAAAACCTGGAAATACAACTCTGTTTATACTTTTACATAGCATACTTTTTCACAATGTATACAATAAAGTATATAGGCTAAATTTTTGCATGTATTACTTTAACAAAATGAAAAGTTCTACAAAAATATCATCCAAGTCAGTACTATATTCACACCTATAGGTCATAAGAGGTCCATCACATTGTCACACCCTATGTATCACCTACTCCATATAGGTACATCACCTTATCACACCCTATGTATCACCTACTCCTGCTCTACTGTCCCCTATGTACAAATCTGACCTTGCATATCCACTCTGAAGGTCATAATAGGTACATCACCTTATCACATTATGTATCACCTACTCCTGCTCTACTGTCCCCTATGTACAAATCTGACCTTGCATATCCACTCTGAAGGTCATAATAGGTACATCACCTAGTCACACCCTATGTATCACCTACTCCTGCTCTACTGTCCCCTATGTACAAATCTGACCTTGCATATCCACTCTGAAGGTCATAATAGGTACATCACCTTATCACATTATGTATCACCTACTCCTGCTCTACTGTCCCCTATGTACAAATCTGACCTTGCATATCCACTCTGAAGGTCATAATAGGTACATCACCTAGTAACACCCTATGTATCACCTACTCCATATAGGTAAATCACCTTATCACACCCTATGTATCACCTACTCCTGCTCTACTGTCCCCTATGTACAAATCTGACCTTGTATATCCACTCTGAAGGTCATAATAGGTACATCACCTAGTCACACCCTATGTATCACCTACTCCTGCTCTACTGTCCCCTATGTACAAATCTGACCTTGTATATCCACTTTGAAGGTCATTAAAAGGTAAATCACCTAGTCACACCCTATGTATCACCTACTCCTGCTCTACTGTCCCCTATGTACAAATCTGACCTTGTATATCCACTTTGAAGGTCATTAAAAGGTAAATCACCTAGTCACACCCTATGTATCACCTACTCCTGCTCTACTGTCCCCTATGTACAAATCTGACCTTGTATATCCACTTTGAAGGTCATTAAAAGGTAAATCACCTAGTCACACCCTATGTATCACCTACTCCTGCTCTACTGTCCCCTATGTACAAATCTGACCTTGTATATCCACTTTGAAGGTCATTAAAAGGTAAATCACCTAGTCACACCCTATGTATACTCCTGCTCTACTGTCCCCTGTGTACACATCTGACCTTGTATATCCACTCTGAAGGTCATTTAAAGGTAAATCACCTGGTCACACCCTATGTATCACCTACTCCATATAGGTACAACACCTTATCACACCCTATGTATCACCTACTCCTGCTCAATTGTCTCCTATGTATATATCTGACCTTGTATATCCACCCTAAAGGTCCTAAGAGGTAAATCACCTAGTCACACCCTATGTATCACCTACTCCTGCTCTATTGTCTCCTATGTATACATCTGACCTTGTATATCCACTCTGAAGGTCATTAAAAGGTAAATCACCTAGTCACACACTATGTATCACCTACTTCTGCTCTACTGTCCCCTGTGTACACATCTGACCTTGTATATCCACTCTGAAGGTCATTAAAAGGTAAATCACCTGGTCACACCCTATGTATCACCTACTCCATATAGGTACAACACCTTATCACACCCCATGTATCACCTACTCCTGCTCAATTGTCTCCTATGTATATATCTGACCTTGTATATCCACCCTAAAGGTCCTAAGAGGTAAATCACCTAGTCACACCCTATGTATCACCTACTCCTGCTCTATTGTCTCCTATGTATACATCTGACCTTGTATATCCACTCTGAAGGTCATTAAAAGGTAAATCACCTAGTCACACACTATGTATCACCTACTCCTGCTCTACTGTCCCCTATGTACAAATCTGACATTGCATATCTATTCTGAAGGTCATTAAAAGGTAAATCACCTAGTTACACACTATGTATCACCTACTCCTGCTCTACTGTCCACCATGTACACATCTGACCTTGTATATATCCACTCTGATGGTCATAATAGGTACATCACCTAGTCACACCCTATGTATCACTTTCTCCTGCTCTACTGTCCCGTATATACACATCTGACCTTGTATATCCACTCTGAAGGTCATTAAAAGGTAAATTACCTAGTTACACCCTATGTACCACTTTCTCCTGCTCTACTGTCCACCATGTACACATCTGACCTTGTATATATCCACTCTGATGGTCATAATAGGTACATCACCTAGTCACACCCTATGTATCACTTTCTCCTGCTCTACTGTCCCGTATATACACATCTGACCTTGTATATCCACTCTGAAGGTCATTAAAAGGTAAATTACCTAGTCACACCCTATGCATCACCTACTCCTGCCCCACTGTCCACTATGTCCTCATCTGAACTTGTATATATCCACTCTGAAGGTCATAATAGGTACATCACCTAGTCACACCCTATGTATCACTTTCTCCTGCTCTACTGTCCCTTATGTACACATCTGACCTTGTATATGTACTCTGAAGGTCATTAAAAGATAAATCACCTAGTCACAACCTATGTATCACTTTCTCCTGCTCTACTGTCCCCTATGTACAGATCTGACCTTGCATATCCACTCTGAAGGTCATATTGGGTAAATCACCTAGTCACACCCTATGTATCACCTACTCCTGCTCAATTGTCTCCTATGTATACATCTGACCTTGTATATCTACTCTGAAGGTCATTAAAAGGTAAATCACCTAGTCATACCTTATGCATCACCTTCTCCTGCTCCACTGTCCCCTATTTACTTCTCTGACCTTGTATATATCCACTCTGATGGTCATAATAGGTACATCACTTAGTCACACCCTATGTATCACCTACTCCTGCTGTACTCTCCCCTATGTACACATCTGACCTTGTATATTTCGCCTGAATATAGCTGAAATATTGCTGCTCGGGCGTTAAACACCATTAATCAATCAATCAACCTTGTATATCCACTCTGATGGTCATAATAGGTGCATGACCTAGTCACACCCTATGTGTCACCTACTCCTGCTCTACTGTCCCCTATGTACACATCTGACCTTGTATATCCACTCTGAAGGTCATTAAAAGGTAAATTACCTAGTCACACCCTATGTATCACCTACTCCTGCTCTATTGTCTCCTATGTATACATCTGACCTTGTATATCCACTCTGAAGGCCATTAAAAGGTACATCACCTAGTCACACACTATGTATCACCTACTTCTGCTCTACTGTCCCCTGTGTACACATCTGACCTTGTATATCCACTCTGAAGGTCATTAAAAGGTAAATCACCTGGTCACACCCTATGTATCACCTACTCCATATAGGTACAACACCTTATCACACCCCATGTATCACCTACTCCTGCTCAATTGTCTCCTATGTATATATCTGACCTTGTATATCCACCCTAAAGGTCCTAAGAGGTAAATCACCTAGTCACACCCTATGTACTAGTATCACCTACTTTTGCTATACTGTCCCCTATGTACACATTTGACCTTGTATATCCACTCTGAAGGTCCTAATAGGTAAATCACCTAGTCACACCCTATGTACTAGTATCACCTACTTCTGCTATACTGTCCCCTATGTACACATTTGACCTTGTATATCCACTCTGAAGGTCATTACAAGGTCACCTTGTATATATCCACTCTATTGGTCATAATAGGTACATCACCTAGTCACACCCTATGCATCACCTTGTCCTGCTCCACTGTCCCCTATTTACTTCTCTGACCTTATATATATCCTCTCGGATAGTCATAATAGGTACATCACCTAGTCACACCCTATGTATCACCTACTCCTGCTCTACTGTCCCCTATGTACACATCTGACCTTGTATATCCACTCTTAAGGTCATTAAAAGTAAATCACCTAGTCACACCCTATGTATCACCTACCCCTGCTCTACTGTCCACTATGTTCACATCTGACCTTGTATATATCCACTCTGAAGGTCATAATAGGTACATCACCTTATCACACACTATGTATCACCTACTCCTGCTCTACTGTCCCCTATGTACAAATCTGACCTTGTATATCCACTCTGAAGGTCATAATAGGTACATCACCTGGTCACACCCTATGTATCACCTACTCCTGCTCTACTGTCCCCTATGTACACATCTGACCTTGTATATCCACTCGGAAGGTCATTAAAAGGTAAATCACTTAGTCACACCCTATGTATCACCTACTCCTGCTCTACTGTCCCCTATGTACACATCTGACCTTGTATATCCACTCTAAAGTTCATTAAAAGGTAAATCACCTGGTCACACCCTATGTATCACCTACTCCATATAGGTACAACACCTTATCACACCCTATGTATCACCTACTCCTGCTCTATTGTCTCCTATGTACACATCTGACCTTGTATATCCACTCTAAAGGTCATTAAAAGTAAATCACCTAGTCACACCATATGTATCACCTACTCCTGCTCTACTGTCCACTATGTTCACATCTGACCTTGTATATATCCACTCTGAAGGTCCTAATAGGTAAATTACCTAGTCACACCCTATGTATCACCTACTCCTGCTCTATTGTCTCCTATGTACACATCTGAACTTGTATATCCACTCTGAAAGTCATTAAAAGGTAAATCACCTAGTCACACACTATGTATCACCTACTCCTGCTCTATACTGTCCAATATGTACACATCTGCCCTTGTATATCCACTCTGAAGGTCATTAAAAGGTAAATCACCTAGTCACACCCTATGCATAGTTAATTACATAAAAAAACGTTGCAATGAAGAGATAGATTTCTTTTGGACTTATTCTTATTGTATTGTCATGTCCACTTTATATTTATATTTGTGTATTGTAGGTCCTGGATGAATACCTTTGTTCACAGAGAGATTTCAGTGGATATGTTGGCTCAACCTCAGAATTGGAATTATTGCTTTTGGAGTTTTCTACAAACTCCCTCTTTATAAAGCAAAGGATAAGTAAGGATTTGGGCAAAAATCCAGGTAATAATTTAGATTAAGGGTCAATGATGATTTTACTTTTATTCAAATTGTAACCATGATGAACAATAAGCATATCATTAGAGATACTAGTTGTTATTTACAATATTAAAAAATGACTCAATTCTTTAGTTCAAATAATTTCAATGAAAGTGTATGAATCCATCACTCTCTATTTTTGATGAATCACTCTATTTTGGATATGACTGTAGACTAGGTGTAGTGCCACCATTGTTTTTTGACTCTTCAGCTATATTAAATATGATGATTTTGACTTATCTAGAAATTTTTTCTTTATTTCAAATAAAGTGACACTTTTGTCCCATGTAAATATGCACTGGGTCAACATTCTATCAAAATTTCACAATATGTTTCTTTGCATATAAGAACGAATGCTCAACCGGAAGTCCACATGGTGTAAAAATCTACTTTCACTTTCTATTTCAGTCCAAAAATAGTGTATGTCCCTAATTGACTCTCAGCATTTTTGTGTTCATTTAAAACCAATAAAACTTTATTTTCAAGTTTCCTAGAATATTAAGCTTTCCAAAAATACCAAATTTATTCTGGTTCATGTGCGGTTCAAATTCTATATGAGGCAACCGTGAACAGGTCTGTTGAATAGTACTACTTATACGTACAACCTGTGGACTGGTTCCCGGTATTTGGTGATCTTATTCCATTAACAACTTGTTTTATCATGTTTTGTCTGAAGGGGTCAGAATTAATGGTCAGACAGGTTTCATGAAGACTGGCCTAAACCTCTTTTATGTGAATATTATGTGAACTATTTATGGATGTTTTTCGTTGGCAGATTAAAGACAACTGGACAAATTGACTATTAGATGGGAAGATACCCAATTCAATACCCATCCTCCATTGAAGTTTGATAGTGTTCCATTTATTATATAAGGATCACAGAGTCTTACTTGTTTGATGGTTATTTCTGAAGCTTTATATGAAGGAAATGCATCATATGAAAATGTGAATGAACAGATTTCAAATCACGCTTTTTCCAGTAAAGAGTTCAATTTGAAAAAGAGGGAATTTTTTGTGAGCTCCCTTTCAGTTTTCCTTGTTGAAATGGGTTTAAATAGTGAAAGCAGTATATTTTAACTGATACAGAAAGTTCTGTAATACAAACAGACATATTTATGTTGTGGCCTGTTGAAATTTTTTTGGGGGGCACACTCCCCTATTAATAATCTTAAAACACAAAAATAATTCACAGTAAAAATTAAATCAATAAAAGTTCAATTAATTTTAAGAAGCGAAAACCTTAATTAGATACACTTGATGTAAGGTAAAGACATCTTGAGTTTAAAAAACATAGATTTGACAATTAATTAAAAAAATCAAACATTCCAATCTAAATCTCATATTGCTGTTTGGTCAAATATAAGACAATTTCATATAATGAGAATAATAACTAATAACGAATGTGTTCGGGATGCCATTTTTAAATGGCAGCCATTTAGAAAATTCCAAAAATGGATTGCAAAACTTAAAATCACCCTTAACATACTACATGAAGAAAAACAGACCTTTTATACACAAAAAAAACAGAAAAACAAAAAAAATTACATGCACAAATTTATCAATGGATTTATGATTCTTCAATGCAATAAACAGAATAGTTGATGAAATTATCACAAAAATTTGTACAGCCCCCTAGTCATGATATTGACCAAGAAACTGATGTGACCCTCGCCTTGGGTTCAGGACATATCAGTTTCTTGGTCCATATCACGACTCTTGGGCAGTCCAAATTTATTTATATTGCCATCAACAACTGTAAATATTTAACTAAAATGAGTGATATTTTTAATGATATGTCCAATATCAACCTTAAAACAGGGACCTGACTGATCATGTTGATACTCCTTTGTTTTCATAGTTTTGTATTTAATTAATCATTCAGGCAAGTTCCAAAAAAACTGATGAGGAAGGTCAAAACTATGCAAAAAGTTTTTAAAAAGGAAGAGACAAATCCAGACCACAAAGAAGGTTGACTGTAATGCCAGTGTCTCAATAAGACACATTGTTAAATTTCCAGACTACAAGGTAATGTGACGTTTTCATGATTTTCCATTTTTCATTGAGGAATGGGAGCTCAGATTACAAAGAGACTGGTAAAAGTTGAATTAAAGTTTGTTACAATTATTTTATGTTTCATTAAGTTCTTCTTGTGATTCATTTATTTAGTATGATAATATAAAGCTTATTTATTGTTTAAGTCATTATTTATAAACACTAAGAGTAGGCCATGTACACTTATTCCTCATCTCATTTTCTTATATTTAACTATCTTTAATTGCCTGCACCGCAACACGACTATATTTACAAACTGTGTTTTAGTCTTCAAGTATCATAAAAGTTTGTCCAAATTAATATATTATAGGCACAACATACTTTCCTAAAGCTTTAGCCCTTAATGGATTTTGATAAAGCTTCATATGAAGGAAGTATATCAATACAACATTGGTTTTTATACCCTGCCACACAAAGTGGCGGGGTATTATGTGATACCCTCCATATGGATATGAATTTCCATACCTCGGTGGTTTCCAGATAATAACTTGAAAACGTGTCAACAGATTTTATTTTAAACTTTGCACACCTATTAAATACCATAAAATGAAGATCAAGATCAAATCCTATTTGTATTTTTTGAGTTTTTGAAATTTGAAATAATTTTTATAGGTCCAGGGTCAAGGTAAAAATTGAATTCCAAGATGGAATGTTATCATGCTAAACTGTTCCTATAGACTGATTTGTAATTCAGTAAAATGTGTTCATGAATATTAAAAACACAGTCACTGCAACATGGCGGGGTCCCATTAAATGCCATATTTTTTTAATATTATTTACCAAAAGTCAGTTGACCTTTTAAAGCATAATTAAGTCTTCAAGGTAAATTTATCCCTAGTGCACCTTGTATATGTAGTACATGTATATATTTTTGATAGTGTCACTTTGGGACTAAAAGAGAGATAGAAATAATCTACAGAAAAATTAAAGAAGATCTGAAGAAAACAGAAGTTCAGGGTCAACATCAATACCATGTTGAGCTGCCTGAAAAACATTCAGAAACTCATTTACAAGGCTTGAAATATCTTATTTATGCACATAATTCAAGCTTTTATTAAGTTATTTCATTTAGACAAAGCAAATAAAAGAAAAATTAAGTTAACAGACTTTAAGGCACAGTAACTGCTTTATTTATTAAATACAGTTAAGAAAATGGAAATGAAAAGAAATGGTCCTTTGATATCAGGCTCAATCTACAATATACCAAAATACCTGATAACAACATTTAATTTACAAAACAGTTCCAAAAGAAAATAATCTTGAATTTCTATAGAATTAAACTGTTAGTGCATCTAATTCGATCACTATCCAAACCTCAAAAACCTGGCAAAAATACCTCATGGCATATAGCCTTGTATAGTTCCTGTTAAACCGCTTCACTAATTCATTAATGGAATTACAGCTGAGTAAATATTATACAACACAAGACTCCAATAAATACATTTTGTATTATACATAATAATGTACTGATTTCAATGAAATACTATCCATGTGGATTGTGGGCAAATTGTGTGTTGGCATCCCAACACAAAAATCTTTAATTATGGCTCCCAAAAGAAAGTTTGGTAGACATATTGTTTTGGATGTCTGAACTAAGGGTCCACGGGGGACGCTTGGGAGCCAGTTATGATCCATAAGATCATAATCATGTTTAATTATGTCGCCCCAGACTTTGTCGGGGCGACATATTGTTATTCTACTGTTTCTTTTTCACTATTATTATTATTATTATTATTATTATTATTATTATGTCGCCCCAGACTTTGTCGGGGCGACATATTGTTATTCTACTGTTTCTTTTTCACTATTATTATTATTAAGTCGCCCAAAAAAATTTTGTTTGGGAGACTTATTGTGTTTGCACCGTTTCTTATTATTATTATTAAGTCGCCCAAAAAAATTTTTTTTGGGAGACTTATTGTGTTTGCACCGTTTCTTATTATTATTAAGTCGCCCAAAAAAATTTTTTTTGGGAGACTTATTGTGTTTGCACCGTTTCTTATTATTATTAAGTCGCCCAAAAAAATTTTTTTTGGGAGACTTATTGTGTTTGCACCGTTTCTTATTATTATTAAGTCGCCCAAAAAAATTTTTTTTGGGAGACTTATTGTGTTTGCACCGTTTCTTATTATTATTAAGTCGCCCAAAAAAATTTTTTTTGGGAGACTTATTGTGTTTGCACCGTTTCTTATTATTATTAAATCCCCGACCACGAAGTGTCGGGGATTTATTGTTTTTGCACCGTTTCTTATTATTATTCTTCTTCTTCTTCTTCTTCTTCTTCTTCTTCTTCTTCTTCTTCTTCTGGACCTAACTTTGTCCGTAGGATTTCTCGAAGACGAAAAGACATAGGTCAATGAAACTTACCAGAAAGATAGGTCACCACTAGGAAATGGTCTTTCCGATTTCGAAATTTTGAAAATGGCGGCCATCTTGGATTGGCGGCCATTTTGAATTTGAAAAAAATACAAAATTAATCATAAAAAATCACAAACAATATGGATATGAACCAAAATAGGTTTATAGGTCAATATTAAGATCCCGGACAATATGGGACCATTTTCCGAAAAATCCAAGATGGCCACCATATTCAAAATGGCCGCCAAAGTGCGAAAATTGAAAAGTTGTCCGATTTCAACGAAAATTGGCATTTAGGTCAATATTGATATTACGAACAACATGGTGACATGTTCGAACAAATCAAAGATGGCCGCCAAAGTCCAAGATGGCCGCCATATTCAAAATGGCCTCCAAAGTGCGAAAATTGAAAAGTTGTCCGATTTCAACGAAAATTGGCATTTAGGTGAATATTGATATTACGAACAACATGGTGACATGTTTGAACAAATCCAAGATGGCCGCCATATTCAAAATGGCCGCCAAAGTGCGAAAATTGAAAAGTTGTCCGATTTCAACGAAAATTGGCATTTAGGTCAATATTGATATTACGAACAACATGGCGACACTTTCGAACAAATCCAAGATGGCTGTCATATTCAAAATGGCCGCCAAAGTGCGAAAATTGAAAAGTTGTCCGATTTCAACGAAAATTGGCATTTAGGTCAATATTGATATTACGAACAACATGGCGACACTTTCGAACAAATCCAAGATGGCTGTCATATTCAAAATGGCTGCCAAAGTGCGAATATTGAAAAGTTGTCTGATTTCAACAAAAATTGGCATTTAGGTCAATATTGATATTACGAACAACATGTCGAACAAATCCAAGATGGCTGCCAAAGTCCAAGATGGCCGCCATATTCAAAATGGCCGCCAAAGTGCGAAAATTGAAAAGTTGTCCGAATTGTGACAAAAGTGGGCACGGGAGGGGATTTTTTTGTGACTTGCTTGCAATCACAATCAGCACTTGTTATTATTATTAAATCCCCGACCACGAAGTGTCGGGGATTTATTGTTTTTGCACCGTTTCTTATTATTAAGTCGCCGACCACGAAGTGTCGGGCGACTTATTGTTTTTACTCCGTTTCTTATTAAGTCGCCGACCACGAAGTGTCGGGCGACTTATTGTTTTTACTCCGTTTCTTATTATTATTATTATTATTTTCATAATTCTTATGTTTTCCTTTTTCCCCTCGCAATGTTGTCCGCTCGTTTTCTCGCTCATCTTTTAACCGATCAAAATGAAACTTTGGGAACATGTTAAGGGTGACCTGAAGTTGTGCCATCCACTTTTGAAATTTTCAAAATGGCCGCCATTTTCAAAATGGCGTCCGTTGAAAAAAATGACGGCCGTTGTCAGATCTCAGTAATTGCCAAAGCAATTTCAATGAAAATTGGTATACTGGTACAGCTAACTATCCCGAGCATTTTTGCAAAAAAAAATTTGACGCGGCCGACATTTCAAAATGGCCGCCATCCGAACACCACCCCCCTAAAAATGTAAAAATTTAAACGTCATCCGATTTAGACGAAATTTGGTATACAGGTAGCTTATGATACCCTAAGTGTGCCACTATTTAAAAATGTTTTGTCCGACTTCCGGTTTCAAAATGGCGGCCGTTTTAAAGTTTTACAAAATGACGGCCGTTGTCAGATCTCAGTTATGGCCAGAGCAATTTCAATGAAAATTGGTATACTGATACAGCTAACTATCCTGAGCATTTTTGCAAAAAAATTTTTTGTCCGACTTCCGGTTTCAAAATGGCGGCCGTTTTAAAGTTTGCTCGTTTTCTCGCTCATCTTTTAACCGATCGAAATGAAACTTGGCCAACTGAAAGCTCATGTTATGAAGTTGTGCTCTTGACTTTTAGTTCCCTCTACTCGGTCAAAAGTGCGGAACGGGAGGCGACTTCAACGTTTCGGGAAACGTAAATTTTAATTAAGTCGCCGACCACGAAGTGTCGGGCGACTTATTGTTTTTTTACTCCGTTTCTTATTATTATTATTATTATTATTATTATTATTATTTTCATATTTCTTATGTTTTCCCCTCGCAATGTTGTCCGCTCGTTTTCTCGCTCATCTTTTAACCGATCGAAATGAAACTTTGGGAACATGTTAAGGGTGACCTGAAGTTGTGCAATCCACTTTTGAAATTTTCAAAATGGCCGCCATTTTTAAAATGGCCGCCGTTGAAAAAAATGACGGCCGTTGTCAGATCTCAGTAATTGCCGAAGCAATTTCAATGAAAATTGATATACTGGTACAGCTAACTATCCCGAGCATTTTTGCAAAAAAAAATTTGACGCGGCCGACATTTCAAAATGGCCGCCATCCGAACACCACCCCCCTAAAAATGTAAAAATTTAAACGTCATCCGATTTAGACGAAATTTGGTATACAGGTAGCTTATGATACCCTTAGTGTGCCACTATTTAAAAATGTTTTGTCCGACTTCCGGTTTCAAAATGGCGGCCGTTTTAAAGTTTTACAAAATGGCGGCCGTTGTCAGATCTCAGTTATGGCCAGAGCAATTTCAATGAAAATTGGTATACTGATACAGCTAACTATCCTGAGCATTTTTGCAAAAAAAAATTTTTTGTCCGACTTCCGATTTCAAAATGGCGGCCGTTTTAAAGTTTGCTCGTTTTCTCGCTCATCTTTTAACCGATCGAAATGAAACTTGGCCAACTGAAAGCTCATGTTATGAAGTTGTGCTCTTGACTTTTAGTTCCCTCTACTCGGTCAAAAGTGCGGAACGGGAGGCGACTTCAACGTTTCGGGAAACGTAAATTTTAATTATTATTATTATTATTTTCATATTTCTTATGTTTTCCCCTCGCAATGTTGTCCGCTCGTTTTCTCGCTCATCTTTTAATCGATCGAAATGAAACTTTGGGAACATGTTAAGGGTGACCTGAAGTTGTGCAATCCACTTTTGAAATTTTCAAAATGGCCGCCATTTTCAAAATGGCCGCCGTTGAAATAAATGATGGCCGTTGTCAGATCTCAGTAATTGCCAAAGCAATTTCAATGAAAATTGGTATACTGGTACAGCTAACTATCCCGAGCATTTTTGCAAAAAAAAATTTGACGCGGCCGACATTTCAAAATGGCCGCCATCCGAACACCACCCCCCTAAAAATGTAAAAATTTAAACGTCATCCGATTTAGACGAAATTTGGTATACAGGTAGCTTATGATACCCTAAGTGTGCCACTATTTAAAAATGTTTTGTCCGACTTCCGGTTTCAAAATGGCGGCCGTTTTAAAGTTTTACAAAATGGCGGCCGTTGTCAGATCTCAGTTATGGCCAGAGCAATTTCAATGAAAATTGGTATACTGATACAGCTGACTATCCTGAGCATTTTTGCAAAAAAAATTTTTGTCCGACTTCCGGTTTCAAAATGGCGGCCGTTTTAAAGTTTGCTCGTTTTCTCGCTCATCTTTTAACCGATCGAAATGAAACTTGGCGAACTGAAAGCTCATGTTATGAAGTTGTGCTCTTGACTTTTAGTTCCCTCTACTCGGTCAAAAGTGCGGAACGGGAGGCGACTTCAACGTTTCGGGAAACGTAAATTTTAATTATTATTATTATTTTCATATTTCTTATGTTTTCCCCTCGCAATGTTGTCCGCTCGTTTTCTCGCTCATCTTTTAACCGATCGAAATGAAACTTTGGGATCATGTTAAGGGTGACCTGAAGTTGTGCAATCCACTTTTGAAATTTTCAAAATGGCCGCCATTTTCAAAATGGCCGCCGTTGAAAAAAAATGATGGCCGTTGTCAGATCTCAGTAATTGCCAAAGCAATTTCAATGAAAATTGGTATACTGGTACAGCTAACTATCCCGAGCATTTTTGCAAAAAAAAATTTGACGCGGCCGACATTTCAAAATGGCCGCCATCCGAAGACCACCCCCTAAAAATGTAAAAATTTAAACGTCATCCGATTTAAACGAAATTTGGTATACAGGTAGCTTATGATACCCTGAGTGTGCCACTATTTTCAAAATTTTTGTCCGACTTCCGGTTTCAAAATGGCGGCCGTTTTAAAGTTTGCTCGTTTTCTCGCTCATCTTTTAACCGATCGAAATGAAACTTGGCCAACTGAAAGCTCATGTTATGAAGTTGTGCTCTTGACTTTTAGTTCCCTCTACTCGGTCAAAAGTGCGGAACGGGAGGCGACTTCAACGTTTCGGGAAACGTAAATTTTAATTATTATTAAGTCGCCCAAAAAAATTTTTTTTGGGAGACTTATTGTGTTTGCACCGTTTCTTATTATTATTATTATTATTATTATTATTCTTTTCCACACATTTTTCTTAATCATGAACTTGTCCGACACATTTTTTGAAAACGCTTTGACCAATCAAGATAAAACCTGCTGAGGTGGGTGGAGGGTCACTCAGAGGGGTGCCATCCACTTTTGAAATTTTCAAAATGGCCGCCATTTTCAAAATGGCCGCCGTTAAAGATTTTTGGCCCCCTCTCAGATCTCGGAGATGGCTGAATGGATTTTAATGAAAATTGGTACACTGGTAGAGTTAACCATCCTGAGCAGTGTGGCGAAAAAAAATTTGATGCGAACGCCGCCATTTTAAAATGGCCGCCGTTTTACCACACCCGCCCCCCAAAAACGTCAACTTTGTCCGATTTCAACGAAATTTGATTTCTAGACGTATTTTGATGTACTGAACCTGCTGAGGTGGGTGGAGGGTCACTCAGAGGTGTGCCATCCACTTTTGAAATTTTCAAAATGGCCGCCATTTTCAAAATGGCCGCCATTAAAGATTTTTGGCCCCATCTCAGATCTCGGAGATGGGTGGATGGATTTTAATGAAAATTAGTACACTGGTAGAGTTAACCATCCTGAGCAGTATGGCGAAAACAAATTTGATGCAAAAGCCGCCATTTTTAAATGGCCGCCGTTTTACCACACCCGCCCCCCAAAACATCAACTTTGTCCGATTTTAACGAAATTTGATTTCTAGAGGTATTTTGATGTACTGATTTGAATGGAATACTATCCATGGGGATTTGGGCGACTTCTGTGTTGGCATCCCAACACAATCATGTTTAATTATTATTATTATTTTCATATTTCTTATGTTTTCCTTTTTCCCCTCGCAATGTTGTCCGCTCGTTTTCTCGCTCATCTTTTAACCGATCAAAATGAAACTTTGGGAACATGTTAAGGGTGACCTGAAGTTGTGCAATCCACTTTGAAATTTTCAAAATGGCCGCCATTTTAAAAATGGCCGCCGTTGAAAACAAATGACGGCCGTTGTCAGATCTCAGTAATTGCCAAAGCAACTTCAATGAAAATTGGTATACTGGTACAGCTAACTATCCCGAGCATTTTTGCAAAAAAAAATTTGACGCGGCCGACATTTCAAAATGGCCGCCATCCGAATACCACCCCCCTAAAAATGTAAAAATTTAAACGTCATCCGATTTAGACGAAATTCGGTATACAGGTAGCTTATGATACCCTAAGTGTGCCACTATTTAAAAATGTTTTGTCCGACTTCCGGTTTCAAAATGGCGGCCGTTTTAAAGTTTTACAAAATGGCGGCCGTTGTCAGATCTCAGTTATGGCCAGAGCAATTTCAATGAAAATTGGTATACTGATACAGCTAACTATCCTGAGCATTTTTGCAAAAAAATTTTTTTGTCCGACTTCCGGTTTCAAAATGGCGGCCGTTTTAAAGTTTGCTCGTTTTCTCGCTCATCTTTTAACCGATCGAAATGAAACTTGGCCAACTGAAAGCTCATGTTATGAAGTTGTGCTCTTGACTTTTAGTTCCCTCTACTCGGTCAAAAGTGCGGAACGGGAGGCGACTTCAACGTTTCGGGAAACGTAAATTTTAATTATTATTATTCTTCTTCTTCTTCTGGACCTAACTTTGTCCGTAGGATTTCTCGAAGACGAAAAGACATAGGTCAATGAAACTTACCAGAAAGATAGGTCACCACTAGGAAATGGTCTTTCCAATTTCGAAATTTTGAAAATGGCGGCCATCTTGGATTGGCGGCCATTTTGAATTTGAAAAAAATACAAAATTAATCATAAAAAATCACAAACAATATGGATATGAACCAAAATAGGTTTATAGGTCAATATTAAGGTCCCGGACAATATGGGACCATTTTCAGAAAAATCCAAGATGGCCACCATATTCAAAATGGCCGCCAAAGTGCGAAAATTGAAAAGTTGTCCGATTTCAACGAAAATTGGCATTTAGGTCAATATTGATATTACGAACAACATGGTGACATGTTCGAACAAATCAAAGATGGCCGCCAAAGTCCAAGATGGCCGCCATATTCAAAATGGCCTCCAAAGTGCGAAAATTGAAAAGTTGTCCGATTTCAACGAAAATTGGCATTTAGGTGAATATTGATATTACGAACAACATGGTGACATGTTTGAACAAATCCAAGATGGCCGCCAAAGTCCAAGATGGCCGCCATATTCAAAATGGCCGCCAAAGTGCGAAAATTGAAAAGTTGTCCGATTTCAACGAAAATTGGCATTTAGGTCAATATTGATATTACGAACAACATGACGACACTTTCGAACAAATCCAAGATGGCTGTCATATTCAAAATGGCTGCCAAAGTGCGAATATTGAAAAGTTGTCTGATTTCAACAAAAATTGGCATTTAGGTCAATATTGATATTACGAACAACATGTCGAACAAATCCAAGATGGCTGCCAAAGTCCAAGATGGCCGCCAAAGTGCGAAAATTGAAAAGTTGTCCGAATTGTGACAAAAGTGGGCACGGGAGGGGATTTTTTGTGACTTGCTTGCAATCACAATCAGCACTTGTTATTATTATTATTATTATTATTTTCATATTTCTTATGTTTTCCCCTCGCAATGTTGTCCGCTCGTTTTCTCGCTCATCTTTTAACCGATCGAAATGAAACTTTAGGAACATGTTAAGGGTGACCTGAAGTTGTGCAATCCACTTTTGAAATTTTCAAAATGGTCGCCATTTTTAAAATGGCCGCCGTTGAAAAAAATGACGGCCGTTGTCAGATCTCAGTAATTGCCAAAGCAATTTCAATGAAAATTGGTATACTGGTACAGCTAACTATCCCGAGCATTTTTGCAAAAAAAAATTTGACGCGGCCGACATTTCAAAATGGCCGCCATCCGAACACCACCCCCCTAAAAATGTAAAAATTTAAACGTCATCCGATTTAGACGAAATTTGGTATACGGGTAGGTTATGATACCCTAAGTGTGCCACTATTAAAAATGTTTTGTCCGACTTCCGGTTTCAAAATGGCGGCCGTTTTAAAGTTTTACAAAATGGCGGCCGTTGTCAGATCTCAGTTATGGCCAGAGCAATTTCAATGAAAATTGGTATACTGATACAGCTAACTATCCTGAGCATTTTTGCAAAAAAAATTTTTTGTCCGACTTCCGGTTTCAAAATGGCGGCCGTTTTAAAGTTTGCTCGTTTTCTCGCTCATCTTTTAACCGATCGAAATGAAACTTGGCCAACTGAAAGCTCATGTTATGAAGTTGTGCTCTTGACTTTTAGTTCCCTCTACTCGGTCAAAAGTGCGGAACGGGAGGCGACTTCAACGTTTCGGGAAACGTAAATTTTAATTATTATTATTATGTTTTCCTTTTTCCCCTCGCAATGTTGTCCGCTCGTTTTCTCGCTCATCTTTTAACCGATTGAAATGAAACTTTGGGAACATGTTAAGGGTGACCTGAAGTTGTGCAATCCACTTTTGAAATTTTCAAAATGGCCGCCATTTTCAAAATGGCCGCCGTTGAAAAAAATGACGGCCGTTGTCAGATCTCAGTAATTGCCAAAGCAATTTCAATGAAAATTGGTATACTGGTACAGCTAACTATCCCGAGCATTTTTGCAAAAAAAAATTTGACGCGGCCGACATTTCAAAATAGCCGCCATCCGAACACCACCCCCCTAAAAATGTAAAAATTTAAACGTCATCCGATTTAGACGAAATTTGGTATACAGGTAGCTTATGATACCCTAAGTGTGCCACTATTTAAAAATGTTTTGTCCGACTTCCGGTTTCAAAATGGCGGCCGTTTTAAAGTTTTACAAAATGGCGGCCGTTGTCAGATCTCAGTTATGGCCAGAGCAATTTCAATGAAAATTGGTATACTGATACAGCTAACTATCCTGAGCATTTTTGCAAAAAAAATTTTTTGTCCGACTTCCGGTTTCAAAATGGCGGCCGTTTTAAAGTTTGCTCGTTTTCTCGCTCATCTTTTAACCGATCGAAATGAAACTTGGCCAACTGAAAGCTCATGTTATGAAGTTGTGCTCTTGACTTTTAGTTCCCTCTACTCGGTCAAAAGTGCGGAACGGGAGGCGACTTCAACGTTTCGGGAAACGTAAATTTTAATTATTAAGTCGCCGACCACGAAGTGTCGGGCGACTTATTGTTTTTACTCCGTTTCTTATTAAGTCGCCGACCACGAAGTGTCGGGCGACTTATTGTTTTTACTCCGTTTCTTATTAAGTCGCCGACCACGAAGTGTCGGGCGACTTATTGTTTTTACTCCGTTTCTTATTATTATTATTATTATTATTATTATTATTTTCATATTTCTTATGTTTTCCCCTCGCAATGTTGTCCGCTCGTTTTCTCGCTCATCTTTTAACCGATCGAAATGAAACTTTGGGAACATGTGAAGGGTGACCTGAAGTTGTGCAATCCACTTTTGAAATTTTCAAAATGGCCGCCATTTTCAAAATGGCCGCCGTTGAAAAAAATTACGGCCGTTGTCAGATCTCAGTAATTGCCAAAGCAATTTCAATGAAAATTGGTATACTTGTACAGCTAACTATCCCGAGCATTTTTGCAAAAAAAAATTTGACGCGGCCGACATTTCAAAATGGCCGCCATCCGACCACCACCCCCTTAAAAGTGTAAAAATTTAAAAGTCATCCGATTTAGACGAAATTTGGTATACAGGTAGCTTATGATACCGTAAGTGTGCCACTATTTAAAAATGTTTTGTCCGACTTCCGGTTTCAAAATGGCAGCCGTTTTAAAGTTTTACAAAATGGCGGCCGTTGTCAGATCTCAGTTATGGCCAGAGCAATTTCAATGAAAATTGGTATACTGATACAGCTAACTATCCTGAGCATTTTTGAAAAAAAAATTCTTTGTCCGACTTCCGGTTTCAAAATGGCGGCCGTTTTAAAGTTTGCTCGTTTTCTCGCTCATCTTTTAACCGATCGAAATGAAACTTGGCCAACTGAAAGCTCATGTTATGAAGTTGTGCTCTTGACTTTTAGTTCCCTCTACTCGGTCAAAAGTGCGGAACGGGAGGCGACTTCAACGTTTCGGGAAACGTAAATTTTAATTATTATTATGATTATTATTTTCATATTTCTTATGTTTTCTTTTTTTCCCCTCGCAATGTTGTCCGCTCGTTTTCTCGCTCATCTTTTAACCGATCGAAATGAAACTTTGGGAACATAATAAGGGTGACCTGAAGTTGTGCAATCCACTTTTGAAATTTTCAAAATGGCCGCCATTTTCAAAATGGCCGCCGTTGAAAAAAAATGACGGCCGTTGTCAGATCTCAGTAATTGCCAAAGCAATTTCAATGAAAATTGGTATACTGGTACAGCTAACTATCCCGAGCATTTTTGCAAAAAAAAATTTGACGCGGCCGACATTTCAAAATGGCCGCCATCCGAACACCACCCCCCTAAAAATGTAAAAATTTAAACGTCATCCGATTTAGACGAAATTTGGTATACAGGTAGCTTATGATACCCTAAGTGTGCCACTATTTAAAAATGTTTTGTCCGACTTCCGGTTTCAAAATGGCGGCCGTTTTAAAGTTTTACAAAATGGCGGCCGTTGTCAGATCTCAGTTATGGCCAGAGCAATTTCAATGAAAATTGGTATACTGATACAGCTAACTATCCTGAGCATTTTTGCAAAAAAAATTTTTTGTCCGACTTCCGGTTTCAAAATGGCGGCCGTTTTAAAGTTTGCTCGTTTTCTCGCTCATCTTTTAACCGATCGAAATGAAACTTGGCCAACTGAAAGCTCATGTTATGAAGTTGTGCTCTTGACTTTTAGTTCCCTCTACTCGGTCAAAAGTGCGGAACGGGAGGCGACTTCAACGTTTCGGGAAACGTAAATTTTAATTATTATTATTATTATTTTCATATTTCTTATGTTTTCCCCTCGCAATGTTGTCCGCTCGTTTTCTCGCTCATCTTTTAACCGATCGTAATGAAACTTTGGGAACATGTTAAGGGTGACCTGAAGTTGTGCAATCCACTTTTGAAATTTTCAAAATGGCCACCATTTTCAAAATGGCCGCCGTTGAAAAAAATGATGGCCGTTGTCAGATCTTAGTAATTGCCAAAGCAATTTCAATGAAAATTGGTATACTGGTACAGCTAACTATCCCGAGCATTTTTGCAAAAAAAAATTTGACGCGGCCGACATTTCAAAATGGCCGCCATCCGAACACCACCCCCCTAAAAATATAAAAATTTAAACGTCATCCGATTTAGACGAAATTTGGTACAAAGGTAGCTTATGATACCCTGAGTGTGCCACTATTTTCAAAATTTTTGTCCGACTTCCGGTTTCAAAATGGCGGCCGTTTTAAAGTTTTACAAAATGGCGGCCGTTGTCAGATCTCAGTTATGGCCATAGCAATTTCAATGAAAATTGGTATACTGATACAGCTAACTATCCTGAGCATTTTTGTAAAAAAAAAATTTTGTCCGACTTCCGGTTTCAAAATGGCGGCCGTTTTAAAGTTTGCTCGTTTTCTCGCTCATCTTTTAACCGATCGAAATGAAACTTGGCCAACTGAAAGCTCATGTTATGAAGTTGTGCTCTTGACTTTTAGTTCCCTCTACTCGGTCAAAAGTGCGGAACGGGAGGCGACTTCAACGTTTCGGGAAACGTAAATTTTAATTATTAAGTCGCCGACCACGAAGTGTCGGGCGACTTATTGTTTTTACTCCGTTTCTTATTATTAAATCCCCGACCACGAAGTGTCGGGGATTTATTGTTTTTGCACCGTTTCTTATTATTATTATTATTATTCTTCTTCTTCTGGACCTAACTTTGTCCGTAGGATTTCTCGAAGACGAAAAGACATAGGTCAATGAAACTTACCAGAAAGATAGGTCACCACTAGGAAATGTTCTTTCCGATTTCGAAATTTTGAAAATAAATGGCGGCCATCTTGGATTGGCGGCCATTTTGAATTTGAAAAAAATACAAAATTAATCATAAAAAATCACAAACAATATGGATATGAACCAAAATAGGTTTATAGGTCAATATTAAGGTCCCGGACAATATGGGACCATTTTCAGAAAAATCCAAGATGGCCACCATATTCAAAATGGCCGCCCAAAGTGCGAAAATTGAAAAGTTGTCCGATTTCAACGAAAATTGGCATTTAGGTCAATATTGATATTACGAACAACATGCGACACTTTCGAAACAAATCCAAGATGGCTGTCATATTCAAAATGGCCGCCAAAGTGCGAAAATTGAAAAGTTGTCCGATTTCAACGAATATTGGCATTTAGGTGAATATTGATATTACGAACAACATGGTGACATGTTTGAACAAATCCAAGATGGCCACATAAGTCCAAGATGGCCGCCATATTCAAAATGGCCGCCAAAGTGCGAAAATTGAAAAGTTGTCCGATTTCAACGAAAATTGGCATTTAGGTCAATATTGATATGACGAACAACATGGCGACACTTTCGAACAAATCCAAGATGGCTGTCATATTCAAAATGGCTGCCAAAGTGCGAATATTGAAAAGTTGTCTGATTTCAACAAAAATTGGCATTTAGGTCAATATTGATCTTACGAACAACATGTCGAACAAATCCAAGATGGCTGCCAAAGTCCAAGATGGCCGCCATATTCAAAATGGCCGCCAAAGTCCGAAAATTGAAAAGTTGTCCCGAATTGTGACAAAAGTGGGCACGGGAGGGGATTTTTTTTGTGACTTGCTTGCAATCACAATCAGCACTTGTTATTATTCTTTTCCACACATTTTTCTTAATCATGAACTTGTCCGACACATTTTTTGAAAACGCTTCGACCAATCAAGATAAAACCTGCTGAGGTGGGTGGAGGGTCACTCAGAGGGGTGACATCCACTTTTGAAATTTTCAAAATGGCCGCCATTTTCAAAATGGCCGCCGTTAAAGATTTTTGGCTTCCTCTCAGATCTCGGAGATGGCTGGATGGATTTTAATGAAAATTGGTACACTGGTAGAGTTAAACCATCCTGAGCAGTGTGGGCGAAAAAAAATTTGATGCGAACGCCGCCATTTTAAAATGGCCGCCGTTTTACCACACCCGCCCCCCAAAAACGTCAACTTTGTCCGATTTCAACGAAATTTGATTTCTAGACGTATTTTGATGTACTGAACCTGCTGAGGTGGGTGAGTGTCACTCAGGAGGTGTGCCATCCACTTTTGAAATTTTAAAAAATGGCCGCCATTTTCAAAATGGCCGCCGTTAAAGATTTTTGGCCGCCTCTCAGATCTCGGAGATGGGTGGATGGATTTTAATGAAAATTGGTACACTGGTAGAGTTAACCATCCTGAGCAGTATGGCGAAAACAAATTTGATGCAAAAGCCGCCATTTTAAAATGGCCGCCGTTTTACCACACCCGCAACCAAAAACATCAACTTTGTCCGATTTTAACGAAATTTGATTTCTAGAGGTATTTTGATGTACTGATTTGAATGGAATACTATCCATGGGGATTTGGGCGACTTCTGTGTTGGCATTCCAACACAATCATGTTTAATTATTATTATTATTATTCTTTTCCACACATTTTTCTTAATCATGAACTTGTGCGACACATTTTTTGAAAACGCTTTGACCAATCAAGATAAAACCTGCTGAGGTGGGTGGAGGGTCACTCAGAGGGGTGCCATCCACTTTTGAAATTTTCAAAATGGCCGCCATTTTCAAAATGGCCGCCGTTAAAGATTTTTGCCCCCCTCTCAGATCTCGGAAATGGCTGAATGGATTTTAATGAAAATTGGTACACTGGTAGAGTTAACCATCCTGAGCAGTGTGGCGAAAAAAAATTTGATGCGAACGCCGCCGTTTTACCACACCCGCCCCCCAAAAACGTCAACTTTGTCCGATTTCAACGAAATTTGATTTCTAGACGTATTTTGATGTACTGAACCTGCTGAGGTGGGTGGAGGGTCACTCAGAGGTGTGCCATCCACTTTTGAAATTTTCAAAATGGCCGCCATTTTCAAAATGGCCGCCGTTAAAGATTTTTGGCCCCCTCTCAGATCTCGGAGATGGTTGGATGAATTTTAATGAAAATTGGTACACTGGTAGAGTTAACCATCCTGAGCAGTGTGGCGAAAACAAATTTGATGCAAAAGCCGCCATTTTAAAATGGCCGCCGTTTTACCACACCTGCCCCCAAAAACATCAACTTTGTCCGATTTTAACGAAATTTGATTTCTAGAGGTATTTTGATGTACTGATTTGAATGGAATACTATCCATGGGGATTTGGGCGACTTCTGTGTTGGCATCCCAACACAATCATGTTTTAATTATTATTATTAA